>CM076578.1:1985569141-1985954486 GCA_034641835.2 Pinus albicaulis
TTTTACCCCAAGTAAAACCGCTTTCACTATGTTAATTAGGAAACCCCAAAAGGAATAATTAATTAAACCATAATTTAATTATTATTCCCAGTCATGTTTAACCCAAAAACAAAGAAATTAATGAGATAAACCCATAGTTATCTTGTTATTTTCTAGGAATAATTATTTAAATAATATTCCTTGTTAAATATGACCAAATCAACCACCATTAATCAACTAAATCATTATTTATTTGATTATATCCCAACCACTTCCTTAAAAAGATAAATAAATCATTTATTTATTTATTTTTCACTAATCAAGGAATTTGACCCAAGTCAAACACCCTTTCCCTCCAACAAATAATAATAAAATATTCCATAGAGGTGGATCTAGATTTGGTTAACATTATTTTAATCATGCACCAAGATCTAGAATGACCCAATATTTTGTTATAAATAGGAGGGTTTTTCCCCTTCATTCTTCACCTTTTGTTGCATACTAGATCACTCTGGATCTATACATTCGGTCTCATTTTTCTGCCATTGTTGCTCCCATTGAGCTCTACCTTCTACATTGGATTTTCTACATCTACAAGAGAGAGAAAGCTTAGATCTGAAGTGCTGAGGACTACAAAGAACCCATCCCATTGAGGAGATCTGGATACACCTTCTTGTTTCCTCCCAGGTGCCCTGTAATATAAAAATTCATTCAAAAATCGTGTTCTTGTCTTGTCTGTTGGATGCATGGAGCAAACTCTTTACTTCACCGCTTAATATCTTTCCATTTATAGATCTGTTTGTTGCAGCACTTTAACTACTAATTGCAGATCTGAAGATGTTTTGCAGCCATTATTGTTGTTAGGGCTACTAGTTATGCGTAGCTAAAGTGGTTCTTTTTCGTACACTTCGACGAAGAATTCATACTAACAAATGGCGACTCCACACGGGTTTTAAATTACGACCGCTGTCGTTTTTCATATTCCTGCATATCCAGCTACTTCAGGCCCTAGGGCTTCTTTTTTAGCTGCTTAGTTTTTCTCTCTTCATGTCATTTTTCTCACATAAAACCCTAAAAACCTAAAATTTCTAACTTCCGTGTGTTTCTGGCCCTATTGCGCAGGTAAGCGACACCAGCCGCACCTGAGACGGCAATTTTTCAGAAAATCTGCCGCCGAAACAGCCGGAACGGGGGGGTTGCACCTTTTGGCCCAAAACCTGCGACCTGGACGCACCTTTTGGCCTGTTTCCTGCGACCTCAACTCAGATCAGGTCAGAACCTGCGACCTGCCTTTTTTCCAGCATTTTTTCTGTAATTTTTCTGGGTTCTGCTGCAGCCTCTGCCAGGGTTTTCCAGCCTCTGTCTCAACCCGCCTTGACCAAGATCTGATCTGTTTTTACTCATCTAAGTGGGAACCCAGCCCCTTAGGGCTTTAGTACCCTCCACTTTTTGTGGAAGAGTTTCAGCTGTTTCAGCCGTCGGTTTCAGAGCTTCAGCCCTTTCTTTTTTCCAGATCTGTGACCTCACTTCCAGATCCATCGAAATCAGCCTCTTTTCCTTTCAAATCACCTCTTGTCGTTTTGTTTGGACCTCCCCTAAAGGCCTCTTCCTTGCCCCTCCCGGCTTTTTGCTGATTTCCCTTTTTTCCAGCCACCTTGCCCCTGTCTCTTGGCTGTGATCTGCACCCCTTATCTGCAGCTTTATCCTCCGGATCTCTTTCCCCTTTGACCCTAGATCTGTTGAGCTTCGTTTGTGTGTGTTTCCATAGTTTTTCCCTTTCTTTTCAGCATAGTTTTGAGAGACCCACTTTCTTGGGTTTGATCGATGCATATGTAGCTGTTATTTTTCTGTTATTTCAGCATTTTTATTCGGTTCTCTGTAGGTTTATTTTCAGCTACGTTGCACACTTTTTTGCTCTCAACAATGGAAAGGGTTTAAAAATTAAAATTAACGCACACCACACACTGACCTTAAGTGAAGAAGCGCCTGGTTTACACCGCCTGGCAAAGACTCTAAAATCAATCATCACTGCACCTTATCTGCCCTTGACCTTCTTGATTTTGTCCCTTTCTGCCCTTGTCGGTTTCCTTCTTCCTGTCATCATTGCGCCCCCAAGGTGCCTTTCCCGGAGACTTCTTGGCCTTCATCCTCAGTTCCCGGTTGATCGACCTGCTCCGCACCGTCGTCGTCGAGCCAGTCCACCTTCGAGTCCGCACTCCGACTCCTCTCCTGATTCCTCAGGTCCCCCTTTTCCTCCCGGTTCTCCCCCTTTTACCTTCACCATGTCTGGATCAGGGCCCACTGCTAGCGGCCCCAATACCGGCCCTCCTTCTAGCGGAACCGTCACAACCACTACTCTGGCCACCCCTGTGCTACCGTACATTGCAGGCCTCAGCCTCCCCGATTTCCATCAGTTGATTAACGACCCCATTCACCATAATACTACCTGGCCCACTATGCCTACCAAGTTACCCTCCGATATCCCTAAGTTCGAGGGCCTTAATGGCGAAGACCCAACCAATCACGTCCGGTCTTTCCACATGTGGTGTTCCACCAACTCCATTACCGATGACTCCATCCGTCTTCGTTTGTTCCAACGCACGCTTACCGGCGAAGCTTCTAAATGGTATGTCGAACAGGCCACTTCCTCCCATACCACGTTCGAGACTCTTGCCCAAGCCTTTCTGTCGTACTTCCAGCTCCCTCTCCGATACGACACTGGCACGGAGCTCTTGACTTCATTTAAGCAATCCTCTTCCACACGCCTGTCTGCCCATGTTCAGGAATGGCGACGAAGACGGAGCTTATGTCGAGCCCCTCCCTTTGAAGATCGGGTTTACATGGACTGGTTCCTTCGCACCCTCCCATCTCCCATCGGCAAAGATGTCGCCTCTCACTTTCCTCAATCTGAAGAAGCCGCCCTCCAAATAGCTTTAAAATATGACCTGATCTACGCTCAATCTGGTTATGTTCATACCGTTCTCCCTGACATCCCCAGGCCCGGTGGCGCTAACGCCCCGGGGGCATCTCATTCCGCTGACGGTATTGTTGGATCTCTTTCCCACCCCTCTGCTCACCCTCCTATGAGCCATGGCCTCCCTCAGGGAGGGGCCAGCACCTCTAGCACTCTGCCCCCTCCCGGCAACATGTATCCAGGATACGGCATGCCTCCTCCTTTGGCCCAACCTCCTGCTTACCTCAATGCTGCCCAACCCAACCCTTACTTTTATCCGCAGCCTGGTGCGCCAGCTCCCCCAGCATATGCGTTTCCGCCTCCCTTGCCTCCTCACCACCTGCAACAGCCCTTACAACCCCCTCCAGGGCAAGTATTTGCACAGCAGGGTGCGTTTATTCCCCCTTCTTCTCAAAGAAGGCGGAGAGGCAACCAGAACCCATCTGCCCCCGGGAACCGAGGACCCAATTCTGGTATGGACCCTAACACTAGCAACCAGCCTCAGGGCATCCCGCCCAGGCCGGACAGGCCGCTTCGCACAAACAAGCCCTGTTCGTGTTGCAGTGATTACGGTCACTACACTCACGATTGTCCTCTCTTACCCTAGATGCGACAGATGTGGGAGTCTCAAGCCACATTGCGCGGACAGCACGCCTCCCCTCACGCTCCTCCTAATGTGGCCACTACCCCGCCAGCTGTGTTCACTGATCCTTTCCCTCAACAGGGATTCGTGGCTACCCAACCCCCCGACAGCCATGCATCCACACCCTCGTCCATTTCTGGTTCCTCTGACTACCAGATCCTTATGATGCGCTCCGATTCGTCCCCTTCTGTCGACCTTCACCTTCAAACTCGGTCTCGCCAGTACCCCAAGCCTCCTGCTCAGTCTGCTCCCGAGCCTCCATCTTCAGGTTCTACAGAGCCTCTTTCGACACCCAGTGGCCCCTTACACATCCCTCAACCCAAAGTTGAGGTTCACCCAACGATTCCAAAGGGTCCATTATGCCGAAATGCTGCTTCCGGTCGAGCCGCCCAATCGTACAGTATAGTAGATGATTTGGCACAATCCCCTGCTGCCATTTCCACACTGGAACTCCTCCAATCGTGCCCTTCCCAATGGAAGGCTCTACTATCTGCCGTGGGCGCTGTTGATCTTGCTGATGACCAAATGATTGTTTTCGACGCCACTCAATCGGACCACCCTCCTCTTCCTCCTTCCGTTGCTTTCCAAATCCCAGTCAAAATCCGGAACGCCACTGTATCCCGGTGTATAATTGATGAGGGGGCATCCACCTGTGTGATGTCCGCGTCGGTTTGGAAGCAACTCGGATCCCCTGAGTTGGCCCCTTCCACGATCACCCTTCGAGCGTGGGATGGTCATGCCTCCCAGCCTATTGGCCTGTTTCGTAACTGTCCCATCACCCTCGCCGGTAAGACTGTTTGCGTTGATGTCGAAGTCATTGACGCCTCTCTAGACTACAACATCCTATTGGGGCGAAGCTACACCTATGCCATGTCTGCTGTCCCATCCGCGGTCTTCCGTAAGATGTCTTTTCCACATAACGGGAAGATAGTCACCATTGACCAGCTATCGTATCATGAGCCGTCGTCTCAGTCCTCCTCCGAGACGACCATCTCTTCTGTAGCCAACAAGCAAACCGTCGATTCCTTGACCAGTGTCTCCCCCGGCGTTTATAAAGATTCCACCCTGCGTGGTACTTTTCCTCACCTTCCCCCCCCTCCTATTACGGATCCCAGCTTGTCGAATATTTGCATGATGCAATCGTCTCAGGCTGCCCATAAACGGCCTGCCTCAGCTAGTCCGCACCCTCCCCCCGCCCTCCGCAACCCGCTCCTAGCCATTCATCTCCGCCAGCCGGACCTCCTCCTTCCGGCCCTCCCCCTACAGCTGGTATCCCCGAACCTCTTTATCCTCCAGGCTCGGTCCCCCCCGGCCTTAACCATCTTGGAGCCGTACCTCCTGTTCACTACCCTGCTGGACAGATCCCCTTCTTGGCTCCCCCTCCCGGAGTATATTCTGTCCCCGTCATGGCCACCCTCTCTCTCCCTAACTTGACCTTGGGTATGCCGGTTTGGTACCTTGACCCCCCAGCCGCCACCCCCCCTGGTCACCCCAAACCTTACATGGCTTTGACACCGGTTCAACCGGTCCCCCTCGCTTCCTCCATAGCCACTGTGCCCCCAGCACCTCCACAGGACCCTTCTCCCGTTGTGACGGCTCCCGGGAAGACAGGCAAAGCCCGAAGGGGGGCAACCCATCACGATCCGGCCCCCCCAACATCCGTTACCCCCCCACGACCACCAAAGCCCGCCATTCGATGCGCTTTGTGTGATGTCGTCGGTCATGCCACTCACATGTGTCCCGAATTGCCCCACCTCAAGCTTCTGGTCAACGAGACATTCCCCGACTCTGATCTCCCAGAAGTCCATGTCACTATCCCCGACTCCCTCCCAAAACTCAAACACTTGCGCACAAACCACCCTTGTGCCTTGTGCGATTTTCACGGCCATTACACCCACCTCTGTCCCCGCCTTGATGAGTATCGTTCCTCCTTGGACTTGTACCGCCAGTTCAAGGCCGCTTCGATCGGACCAGAGGACATTCACATTCCGCCTCCCGCTTTTAAGCCAACGGAGCCCTCAGTCACCATTTTGTACCTGTCATCATCCATGAGACCATTGGGGAACATTCCATCTGAATCCTCCCCTATTGTTTCGCTTGACCTTCCTTCAGCGGGCATCTTGGGCTCAACATCGGTAGATCCGGTATCTACTTACTCTTCGGTCACCCATTGTGACGATGCGCATGTGAACCTCTCTTCTCATGATGATGATTCAGGCCACTTCACCACGTCAGGTCGTTCTTCTTCCACCAGTCACCCCATCTTCTATCACGATGACAACATTATGGAAGAAATTCCCACCCCTGACTTCATCTATTCCCCCTTACATCGAACCCATGCGTTCACACCACATCCACCTTGTGGTCATTACATCGAAACCCAATGTTTGGGTAAGGGGGCAACCACATTTGAGAGACCAAGAGAAGCCATTCTCCACCACTCTCCTAGTGTATCTGGTCGTGTTGACTCTAGACCCCGTATTCTTCCACATTTAGAAGACCCTCTAGAGTCCCATATCACTTCAGACCACCTACCCCTACATACATCACTGGGGGCATCATACGCCCCCCCTATATATACTTACGACATGCCCATAGCATGTTCCAAAAACTGGGGGGCACCATACGCCCCCCCCCATACATATACATCCGACATGCCCATAGCATGTTACAAACAAAATCCAAAAACTGGGGGCACCATATGCCCCCCCATACATTCTAGGGGGCACCACTTGCCCCTACACACATCCGAGAGGGCACCATATGCCCCTATATCTGGCCACTACACGACGAACGCCCTGATCCACCTGGATCTCTGTCCGAAGTGTTCCCAGATCCCTCTCTCTCCAGTTGACCTGCAACTCTGCCATACCTGCACAACCACATTCTTTTTGTCAGGGTACAGATCGGGAACACCATAACCACACACCACAACCCAACTCCCAGCCATCAAACAACACCAAACCCCCCTCATCTCCCAGGTCGCAGTTTTCTGCCATTTTCTGGACCAGGTCGCACTTGTTGCCCTAATACCTGCGTCCTGGGTCGTACTTTTTGCCCCAAAAAGTGCGCCCCGGCCATAGAGATGAAGGAGGGGCTGTTTCTGGGGGTTTTGGGCCCTCAACTGCAAATATAATCCATCAAAATACAAGAGCAAGGTTAGGCCTCTCGCCTCCAACTGACAGATCTCGAATCCAACGGTCGGTTTGTCCGCTACGTTCGCCGCAAGAGTTAGGGCCTTCTATCCTCTCCACATTCACCACCGCAACAATAGCAAATGAATGCTTTTGGAGGGAAAACTGCCTCATTAAAAGAGAACCCATGTTTCTTCTTTCGATTGCTGCGACCACACCATAGCCCCGTTCGACGAACCGTCAGCACCGGTGGATAGATCTCACCGAGCTCTCAAATGGGTTTTACTTAGTTTTTGGTGATTTGATACTTCACCCGGACACTTTTTTCCACGAAGGGTCACTTCACCGCTCCTTAAATTCGAATTTCCTCACCTACAACACCTGTACTGGGGGCACCATACTGCCCCCTTACTCGTCCATGTTCGTGTCGACTTTCGTCATGAGTGCCCACCTTGTACTCATGCTCCCATGACCCCCCATTGGGGCCTTTACTGTGTGGCAGCACTATAAAGTCGCCCTTGTTTAGAGCATCCAAGTCGAGTCATCATTGCATTCATGGAGTCTATCCTGCGTCCTTTTACACCCCATTATAGCCCTCCATTCTTCATTGCTTGGTCCCTCTCTTGCATCGCACATTATGACCTTCAGCCCCACTGTCCCTTGTCCCTTCCGATATTGTGTCAGTCGCTGCCATGTCATTCATGCCCTTTATGCTCTAACAAGGGAAGTCGTCCATTCGCCACTCCTTCCTCCCCATTTCCACCATCATCATTAGTGTCAGTCTGTCCGTCGCTCTCTTGCTCTTCTCTCGTGCCTTAGTTGAGGATCTCTCATTGCCTCACCTACGGCGGACCTCCTTCTGTCGACCTCAGCACATTTATTCCAGAAGCAAGGTCTAGAGAGGCCAGAATTCTTGCTGTCCAAGTACTCTTCCACTTTGTTCAGCTCGACGGTGCAGGGGATCTTCACCTCTCGACTTGGTTGCTTCTCCAGCTCCTTTCAGCATGATCGAGATTCGTATACCGGACAGTCCAGTGACCCAGCAGCAGCTCTTGATGATTCCCGGGCGTGTGTGAGATGTCTCAGCCCTCATGAGGGGGTGGCCCTGCAGGTAGCCCCCCACATGCCCGGATGACCTCCTCATTGCAGCCTTTGATGCCGCTCCAGATTTTGATGATGATTGGCCTTGGCCACTTGCAGCACCTATATGATTTGCATGTACCAGTCAGATTTTGTGAGCCCTTCCCCATTTACAGGGGGCATTTGGGTTGTATTTATCTCATGTACTCAGATGATATTGTACTAGTCCTGGCTGTTATCCCAGGCACAGCATGTATGTGAGACTATTCATTGTATTTTTATCTGGCTCTTGATTATGCCAGCTGTACTCTATGGTTCGGTCCCTCGTTCACTGGACACACTATTCTTTTGTACTTTGTCACGGCGGGCATAGGTATGCCTCCCCCGCCGCCTTCAGCACAGGTACCCTCTCATAAAAAGAGACTTGTTGCACCTGCGAGTCTCGTCTCCTCAGGGTCTAGTTCTTCAGCACACTATCTACCTTGCATTTCTCTCTCTGACTTCCCTCTTGTTGTCTAGTGATTGAGTTCTTACAACGTACTTCGGTCATACGATTTGCTCCTGACACTCGCACGCTGGGGGGCAATCTGTTACACCATTTTTTGGTCATCTAACTATTCATCATTAGATGGACCCAAGTACACCATGTAAGACCAGTTTTACCCCAAGTAAAACTGCTTTCACTATGTTAATTAGGAAACCCCAAAAGGAATAATTAATTAAACCATAATTTAATTATTATTCCCAGTCATGTTTAACCCAAAAACAAAGAAATTAATGAGATAAACCCATAGTTATCTTATTATTTCTAGGAATAATTATTTAAATAATATTCCTTGTTAAATATGACCAAATCAACCACCATTAATCAAATAAATCATTATTTATTTGATTATATCCCAACCATTTCCTTAAAAAGATAAATAAATCATTTATTTATTTATTTTTCACTAATCAAGGGATTTGACCCAAGTCAAACACCCTTTCCCTCCAACAAATAATAATAAAAGATTCCATAGAGGTGGATCTAGATGTGATTAACATTATTTTAATCATGCACCAAGATCTAGAAAGACCCAATATTTTGTTATAAATAGGAGGGTTTTCCTCATCATTCTTCACCTTTTGTTGCATACTAGATCACTCTGGATCTATACACTTGGTCTCATTTTTCTGCCATTTTGCTCCCATTGAGCTCTACCTTCTACATTGGGTTTTCTACATCTACAAGAGAGAGAAAGCTTAGATCTGAAGTGCCGAGGACTACAAAGAACCCATCCCATTGAGGAGATCTGGATACACCTTCTTGTTTCCTCCCAGGTGCCCTGTAATATAAAAATTCATTCAAAAATCGTGTTCTTGTCTTGTCTGTTTGATGCATGGAGCAAACTCTTTACTTTACTGCTTAATGTCTTTCCATTTATAGATCTGTTTGTTGCAGCACTTTAACTACTAATTGCAGATCTGAAGATGTTTTGCAGCCATTATTGTTGTTAGGGCTATTAGTTATGCGTAGCTAAAGTGGTTCTTTTTCGTACGCTTCGACAAAGAATTCATACTAACAACAGTAAAACTGCTTTCACTATGTTAATTAGGAAACCCCAAAAGGAATAATTAATTAAACCATAATTTAATTATTATTCCCAGTCATGTTTAACCCAAAAACAAAGAAATTAATGAAATAAACCCATAGTTATCTTATTATTTTCTAGGAATAATTATTTAAATAATATTCCTTGTTAAATATGACCAAATCAACCACCATTAATCAACTAAATCATTATTTATTTGATTATATCCCAACCACTTCCTGAAAAAGATAAATAAATCATTTATTTATTTATTTTTCACTAATCAAGGGATTTGACCCAAGTCAAACACCCTTTCCCTCCAACAAATAATAATAAAATATTCCATAGAGGTGGATCTAGATGTGATTAACATTATTTTAATCATGCACCAAGATCTAGAAGGACCCAATGTTTTGTTATAAATAGGAGGGTTTTCCCCATCATTCTTCACCTTTTGTTGCATACTAGATCACTCTGGATCTATACACTCGGTCTCATTTTCTGCCATTGTTGCTCCCATTGAGCTCTACCTTCTACATTGGGTTTTCTACATCTACAAGAGAGAGAAAGCTTAGATCTGAAGTGCTGAGGACTACAAAGAACCCATCCCATTAAGGAGATCTGGATACACCTTCTTGTTTCCTCCCAGGTGCCCTGTAATATAAAAATTCATTCAAAAATCGTGTTCTTGTCTTGTCTGTTGGATGCATGGAGCAAACTCTTTACTTCACCGCTTAATATCTTTCCATTTATAGATCTGTTTGTTGCAGCACTTTAACTACTAATTGCAGATCTGAAGATGTTTTGCAGCCATTATTGTTGTTAGGGCTATTAGTTATGCGTAGCTAAAGTGGTTCTTTTTCGTACGCTTCGACAAAGAATTCATACTAACAACTGCATCAGAGGCAGAGCTTGGAAGGAAACATCCTTGCATCGAGACCTAGAGCCATTGCCTAGGGGCCCTTTGGAAAGTGGGTAAAATTTATTCCCCATTTCAAACATTTAATAAGAAGAGGCCATCGAGCCATCATTTGCATTATTATCATTTTGACTCTCTATATAGATTCTGTATATTTGTGTTTTAGCTTTATTTTAACCAGAGCATACTTTAGCACACTATTTCCACTAAGTTTTATGTTTTTGAGCTCCCCCACTTTCTGCCTGTTACCAATAGTTTAAAGAGTAGACCACACTCTTTAAGCTGGTGTGATTTCGTACACCCATGCAACTAATCCACCACAGCAATGATCACATTTAGTGAATAGTCAAGCCAAGTGCAAGGCTAGACATGATAAGCATCGTTTTGACTACAACATTCAAGGTGAAGTGAACTTGAAATTGTATAAGTCGCTTTTGATTGAAGGTCAAGGAGAGAATTTTCAGATTCCTTCAATTAAATATTTCTCTCCTAAATATCTTGAATAATTGTAGCAATAAATCATCATTGATAGGAAAAAAAGGACTTCAAGAAGAAGGAATGGGAAACACCTTTGTATGGGACTTAAAGGGAAAAATCCAAGCAAAGCCAAACAGATTGATATTGGAAGGGTGATGAAACTATACCCTCATCTGTTTGTTGACTGAAAATGATATTTTGGAGGTCCAAAAGCTTCCAGTGGGGAGGAATGATCTAGTGGATCAGTAAAGTGCTCAAAATTAAAAGTGTTAAAAAGTGCTCAAAATGAATGCCAAAACGTAGATCTCATTGCCCTGAATCCAACACAACTTGAATCACTCAAAACCAATATCACATGCTCCCAATATCACGTTCTGATTGTTTTTTCAAACAACTAAAAATTTTGTAGTTGGGTTGTAGGTAGGCTAACTATGTAGTTCATATGTTGACTAGACAGGGTGATTGGAAAATTGATTGTGTTTTCAAGGATCAATGACATCTCTCTAAGTGTCCTTGTTGTATTGGTCAAATTTCTACTGCATTGTGATTGGTTGGATGTGAATGTACGTGGTCCAATGAATGGAGGCCACGTGGGCCAATGGATGGCCACCACGTGGCCTCCCAACAATGTGGTAAAATTATTTTTTGGGTCGAACTGCCTCCAAGATATTCGAACACAAGACCTACGGGGTGTAAGCACGACATCCTACCACCATGCCAACAATGGTTCTTAACAACCATAATGGCAATGTGATATTTAGACTTTACAAGTTTGGTGGTTGGGGGACAGGGCCAGGGTTAACCCCTGGTCTCCGATCACCCCATACCCACGAGACCGCAAGAACGGGGCACCGATGGTGTGGGGTTAACCCTAGCTCAAGTCATGATTAATATGATATACCATAGCCAGGGTGGAGTTCAAACCAACCATGGTACATGGGAACCTTACCATAGTCAATAGTCAAGTTCCATTGGTGGTGCAATTTCAAACTCAACCACCATTGTAACTTGGGTTCAGGATGGATTTTAAAGTTATGGCGCTAGAGTTGAAACTCAACCATGAAACCATGGTCACTCCCACACCTAACCACAATTGGAAACCTGGTAAAATTGTTGGCGTATAAATTCGAACCGGCCTAGATCCAACGGTGGGAAAACCTCCACGTGGCCCCAATTTATCCACTCATAGGGGTCAATGGGAATTTAAACCGAGTGAGAAAATTCACCTAGTGCAGCGCGAGTCTCGCCGATGCGGAGTGAATGTTTTGCTCAACGGTTCCCAAAAGGCCAGATTCGTAGCATGGTTAGGAGGAGAGTGCAGTTTGTAGATCAGTTAACAACAAAACTTCACCAGAGCATAACTTCTTCAATTTTTCTCCAAATTGAGCTCAAAAAAAGCTGAGCTAGGGGTTTTTCATTTTTTTGGAGCCATTGGAGACATTTTTTTTTTCTTTGCATTTGAGCACTATAAATCCATGTAAACACATATATGAGCACTTAATGAAAGAGGCCCAACATTGGAAGCTAGACCAAGAGATGTAGCCCAGGAGGGGTGAACTCCTTCATCGTTTTATTGTCTTGTGTTACTATTTATGGTATTATTGTCTCTGTTTTTATGCTTCAAAACTAAGTTTAAACACTTAATTTATGTGCCTTTGAAACTTTCCTAATTGCTTAAAAGACATAAAATTTAACTTGCAAATTTCATCAAACCTTCAAGTTTTCAAATACAGATCACTAATTGTAGATTATCTTCATGATTAGTGCATTCCCTTATTTTTTGCTTGAGGGTGCTTCCTTTTTAGCTACATATTATATTGCATGTTCTGGTGGAATGGTCTAATCATTCTCCCCTTGCAATATTTTGCAACATGTCCAAATATATGACAACTAAAGCACTTGAGATTTCACAAAGGAGAAAATGATATTTTTGATGAAATTGATTTTTCTTCAGTTTCAATCCTTTTCTATTGATTATATTGATGGCTTCCTTTCTTAATGCTTATACTATTGCAACCATATTTTTCTAAATGCTTTTTTAGTGTTGCGCCATTACCTAATGCAGTTTCCTTTGAGCTATATTTTATTTTTTCTAACTCTTTTTTTTTTTTTTTTAAGCTATCCCAGCTTCTAGTTTTTCATAATGGTTGACTCCTTTAAGTTCCTACCCATTGCATCTTCAATTCTCCTTGACACTTATAGCTGAGTTTTTAATCTCATAATTTATTCTTTGAAGGAACATCCCTTCTAATAAAAAAAATTGTAGTAACTTATGTTGGTATTTGTTCTCAGTTGGGAGGCTTTCAATATTATCTTCAAGTCCCACTATTATGCTATTGTTTTCATCTTCAGTATATTATGATCTTGGTTTCTCCATCTGACTTAGATCATCTTCCTTTATAATGAGAGAGTGAATTTCAACAGACTAATTGTCATCCTATATCTTGATATTTTTAAGAACATCATCATACTATATGTGCCACGATATGGGGAACTACATGTGTAATGACCATCACATCCATAATTAAGGCAAAATGTTATACTTGACTCTCCTTAATTATTATCTTCAACGTCCTTGATAAAAAAAATGTTCGGTTATTTGGAATATGAAGTATTTCTCCCTTGATTGCATCCATTTCCTTTCTATGATAGATTCTTATTATTCTTGGCCATAACTCTCTGATCTACTTTCCAACAGTCAAGCTGCATTTGAGGGATCCCACTTTGATACCAATTGTTCGAAACTAGATCATGGCTGAGAGGGGAGGTGAATCAATAGTGATTCATTTTATATATTTTTACTGGATTTAAACTTCTTTAAACAAAAATCATTACATGTAACAACTACAACATGAATCGATATAAAAACATAATGGGAAGCATCAAATAATAAGGCACACTTATTTTTGGTGGAACCCCTCAAGGGGATAAAAACCACCCCGTTACTCTGCTTCTTTCTTCTTTATTATATTTCAATATATTTTACATTCATGTGCTATTATCAACTAGTTAGGAGCCACTACACCTCGATATAAATTATACTTGCCACAACCAACAAGGAGCCACCACCCCTACAACAATTTTCTAGCCACTGCCACATAGGAAGCCCAAACTCCCTATCTTAGCAAACCACCACTTGTTGGAGGCCTCAACGTCCACAATCACTATGGGTCACCCTTTCATTCATTTTCATACTGGCCCCAAATACAATTAGATCAACATAAAATACCATTTCAATACCAACTCTCTCTAACACAAAACTACCTCAAGAAGCACTCTCCTCATAAAATTATAACAACATCAACAACCCAACACATTAACTATGCCAAGCCCTAGTAGCATCATCAACTCACACTCAATAGTACATCAATGACATCAATACACTTCACAATCAGCCATACTCTCACTCATCCATCAATACATTAGTAGCCCCACATACTCTGTCAAAAAATTCACTTATAAACTCAAACAACAAACCCTAACTCAACATACATATCTCTTCACATACACTGGACAATAAAAACATACTAATAAATACTATGATCTCTCACTAAAAATTACATGGCTTTAACATAATATTTAGGGAAAGGATATGAATCTCCGAAACATAATATTATATCAACAAAACATTAATCTGAAATTGCACAAATATAACAACGATGATCCAAAATGCATAACACTTCATTATCAATATAAACCTCCTCTATCTCCACTTTATTTCAATATATAAACCAATTATCTAACCAATCAAACCAACTTTCACTCCATCATGGATTCTAGTAGGCAGCCACACACACTAAACAATTACAATACAAATATTGATCCATTGCGACAACAATTTATTTGACTTCCAAATCATTCTAATCATCTCACACCAAACGAAATTCAAACCATATGCATATTGACACTCTAATTTATATGTATTTTTTAGGTCCCTATATTACTAGTATAGTCCCTTATTGTTTTTAGTTTAACCCCCTTATTGTTATTGTTGTACCCCTGTAACTCCAATATTGTTATTATTGTGCCCTTACATTATTATTGTTAGGTCAACTAGGATTATGTTGTGACCCCTTGGACTCCTATATATAGAAGGAGGTTTTGTCATTTGTATCATCCAAGAATTGTTCATTTATGTAATGTATTGGAGGTTCCCCCCTTGAAGTGGCTGATTTCTAAGGTGTTGACCTCTCTTTTCTTCCATTTTTGGAGCTGGTTTCATAACATTTGGTATCATAGCTTTGGTTTCTAGGGTTTTGCTGCTCCAAATAGGTCATCATGGTATTTTCTCTATAAGAAACTGAAATTTAGACAGAGAGAAGCTGAAACCCTGAGGAACGTCTTGTGAAAATTTCAGATCTCGGTTTGCAAGATTTGTGGAGATATGATTTGTGGAAGTTAGGGTTTTTCAGGATCCTAAATTTGATCTAAAACTGATCATCATGGAATTTCCGCTATAAATTGTTTTCTACAAAGGTTCAGAAGCTGAAATTTTGATCACGCAAATAAAAAGCCTGAGGAACTTCCTATAAAAAATTCAGATCTTGGTTCGAAATATTTTTGGAGAAATGATCTGTGGAAGTTAGGGACTTTTGAGGCTCTTGAATTTCATCTCAAAGAGGTGACCGTGGGAGAATCGTCATAACCCTCTCTCTAAGAATCAGATTGAAATTCTGTAAAAAGTGGCCGCAAGTACATGGATTGTAGTTTCCTTTGTATCAATTTCAGAGTCAAAGGAGGAAACAGTGACACGTCGCATTCCGTACAAGTTCTCTCTACTGAACCAATCCATAATTAGGTCATTGTGGGATATTGGGCATAATTTTGCCTTGAAGAATCCAAATTAGATCAGACCTGTGGCATTCGAAAGAAGATTCAGAGGAATACTACACAGAAAAATTTTAGATATTGAAGACCTGAAATCACAAATATAATTTAGTTTCAATATTGAGCTCCTCAAAATAAAGAAAAAGGTGTGTATTTTTTTTCGAATTCCTTAAGTCTTGTGTGAGAAATCAGTTTGAATTGATTCGAAGGGCATATCATAGAATATATATCAATATTGGGTTCTAAAATGCCTCCTAAAAAGAATTGAACACCTGTTAAGGCTTTAGAATTCTCTACTATGACTCATGAAGATGAAGAAGGGAAAAATGACATATCAAAATTACAAGAGCAAGTGCACCAAATTTCGCTCTCACAAAGAGCATCAAAAAATGAAATGGAAGTTTTGAAGAAAGGCATGGAAGCTAAGATGGATGGTTTGAAGAAAGGAATGAAAGCTAATATGGATGGCATGGAAGTTGGCATGGAAGCTAAGATGGATGACATGGAATCTAAGATCGATGAAAATATTAAAGCCAACATAAAAAACATGAAGAATGATCTAAAAGTGGACGTGGAAGGTTTGACAAAGTTGATACAAGAAATGTTTCCTAATGGTGAAAAGATAGTAGAGGAGACTCATGATGAGAAAAAAATAAATGTTAATCGTGATTTCATAAACTCTAATTTTGGATGGAAGAACCACCATATTCCAGAGATGGATATGAGGAATTTTGATGGCAAGGATCCTGTAACATGGATATTATAGATGGAGCAATATTTTGATCTCAACAATGTGAAAAACACATATAAGATACACATTGCAACTTTACATTTAGAACAAAATAAATTTGTATGGTATCGATGGCTTTGCTCCTGTAAAAAAATTGTCACTTGGTCAATTTTTACGGAGGAAATGATAGCACATTATGAGGATACAAAAAACAACACCTTCTTTAGCCAATTGATAAATCTCAAACAAAAGGGTTCAATGGTGGAGCACATTGAGGACTTCCAAAAATTGAATAAGGGTACACGATATACCAGAGGAACACATGATTGATGTCTTCATAGGGACTTTAAAGGATAACATCCAACATGAAGTTTGAGTTTGCGAATTTGATTCATTGGAGAACACATTCAGGTTGGAAAGAAAAATTGAATGTAAAATTATGGCGACAAGAAAGCCTACCACTCACATATATAAAGATGAAAGTGTTGCTACTCCTAGAATTCCACAACCTACAAGGTTGACACCAAAACAATTGGAAGAAAAAAGAGAAAAGGGGCTTTGCTACATTTGTGATAGAAAATACACAAAAGGTCATAAGTGTGCTGAGAAGAAATTACTTTTCATATATTGGGAAGAGGAGGAAGAAAATGAACAAGAAACTTCAAAATAAGGGGATATACACCAGGAACCAACCCTAGAAGAAGAAGAAATGAGTCTGACCATATCGTGTAATGAATTGGCAATAATTACCACTCCTTAAACTATGAATATAGAAGGACATATAAAGAAGAAAAAGGTAATAGTGTTGATTTATTCGGTAGTACCCATAATTTTATTCGTTGTAAGGTAGCCAAGGAATTGTATTGTTTCCTATACCCCGCACCGGAATGTCAAGTGATGGCTGCAAATGGAGGAAATATAAATTTCTCTGGAAAATGCCATAATATCAAGCTAACCATGGGGGAATATGTATTGAATATTCCAATTCTTTCCATTCCAATGAGAGGTGCTAATGTTGTACTAGGAGTATGGGATACAATTTTTGGTACGGTAGCTTTTAATTTTCAAGAAATTTTCTTGAAATTTTTTTCGGAAGGAAAGGAAATTGAATTGCGGGGTATTGTAGGGAAGCCGGGAAAGATAATAAGATCTAATGTCATGACAAATATTCTAAATAAAGAACAACGAGGCGTAATTGCACAATTATTCTTACTAGAATTTCCAACATCAAAATCATCTATTTCTCCAGATCTCAAAAAAGTCTTGGACAACCATTCCAAGGTGTCTAAAACTCCCAAAGGAATCCCACCTATTCATGATCATGATCATGCTATTCATTTGATTCCAAAAAGTGTTCCTCCAAATATCAGGCCTTACATATATCCTTATGTCCAAAAGAGAGAAATTGAATGTATGATTGCATAAATGTTAGAGGTTGGTATAATTAAATCTAGTCAAAGTTCTTTCTATGCTCCAGTAGTATTGGTGCATAAGAAGGATGGATCATGGCGCATGTGTTCGGATTATAGGGAGCTCAATAAGCTCAATATTAAAGATAAATTTTCCATTCCTATGATTGAGGAATTATTGGATGAATTACATAGAGCAATTTATTTTACCAAGTTGGATATTCGCTGAGGATATCATAAAAATTAGAATGAAGACTGAAGATATTCCCAAAACATCATTTCTAAGTCATGAGGGCCATTATAAATTTTTTGTCATGCCTTTTGGCCTTACCAATTCACCTTCAACATTTCAAGGGTTGATGAATTCCATTTTCAAACCCTTCCTTAGAAAATTTGTGCTAGTATTTTTGGATGACATACTAATCTACAATAGGTCTTGGAAGGATCATGTTCAACATGTTGATAGGGTGCTCAAACTATTTGAGGAGAAAAAATTATATGCAAAAAAATCCAAATGTTTCTTTGGAGTACAAGAGGTGGAATATCTGGGTCATATTGTATCTCACGAGGGTGTTAAGGTAGACCCTAATAAATTAAAGCCATGAAGGAATGGAAATTCCCCACAACCATAAAGAGGTTGTGAGGATTTCTCGAGTTAATGAGGTATTATCGCAAGTTTGTTAAGAATTATGGGAGAATAGCAGCACCTCTAACAACATTATTGAAGAAATATGCATTTTCATGGACTCCTGAAGAAACTAAGGTCTTTTAACATCTTAAAGAGGAAATGTGCCTAGCACCAGTCTTAGCTACGCTAGACTTCACAAAAATCTTTATTGTGGAATGTAATGCCTCAGGAAATGGAATTGGTTTTGTTTTAATACAAGAAGGAAGACCCATTTCTTTTTAAAGTCTTATAATCAAAGGAAAGTATTTATCGAAAGCTATTTATGAGAAGGAAATGTTGGCAATACTACATGCACTAAAGAAATGGTGACCTTACCTAATGGGAAGGCAATTCAAGGTAAAAACTGATCATGATAGTCTTAAACACTTTTTGGAACAAAGAATATCTTCAGAAGAGCAGCAAAAATGGGTCACAAAGATGTTGGGTTATGACTTTGAAATCATCTACAAAAAAGGGAAGCTAAATGTTGTTGTAGATGCACTCTCAAGAAAGCATGAAGAGGTGGAAGCATTTCTTTGTGCCATTTCTATTATCCAACCAAATTCGATAACCGAAGCAAGGGATGAATGGAAGAAGGACAAAGAAATGTGGACATTCATTCAAAAGTTGCAGCAAGATCCTAGCACATCTGATACATTTAACTGGAAAATTGGTTCCTTATGGTACAAATATCACTTATATATTTGCAATAATTCCCAACTAAAACAAAAAATTCTTTTGGAATTACACACTTCTCCTTTAGGAAGATACTCAAGATTTTTAAAAACTTACCTCAGGGTGAAGAAATTTTTATTTTGGGATGGTCTTAAATTTGATATTCAAAAGTTTGTGGCAGAATTTTTGGTTTGCTAGAAAAATAAAGTTGAGAAAATTAAGACCCTGCGTCTTCTACAACCTTTATCCATTCCATGTCATTGTTGGGAGGAGAATTCAATAGATTTTATCACAGGTTTACCTAAGTCCGAAGGAAGAGTTTCATCATGGTGGTAGTTGATAGACTTACCAAGTATGCACATTTTTGTGCATTATATTATCCATTTCAAACTTCCAGTTCAAAAATTATTGCCATAACTTGATGAGGAGGGAAAAATGATATTGGAACCTGAAGAAGTCATGGAAACAAGAACTTGACAGCTACGAAATCAACCAATTTCAGTGTATCTCATCAAGTGGAAGAACTTACCCACTGAAGATTGTACATGGGAGGATGATAATTTTATACAGAAACATCTAGAGCTACTCAAGCATTGAGGACAACACTTTTTTAAAGGAGTGGAGAATGTTAGGTCCCTATATTACTAGTATAGTCCCTTATTTTTTTTAGTGTAACCCCTTTATTGTTATTTTTGTACCCCTGTAACCCCAATATTTTTATTATTTTGCCCTTACATTACCATTGTTAGGTTAGCTAGGATTATATTATGACCCCATGGATTCGTATATATAAAAGGAGGTTTTGTCATTTGTATCATCCAAGAATTGTTCATTTATGTAATGTATAGGAGGTTTCCCCCTTGAAGTGGTTATTTTCTAAGGCATTGATCTCTCTTTTCTTAGATTTTTGGACCTGGTTTGATAACAATCTTCAATATTATTTCTCCTCTACATGCACACATATTCATGTATTATAGAGAATAAGCACCATATGTCACCAATATACAATCCAAATGTTACTGAAGCAATACCTAATCCACATCAATACATCAATCTGTCAATTAACATACGTGAGTATGGCATGATTACACTACCACAACTCAGTTCATCACATTTCCAATTAAAATAAATACTCAACACTCTACATCGGCCAAATCATCCTCATTAAACATACTCCACTTCCTTGGTGACCAAATTAGATTTGATTAATTTGGAACATATCAACACATAACTTGATGACTAGATCAAATTCATTCATTGCAATACACCACTTCCAAAGGACCAAATAAATAGCCACATAAAACGTTGGGTAAAACACATCCAATATCTTGGGTAGATTCATTGGTATAACACATGGATTTGGATTTAGTCACCTACAAGCAATGTCACAGGCATAAGAAATAAATCCTATGGCAATGCCACGTCATGGAGACACTTGTAATGTTGTCACACTTCCACTAGGATATTGTGGCAAGCCGCAACAATGCTATAAAACAAACAACAATTTATATCAATATGCTTAACTTAAGGGCTTTAATAATAATCCAAACCACTGTGAGCACCTATAATCAACACATCAATAATACCAACACCATGCCAAAATAGAAATACAACCTCTGACACATTAAACACTCGCTGGAAACCCCATCATCAAACCATGAAAAAATCATGAGTTGACATCAACGCTACCTTTCGATAATGCCAATAGGGGGTGGACCCAAGAAAATTTCCCTCAAATGTCTCCTTCAAATTCATAACCTAGAAATCATTTTGTTCCAGGATATGATGGCCTCTAGAGAAAAGGCTAGATCATTTTTGGAGACATTGATGATAGATTGGTCTTTTAGCACCTTATATGTGATAGGCCTATCAAACTATGGCATTATCACTACTTTGAAATCATTGTTAGCGAAGTGTACGAAAAGAGATCACTTTAGCTGTGTGTGAAAAACATCCCTAACAATAGAAATGGTCCCTTAACTTATTTAGATCTACAATCGATAGTTGAAACAGATGATGCAAAAAACTAGATCTATGAAGTAAAACTAGTTAAATAATGAAAAGAAATCAGAATTGCTCCATGCATCCAATGGAAAAGACAAGATTTAAATAATTTTGAATATATTATAACACCTGGGAAGGGAAAAAATAATTGTGTTACCAGTCCCCTCAATGGGATGGGTTCTTGGTTATCCTAATCTCTTCAGATCTAGAAGTATCTCTCTCCCAATGATGTAGAAAACCCAAAATGTGTTGAACTCTATGGGAGCTCAAGAAGCAAAGAAAATAGTAGCAGAAATGAGAATGATCAAAGTGTGACAATAAAAGTAATGAAAGTGAAGAATGAATGGAAAACCCTCCTATTTATAAAAAAATATTGAGTTATCCTCAATAATGGTGAATAATAAAATATTATTAACCAAGATCTAGATCTAACCACTTGAAATATTTTATTATATTTTGTTGGAGGGAAAAGGTATTTAAATTGGTCAAATACCTTTATTTGGAAATAATAAACAAATAAATGATTTATTTATCATTTCAAGAATGTGCTTAAGGAATAATTAACAAATAATGATTTTTTAAACTATTTCTGGGTGATTTAGTCAAATTTAACAAGGAATAATAACTAAATAATGATTTAATTAATTATTCCTAGAGAAAAATAAGAAAAATAATGATTTATCTAATATTTCTTATAATTGGGTTAAATATGACTAGGAATATTATTTAAACAACGGTTTAATTAATTATTCCTAGAGTAAAATCAAATAAATAATTATTTATTTAATTATTCCTCATAGGGTTTCTTGTTTTAACCAAAAAATAATTCAATAAAATATGGTTTATTAATTTATTTCTTATAGTGGAAGCAATTTTACTATGGTAAAATTGGTCTTACATGGTGTAATTCGATCCATCTAATTGTAAATGTTTAGATGACGAAATTTTGGTGATAACAGATTCCCCCCAACGTGTGAGCGTTAGGAGCTAATCATATGATTGAAGTAAGTTGTAAGAAAACAATCATTAGACATTGAAGGGGAGTGAGAGAGAGAGAGATACATAGACGAAGTGAAACGAGAGAGGAAAATCATTGAGAGGGCGAGACCTACTAATGATTTAAGTCTCCTTTAATGTTGGGGTACCTGTTATCAATGGAGCGGGGGAGGCATACCTGTGCCTACCAAGGTGACAAAGTACAAAGAATGATAATGGGCTCAACAATATGAGACTGAGCAATAAATTGCATGATAAATGGTACATGACATGCTGGCATAAAAATGGGCTAGACAAAAATATAATGGATCCCACATACATACTGCGCTTGCTGGAACATGAGTCAGGATTGAATACAATAATATATGAGTACATGAGACATACTAACAACCAAATAAGCCTTGCTAAATAGGAAAGGGATATGAAAATATGACTGGATCAACTAAATGATACATGCATTCTATGGGCGTTGCAAGCGGCTGAAACTGAACCCATCAAGTCTGTGAAGATTCATATGAGGCTGTAGCATAATATGAGGTCATCCGAGCATGTGGGAGGCTACCTGAAGGGCCACCCCCTCATGAGGTCTGAAACATCTCACACACACCCGAGAATCACTGGTACAATATTCTGGATTACCATACCATCAAGTATACGAATCTTAATCATGCAATAATGAGCTGAGGCCAAACAAATGAGAAACAACCCAGTGAAAGGGAAATGATGATTCCCTTTGCTTGATCCATGGCACCAAACAAAAATGGAAGCTGGAACCAGGGCACATTGCCCTCTAGACCTGTCTTCTGGAATGAATGTACTGATGTCAACAGAAGGAGGTCCACCATAGGTGAGGCAATGATGAATCCCCAACTAAGGCACGGGGGATCATAGTAAAGTGACCTATGGACTGACACTAGGGATGATGATGGAATAGGGGATACTGAGTAGCTGACAAATGACTTCCCTTGTCAGAGCATAAAAAACATGGATGACCTGGAAGTAACTGACTCGACTCCGGAGGGGATGGGGGACAATCTTACTGGAGGCTAAAATGGGTGACACGAGAGGGATAAAGGGAAAAAATGGATGGAATACTATAACATGAGGCAAAGGGACTCGAGACAGACTCCATGAATGTGATGATGACTCAACTCGGATGCTCTAAACAAGGGTGAATCGATGATGCTACCACACATAATAGCCCCAGTGGAGACCATAAAAAATGCTCAAAGTATGGTTACTCATGATGAAAATCAACACACACGTTGACAAGTATGAAGGAAAAGTGGTGCCCTAAGTACAAGCAGCGCATGTGGAGAAATTTGATTTTAAGAGATGACAAAGTGACCCTTCTTGGAAAAATGGCCTCGTGGTGAAGTATCAAATTACCAAAAACAAAGGAAGACACATTATAGTACATGATGAGAACTTTCAAATGGTGGTGATGGCTCATCAGACCGAGCTACAGTTTGGTCTCAATTGGCTAAGGGAAATTTAGGGGTTTTCCTTTAAAAGGGATATCTCCCTCCAATTTAATTCATCTGCTAAGTGAGATGCGGTGAATTTGGAGAGGAGGAGAAGGCCCTAAATCTTGCGGTGATCATAGTGGACAAACCAACCATTAGAATCACGAGATGTGACTTTCAGGTAGGTGGCCTTGCTTGTCTAAAGGTGGCCTTAATGCTTCTTGGAAGGATGGTTCCTGGTGAACAATCAAGGTAAGAAAGGAATATATGAATGAACTGCTAGAGCAGGTCTAGAATCATCCCCACCTACCAAGTAAAACATGGGGACCAAGTGGTAAGTGTGGTATCAAATAAAGTAGAATATTTGAAGATATGGTATCAAGCATATGCGATATATGGCTCGTCGAAGAGGCCAATAGTATAAACTATCCAAGGAATGGGAGGGTAATCTGTTAGGGTCTTGTGATTTGGCTGATTGGCAAGCCAAATGACGGTGTAACATCAAAACAATCTTTGGAGCCCAAGGACCTAGCCTTCCTGGACTCAGAGAGGGCTCTCTCTATTTGTGTAAGGGATATATGTGTGTTTGCTTATTGTGTTCTGATTTTAGGCTAGTTATGAAGTAGGTTTTTTGGTTTTGGTTTTGGTTTTTTAGGTTGTGAGGGATGAACCGATCAAAGACATAAGATAGGTAAAAAGATGTCAGATCAACTGGGCTATGGGGTCGAAAAGGTCAACAAAGCTTTCAGCTGGTGATACAAGGTTGTTGAAGGGCCGATTTGAGGGAGGTAAAATGGATCGTTGGGCAAAATGGAGTGAGATGGACATTAAATTTGTGAATAAAAAAGGATTTCAAGCATAAATAGTTTAATAATTGACATAAACATGGTAGGGCTAACCATTAATCATGAGAAATGTAACTATAAGCTGATCGATGCATAGAAATAAACATTCAAACCATGCATAGAGATATATGACACTCTAACTTTAGGGAATGGCTATCAGACTTCTGGGAAATACATTTAAGACAGAAAAACAACTCAAATCACTATGTCGGAACGCCTAAACATAGTACTTCAAGCAATTGGGCACTTTGAAAACAAGATTGCATAGTTTTAGGCAAAGGGCAAGATCAGTACAAGACCTCCTTGGTTCAACAAATGAAAATCTAATCAATCAGAGAGAGTTTTCATAGGTGGAGCTATGGCTAGCCATGAGTAAGCAACGCATACCTTGAATCATATATTGCACGCATAAAACCATAAATGAAACAAGAAAACAATATTCTTCAGTTATTAAATAGCAATCAAGGATTCTTTAATATGACTAAGAATGAAGAAAACATGGAAGCTATAAAGAAACAGTAAATTTGAGGTGCTTCCAAGGGCATGTCTCAAATCTATTCTCTACTGTCTTATAGCAAGCAAGAACATGGAATTGTGAATGAAAACTAGGAAACAAAACAGAGAGAGAGACACTATACCATTCTACCAAGTCATGGAATCCAACAACAATCCTCTTTCATCATCCAAGAGACATCCAAGAGACTATCCAAAAGCATGAGACAAGTGTTTCTTCCAAATATTATATGACCATATATTGCTTCTATTCATCAAGTTCAACTTGTTTACAATGAAAGCCTTTGGAATATATAGGCCAAAGTGAGGAAAACCTCTTAGTTCAACTTGCAATCTCATTGGCCTATCTAAAATATCTGATTTTGTCCTTGAGGCTTTGCAAGGCCCAAGGCACAAAATATCTAATAAAATATCTCAAAAATGCTAGAAAAGAGAAATATATTGACTTTTCATAACTTATCATGTACAAAAATAGATAAACGCACATGAAGAAAAGTCACTTTTGAAAGGTTCAATTTTTACAAAAATACTCAAGAAATACATCAGCAGAAAGTCCCCTGACTTGCCGGCAACTTTTGGAGATCTTCACGATGTCAAAACGAGGCCCGTGATAGCTCGTTGGAAAGATATGCGTGTCTAATTTCTGAAAATGTTTATTTTTCTCCAACCTAACCACTAAAAATCCTCCAAAAATAGGCCTGTGTGTAAAAACCCAAAAAATAAGCCTTGCTGATAAATGGGGCAGAGTGTAGAAAAAGTGAGTGTTATTCGCCATTATGGGGGAGCAAATGATCTTCAATTGATCTGAAAATCACTGAGTATATGCCCCTAAAAATATGGCATCCAATGATACCATTTTCATCCTTTGAGGATTCCCCAAACTAAAATGGCGATGCCCATGAGTTTTAGCCAAAAAGCCAAAAATGACAAAAAACCAAAATTTGTCGAATTTCGCTCAAATTTGGTGAGCATGACCCTCAAGGGTGTTCAGAAACATGTTGTGAAGCTGAGGCCAAAATTTGGAGCTTTGTGGTGTATTTCCTCAATTTTGGTGCCGGGCACTTCCCTTTAGCCTCCTTGAGTTTTTCCTGAGCGGCCTTTAATTTCCGTCGGGCAAACTGATTGAGCTTTTTATAATGCCTGGTCATCTTCCATTGAAGGTCCAAGTCTCTATTTTCCTTCTCCAATTTTTTCTCCAAGTGATCATTAAATCTCTCAAACCATGCTTCCCGATTGTTCTCTATCTCTTGTTTGAACAATGTAGTGAGAGGGTAGATTGGAGAAGGGCATCTTCTTCTTCCTTTCGTTTCTCAAGGGCCTTTTTGAGCCCCATGGTTCTTGGCCTCTTTCACCTGGGCTAATCTTCATCTTCGATCTCCTCAAACTCACCCATGAGTTCTTCCAATCTCACTTGTGCTTTGGAGGCCTTCTTTTTGTATTTGATGGCCCGTGTCTTATATACCGCCATATGGACACTCATTTGTTTGTTTTGAATTTGCAAAAAGTGATTGAAATTTCTAGCCCTCTCAAGATCAGTCCTCAAAGCATCAATTTGGTTTTCTCTATTGATCAAGAGATTTTCTAGGATCCAAGCTTCATTGTTACTATCATAAATTTGAATTTGAATTATGTCGAAGTCCCTCTCCTTTTCATGGTTGCTCTCTTCTTTCTCCTTTCCTTTGCTTTGGGTGGCTCTTTTAGTCTTCCTCCTCTTGGGCAGTTCGACAATGGGCTTCTTGGGCAATTTTACCTTGCTACGGATGGCCCTAGTAACATTTGGAGTTACAACTCTAGGCACCCTTTTCCTTGATGTTCGGGGCTTGGCCACTTTCTAAGAAGAGAGCATGGACCCTTGCCTAGGAGAGGCAGCAAGCACATGCTCCATTGGTTCTTTACCCTTGCTACTTTTCTCATCATTCTTTCCATTGTCTTGGATTTATTCATGGATGCCCTGAATTTCCTCTTGCATTTCTTTTTGAGGACTGACCTCCTCACTATGTTGCACTTGTTTATCATGCTGCCCTTCTTCTTCATTAGGCTGCTGTTCATCATGTTGTGGCTGCCTCTGTTTATCATCATGAGGATGTTGTTCATCATGCTGTGGTTGCCTCTATTCATCATGTTGTGGCTTCCTTTGTTCATCATGCCCTTCTTCATCAAGAGGTTGCTCACGATCATTGTGCTGTGCTTGTTCATCATCATGCTCCTCTACATCATTATGAGACTGCTCACCCTCACTGTGCTGCACATATTTATCATGTTGTCCTTCATCATGTTGTCCTTTTTCATCATGCTCAGGAGTCTGATGTTCTACCTCACTTTGTTCTTCTTCCCCTTGCTGCCTTGTTTCATCATGATGCTGCTCATCATCACCTTCCTCCTCTTGGTCATGCTCTTCTTCCTCATTATGCTCTTTTGCTTGTTGAATGGGAAACTTGAGCTTCTTGGGAATAGGCTTGCTTGAAGAAGGTGAAGGATGGTGACTGGAAGGTGAATCAGATGTATGAAATGAAGGGACAATAGCGAAATATGGATGTTTGATGAAAGTATCCCAAGAGACTTCCTTCTTCTCAAGCGGATGAAGAATGATAACCTTGATGAGGGCGTGATGGAAGAGGCAGGCTGTCTGCTGAGAAGGAGATTTTTTCTGAACAGTGGAGGCCATTTTCTCAATACTTCTATGTAGGAAGAAAGGGAGATTTAAAAATTCGGCCCTCGTGAAATGCATGAGAAATCAGATATGATAGGTATAGACTCGGGATAATCTTCCCTCGCAAGTGAAGTATTTCATGATTATCTTCATGAGGGGGGCATAACTAGTCAATAGATATGAGAAGGGAAAAATGGATGGGCATGAATCTCTATGCTCAGGTCTCAGAAAAGGCTTGTATTCTTCTGAGTCCAGGTGCCTTTGTTTAAACCACTTGTCCCTGACATAAAGGATTTTGGTGGCCTTGGAAATGGACCTTGGAGAGAATTTGAAATCTAGGCCTGCCAGCTGTAAGAGCTTCTCTTGAAACCTCAAAGCACAAAGATGTGTCAAAGGGGAATAGGTCTTCACCTCTTGCACTCTTTGACAACAATATAAACACCCAACCTCATGGAAGTCAAAAAGGACTGATGGATGAGCATTTACTTCTTCAGTGGAAACTGGCTCAAATCTCTTGTGAAGGCCACTCCTACTGTCTTGCCTGGAAGGCATTTTGTTTTGAATGTTCTTTGCAATACCAAGCTGTCTCAAATGGCTCTTGGAATGTTTCTCAAGCACACACCTCTGTCTTCCTTGCCGGTCACTATTTGCCTTCTTTTGATGCCAATCAACAAATATTTTTCAAAATGAAACAAACTCAATCTTATCACTATGTTTGTGCCAATTCCTTTGAAAAGAGATGTTTTTGGTTTGTTATTTGAACAAGGATCCTTTTTTTTTTTGACAGAAACAAAACAAGCTTGTATTTAGATAAAAACAAAACACTTTTCCCCAATCAAACACTCTTCTTGTATTCACTGTTTTTATAGAGGTAGACAAAACACCCTCCCTCAAACAATGCTTCTTCTTCTGTTCACTGGTTTCTATACAAAGGTAAGCCAAACACCTTCAGCTGATTTGAAAGCTTTTATAGCATATCCTACTTTATGGAACAATGGAAGGCATGCACTATGTTTTCTTTTTACCATACAGAGAGGTCACTTTTTGAAGTGACAAAGCATTCACACATGATCACTGTTTTCTCTTTACAAAACTGTTTCACCTTAGGATCACTGTTTCTCTTTACAAACACTATTTTCACCTTAGATTTGTAGACAGAGGTTAACTCTGTTTTATCTGTGGGATATGAATATTCTTTAAAGGCAGTAAGGGTCTCTTTAGATGGTTTTAAAGCATCCACCCATAACTGTAAAGGAGTGTGACAGTCATAGCAACAAAAGAAACTCTGAGTTCGTTCAAAAACACTGCCCTCTAACCACTGTCTCCCTCTTATGCTTTTTATATGAAAAACTACCTTTTCAAAACCACTGTTTAAACTAAGCTGAGACCCCCTAAGCATAAGAAAGGTTTCTCCAGCTTGACAGATAATTTGTCTCCTTATCACTGACTTATCTCACAGTTTTTATATGATGAAATGGTTTTTAGAACACTACTTCTTTCTCACGGAAAAACACAGCAAACACCCCTTCACTTTTTTAAATTAGCCAAGAGGAGAAGTGGAATACCTTGAAAAAACGCTTAGAAACCTTGTTTGATCGATTGGGCAGCTTCAAAGGTGTTTTTGGTGGTGTTAGAAGGCGCAGCACGTCTGTTAGAAAGAACGCCGCGCAGTGGACAAGGTGTCAGGTCGACCTTCTGGCAGTGATGACCTGCACTTTCCACACACCTTTCCAGGCGCGCCGTGCAACTTTAAACCTTCAAAAACTCTGCAAATTTCTCGAACTTCTCCTGTTTCTTCAGTGTATGGCTAGGAGAGTGATTTTGAACGCTTATTTATGTTTTTGAAACTTGCAAATGGGCTTTGAAATGGTCTATAACTCTATTTAAAGTCGACAAGATTTTTTAATTTGCTTTGTGAGGGTTTGAACGCCTCTTGGGCTTTTTGTCTTAAAAAAACATGAATCACTACTTTATGATTTTGAGGACCTCCTTGCTCTTTTTTAAAACAAGAAATTCTTTTGAACTTCATTAAAAACCTTTCACCTTACAGCTCCTTCAAAACAACGCTTCAGACATATAAACTAACTTTCATGGTGTTCGATGGTTGATCATGCCACATTGTATAGGTTCAAAAAAATAGGTTTCTAAAACTGCTCCTCAGGCATCAAAAACAAAACATCCACAGAGGCTCATGTGTGTCAATCACAGCAATCAACAACTATAAGAACCTGCCCAGCCTCTCCTTCACAAGTGCAGTAATAAAACTACTCTTGGTTTATTTCAATAACTTGCAAAGGATGGTATTTTAAGATGGGTAATTTATCTCTTTTATTTGAAACTCATTTGAAACTGTAAGTGAAAAGCCCTACTAAAAATAGTTTCCATCATCAAGGAAATGACTAACTTGGATTGCTAAAGTAATCCAGTCTTCAAATTTTAAGGAGATATAGCAGGGGATGGTGAGCTGAAGTTAAAATGTAAACTTGGAAAGTTGTTCCCTTGTTCCTTTGTGAAGGAAGTCTGCAAGAATAATGAATTTCTCATTCATTTTACCATTTTGACAACAGTCCCTTTGAAATCTAAGCCATACTGCCAATGAATGCTCTTCATCCTCAAACAATGGTGAGCCTTCCACTTGTGTATGAAGGAGGCCTATTTTTGACAAATTCCTGGGTTCTTTTCAACCCTTGTTTTAACCAAATGAAGAATGTTGATGAACACACTATTAGTGGTTTCCTTTGTATTGGATAGCAGAAGTCATCTTAAAACCAAGATTTTTTTACTTACTTGGCCATTTTCTTAACAATATTTCTTCATTCATAATCACCCAATTAGCTTCACACTATATTTCAATTCTGTGTTTTTAAAAGTGAAACTCATGTAAACACCCTTTTAAATCACCACTGCTTTGCCTCTGCTTTTAACACCATTTTCTATTCAGAAGCCTTCAATTGTCTCCCACTGCTCTTAAAATTTTCCTTTTCGTCAGTAAAACCCTAAAATCAATCTCTGTCCCTGGCCCTCTGCTTTTTAGATGGAGGCCTTTATCACAGTGCCAAACCCTCTGCTTGTAAAATGGAGGTTTTCTCAGTATTTCAACCCTCTGCTTGTAAAATGAAGGAGGTTTTCTCAATCTTTCAACGCTCTGCTCAGGTATGGAGGAGGTTTTCTGAGTCTTTCAACCCTCTGCTCATGTATGGAGGGGGTTTTTCTCAGTGATGCCATTTCATTAGCTTTGTACATCTTTAGACAATACGAGGAAACGTGACCAGTATCTGCAGATTATTTCTTGTTGTTCATAAGTGACTAACCCTTGACTGTGTTTGCAGGGGTTTACTGAAATAACTCTCTGTCCTGTAGCTGCATTCTAGGCTCAAGACCGCATGAGAAGCAGTTGTCTTCTCATGTTGAGTTTAATACTGGTCCGGAACACTAGTATACTTCTACTCTTTGACAAAGACATTGAAACACTGTACATTTACCTAATATCAACTTGACCTATGGCATATGTATTGCTGAGACTTTCAAGGCTTGTTAGTGGCACGACTTAAGGGTGTAACCAAACTTTATTTTTAGAAAAGGAAGGTTTGTTAGGACTGGTTGATAATAGATAGAGGTTCTTTGGCTTTAGGATAGCTTGCCAAGGGAGAAATGCATAAAGTGCCACTACCTAACTTAGGGGAGACTTCTTGGACAGATTTGGATTATTCTCTTTGGAGCTGATGGACAAGCTAGTATGGCTGAGGCTAGATAGGGCTTGACAATGAGGTTTTATATCGTCATGGGCTGATTGAAAAGGTTAGGAGGGAAAAAATGTTTATGGGTGTTTTCAAGCTGGAAAATTTGACAAATTTTGAGATCAGCTGCTAGAAAAATTGGCTTTAAAAAATAGTCATCATCAACAAGTGAAAAATACTGATGACTAACAGTGGCTCCATTTGGGGAGGGAAACTCATTTTCAGGAGGTGTTGAGAATTTCAGATCTCGGTTCTTTGAAGACCAGTGCCTTTATCAATTGGCGCAAATTTCTTTCTTCCTTGATGCTATTTCTGAAAATTGACAGCATGATTATTATCAATGATATTTCTACCTACCCCACTATATTTCCTAACATTTTTCTTCTTTTGGGTGCATTTGGACTAGCAACCCTTCGACATAGTATTTTTGGAAAATAACACTATCTAGTTCTACACTTATATCTGCCGGGATTTCAGATTAAGCTGATGAACTCCTTTGTTTCTCTACCTACGCTAGATCGACTGTCAAGGTTAAGCTGTTTGACAGGATTTTATTCTCTAATCTAAAACATGAAACTGAAAAATGATCAAATCAGGATTAGACAGTCTGATTTGTCATGTACATGTGGCATGAAAGACAAGCTACACACAAATATTATTTTGCATAAAAATGAAATCTAGAAAAGCAAGGCTAGGATACACAATTTTTTTTTCATCCTTGCTTTCCTCTTTGGTTCTGTTTTGAGCATGTGGAACCAATGTCTTTTCCTAATCTACTCTCTTTGATAAGTCCAGGTTACACAATGTTGACCATATTTTCCACTCACTAACTTATCAACAAATAAATTTAAAACATGTTCAGTTATGATTAGGCTAGATAATTGAACAAGACATTTGAGCACTAGTAGCGGAATTTAGACTTGCACGCTTTCTGAATGACTATTTTTTGGAACATGGGGCCTTCTTTCTATTTTTCAAACTGCCCTCCTTCTCTATTTTTCTATTGTTTTTGAATTTTCTGTTTTTGATTTATTTTTCAAACAATGGTATATACAATGATTGAAAAAGTTTTGACTCAGAAATCTTGGAAATGGAAAAAATTAAGCATCTTATCCTCATAAGGATCTCCTACCACTCTTGGTCCACTCAGCGCTTGAAAATAAAATTTTGGAAAATTTTCTCTTTCAAGTATGACATAAGGATTAATGCATGAATCTCTAAACAACCCTGTGTCTTCCCGCTGTACCTCCTTATACCTTTGATTTCCACTCCTTCTTTTGCTGTATATATTTTTCAAATAATGAAGATATTATTTGTCATTTTTGAAGTATATGATGACATCATCAAGGTACATCAAAATGCAGAAATTTAGGACTGCAAAGATGGATTTTAGCAGCATATTTTTGATATCTGGTGGTTTTGCAAATATAGGTTTGAAAATGGGACTAATTCCAACATATTTGAAAAATTCTTTGAGCTTTTCACTTTGTAAAGGAATCATTTGGCTATAACCTGAAACATCATCTTGGAAAGACATATGATTAAAAGCACTTATCATTGGTATATCAAGGTTTTGGGAAGGAAGGATAAAATTTCTGTCACAAGGGTGTGTATTAGTGTTTCTCAAATCAAAAAATATCCTATGACCAACTATTTTATCTTTGACTATTACTGTTTGGGTCAGATTTTTGTATTTTCTTTTGTCGAAGTTGTTTCTAGGAGTGATGGCAGTGGCATAGTTTTTCTCACTATTTTTTCTATATAAAGTAGTATTTTGAATAAGATTTCCAATTCTAGCAGTTCTGAGTCTTTGGTGGAGTGACAGAATGTTAGCCAGTTCAAGTAACTCAAGTATATTTGGACTGCAGTCATCATATCCTTTCATAAGAAGTTTATCAGGCATTTTTTCTGAATTTTGAACTGTTATGGCTACAGTCAAAGCTTCATTTGAAAGGGTAGAGTTAAGTGATGGAAAATACTTAAGGTATGGTAAGAACATTAAACTTCCCTACCCCTGAGTTCCAAAGAGGTTTGTGATATGCAAGTCTTCTAATGCCTCTGTTCTGAAAACGTTTTCTGATGTTACCGCTGATGTTTGCCTAAGGTTTGAGAAAATTGCTTGATAGTAAATAATCATTTTTGCTTCTTGTTCTATCCCTGTTTCAAAAGGAACAAGCTCTCTTTCCTCAAGACATAGCTGCTCATGATTATGATAATTTTGAGTGTCTAGTTCATCATAGATAACTTGGGGCAGCTGATGTGGTGGGTCTAAGTTTGTTTTAAATCCTTCTAACTGTTCTTCAATGTCCTCATCAGTGTGTAAAATCAAAGAGTTTATATCAGAATGGAAGGAGTACATTGGGATGTTATCTGGCTTTTCTTGGCTGCTGACCATATATTTCATGTGTGATTCTCGATAGAGTATTCTAGTTTGGTCAAACACAGGAAAAGTGGCATAGGACATATCAAGTTGAATATTTCCTTGAAGCTTGGCTCCCCAAGATTTAGATAAAATCATTCCATACTTGGGAGGGATGTCTGCTACCACTATGTCCATGATCAGATGTTTTGCAGGAACTTGGGCCAAACTGAAACAAAGATCTTTGATCAAGCCTAGACATTTGACTCTACTCAAATCAAATGAACATAAGTCTTTATATGGTCTTGTGATTTCTAGGCCTAATATTTCCATTACAACCTTTGGCATGAGATTATGCGAGGCCCTAGAGTCTAGCATGGCATTGTGAAGGATTTTGTCATGGATATTCAAACTGATGTAAAAGGGAAGAGTGGTTCCTTCTTGGAATTTCCCTTCTATTTTTGGACCAAACAACACTTCGGGAGTGTCATCAGCTAGATTAAGGGTGTTCTCATCATTTCCTATATTCAGGACCTCTAATGCTTGGGATTTATAAGAGCCTTGGGTGATAAGTTCAGTGAGAGGCATGGTAGTATTTATTTTGGCGATTTCTCCCTCAAAACTGAAAGGTGCTTGTAGTTTAGACAGGCTTGCTTCAGTTTTTTCAGCAATGACTTTCTTTATGTTCTGAGTTTGCTGACTTTGTTTTGGGATTTTGTTTGACACAACCATCTCGAGAATCTTTATGGAGGTATTAGGAGTATCTGAGCCAAGACTTGTTTGTACAACTTTATCTTTGTTTTGGTCAGTTCTCTTGATCATGTTTTTGTTGCTATCCACTAGTTTTTTAAGGATGGTATCAGGGGTTCTAGCAGTGTCTGAGTTACCTTTCTTGGAGTTGTCTTGGTTTTTTCTGCTTCTAAGGTCATACTGCCTGTGAGCTTCTACTATGGCATTCTTAAAATCTATGGCAGGATCTTCGGGATCTTCATAGTTAGTTTCATCTTGATCCGGAGAGAAGAACGCTTGTTCTTCTTCTGTGAAGTAAACCTCACTCTCGTTATCAGAACCTATGAGGTTCAAATGATTTTCATCATTGGGTTCTGTTTCCCTATCATCTTCTTCCACATAATTTTCATTAAAGGGTGGCCTAATTTGTTGGTCATTTTCCCTTGGTTTTTTTTGAGGTTGTTCCCTCCTAAAATTTTGGTTCCGGTTTCTGTTTGGAGGGTTTGGCTGGTTGTCCCTAAGAGGGGTCTTTTCACTAATATTTTCCCACATTTTGGCCATAGACCTAAGAAATTCATCTATTCTAGGATCTAAGGAAGGGTTTGAAGTGGAGACCTCATCCCGGTATGTGGCTTTCCTTTGTGATCTACTCCTAGCTCTTTTTTCTACTAAGTTGGATTCTGCACTTATGGCCACTTTTTGCATTTCCTCTAAGGTAGGGGGGTCCTTGTATCTTAGTTGATAAGTCATTTCTGGGTCAAAGCCTTCGGGGAACTTTGCCAAGGCTGAGCCAAGTGGAGGTTTGAAGTGAGGCGGGAGGGCGTTATACACACTGTTGAACCTAGTGCAGTATCCCTGGACACTTTCCCCATTTTCCAATTTTAGATTGTTATACTTTGACAGGATTTGAATGGGGTTCTTTCGGATTTCCCATTTGTTTATGAAGGTTTGGTAGAGTTCTGGGAGATCGTGGACGCTGTTTGGAGTTAATCTCTTAAACCATTTTTTGGGTTCTCCGCCAAGGATTTGGGCGAACATCCTCATTCTGATGGTCTAGTCTTCTATTTCCATGTATTCAAAGGCATCGCTAATCCTATCTACATGTTGTTGAGTTGTGGTAGTCTCAACTCCAGTAAAGTGCAGGATTTTGGATTGATAGTCATTTTGTAAGGGAGCCAAAGGCTGTGGCAATACCAAGGGTGCATACCAGGCTGCCATGGTGGGAGCTAACGGATGATGTACAAAATGAGGGCTTGTAGGATGAGTTGAGGTGGTTTGAACAGTAGTCGTTTGGATGGGTGTGGCGGATGTACTTGGGCTAGTGATCCGATTTTGAGCAGATCTAGGGTGGTAGGAGCCGAAGTGATGAAGAAGTTGAAATTCTGGAGGTGTAGTAGGCGAGGCTTCTCTACTAGGACTCTGTGGTAGATCTAGGGGCTCAAGATCATCAAATTTTACCTTACTTTGTGACTTGCTTCTAAAGAGGGTTTTTGCTGATTTTAAGTCAAAGGGGGAATCCTGCAAGGCTGTGAGGTTTTCAGGTACTAATATTGCTTTACGGATGGACCTATCGGTAGCTAAATTGCTAGTTTCATAAGCTTGCCACATAATATTCTCTAGGTCATCTACTATGATAGGGGGATTTGGGTCTAGATGAGATCTGGTGTTGATTCTTCGTGAAGCCAGATTTCAAATCTATAGTTTAGAGAGGATGGTATTTGTGATTGTTTAGGATGGATAGCCTCTCTAGGGGTTTACTAATGTGAAGGATGGTCAAAACAAAAATATGGACTAGTGGAGTCGTTAGGTGGATTTCTATGAGAACTATGGTCCACCACTAACACTATCAAATATTCTTTCGGGAAAAAGTTTTATAGCAAACTTTGAGATGAAAACTTGCAAAGAAGAGTGATTCACTTGGTTTTAACAGTTTGCTAGGCTATTTGGACAAGCTAATGGTTCTATTTGCAAGATTATTTCTATTTATCTCCTATGTTTAGGTGAAGTCTTCTGAATTGCTAAGTTATACTTAGTTTGTCACTGATTACAGAGTTTGCACCATAAGTTTTAAGTTTTTGGAAAGGATGAGTCAACAAAAAGGTATGGTTTATGAATTTTTTATTTTTTATGGAGTTTTTAGGCCTACTGGAGGCTAGTGGAGTCGCAAGGTGGAACTTGGTTGTTTTTTGTAAAGATGTAGCTATGGTCCACCACCAATAACTAGGGAAAAGCCAATCTGGGAATGTTTTGGGGTTTTCTGAGCTTTTGTGTAACCTATGAGGTTTGGAAGAGTTTCCTATATCTGAATCATCATTTTGCTAAGATGGTGAAAGAGCTAGCTTATACTCTTCAAACAACACTTAAGTTCTCTAATTTTGATTTAGACTTCGAGAGTTACTAAGGATTACTTAGATTGTCACTAACTCGGAAGGTCCCACCATGATTGCCACTATGTTAGTGAGCAGTGGGATAAGTCAATCAGATAGTATTCTTAATGCTGCTAGAATGTTTAGGGAATCTAAGTTTGTATATCACTCAGAGTCCCACCGTGATCGCCATTATGTTAGGGTGGCGATGAGGTGGCTAAATGGTAGGTATGTTTGAAGATAAGGGATTTCTGGAGTCCTAAGGTGTACTTAGATTGTCACTAACTCAGAGTCCCACCGTGATCACCATTATGTTAGGGTCCCGTGATTTGGCTGATTGGCAAGCCAAATGATAGTGTAACATCAAACCAATATTTGGAGCCCAAGGACCTAGCCTTCCTGGACTCAGAGAGGGCTCTCTCTATTTGTGTAAGGGATATCTGTGTGTTTGCTTATTGTGTTCTAATTTTAGGCTAGTTATGAAGTAGGTTTTTTGGTTTTGGTTTTTTAGGTTGTGAGGGATGAACCGATCAAAGACATAAGATAGGTAAAAATATGTCAGATCAACTAGGCTATGGGGTCGAAAAGGTCAACAAAGCTTTCAGCTGGTGATACAAGGTTGTTGAAGGGCCGATTTGAGCGAATTAAAATGGATCGTTGCGAAAAATGGAGTGAGATGAACATTAAATTTGTGAATAAAAAAGGATTTCAAGCATAAATAGTTTAATAGTTGACATAAACATGGTAGGGCTAACCATTAATCATGAGAAATGTAACTATAAGCTGATGGATGCATAGAAATAAACATTCAAGCCATGCATAGAGATATATGACTCTCTAACTTTAGGGAATGGCTATCAGACTTTGAGGAAATACATTTAAGACAGACAAACAACTCAAATCACTATGTAGGAATGCCTAAACATAGCACTTCAAGCTATTGGGCACTTTGAAAACAAGATTGCATAATTTTAGGCAAAGGGCAAGATCAGTAAAAGACCTCCTTGGTTCAACAAATGAAAATCTAATCAATCAGAGAGAGGTTTCATAGGTGGAGCTATGGCTAGCCATGAGTAAGTAGGGCATACCGTGAATCATACTTAGCATGCATAAAACCGTAAATGAAACAAGCAAACAATATTCTTCAGTTATTAAAGAGAAATCAAGGATTCTTTAATATGACTAAGAATGAAGAAAACATGGAAGCTATAAAGAAACAGGAAATTTGAGGTGCCTCCAAGGGCATGTCTCAAATCTATTCTCTATTGTCTTATAGAAAGAAAGAACATGGAATTATGAATGAAAATTAGGAAACAAAACAGAGAGAGATACACTATACCATTCTACCAAGTCATGGAATCCAACAAAAATCCTCTTTCATCATCCAAGAAACATCCAAGAGACTATCCAAAAGCATGAGACAAGTGTTTCTTCCAAAGCTTATATGACCATATATTGCTTCTATTCATCAAGTTCAGCCTGGTTTACAATGAAAGCCCTTGGAATATATAGGTAAATATATTGAATTTTCATAAATTATCATGTACAAAAATAGCTAAACACACATGAAGAAAGGTCACTTTTGAAAGGTTCAATTTTTACAAAAATACTCAAGAAATACATCAACAAAAAGTCCCCTGAATCGCCGACAATTTTTGGAGACCTTCTCGATGTCAAAATGAGGCCCGTGATGGCTCGTTGGAAATCTCTGAGTGTCTAATTTCTGAAAAATTTTATCCTGCTCCAAAGTGACCATTGGAAGTCCTCCAAAAATAGGCCTGTGTGTAAAAACCCAAAAAATAAGCCTTGCTGATAAACGGGGCAGAGTGTAGAAAAAGCGAGTTTTTTTCGCCATTATGGGGGAGAAAATGATCTTTTATTGATCTGAAAATTGTTGAGTACATGCCCCTGGAAATATGGCATCCAATGATAGTATTTTCATCCTTTGAGGATGCCCCAAACTGAAATGGCGATGCCCATGAGTTTTAGCGAAAAACCCAAAAATGACAAAAAACCAAAATTTGTCAAATTTCGCCCAAATTTGGCGAGCATGACCCTCAAGGGTGTTCAGAAACATGTTGTGAAGTTGAGGCCAAAATTTGGAGCTTTGAGGTGTCTTTCCTCAATTTTGGTGTTGGGCGCTTCCGTTTAGCCTCCTTGAGTTTTTCCTGAGTGGCCTTTAATTTCCGCCAATCAAACTGATTGAGCTTTTTATAATGCCCAGTCATCCTCTGTTGAAGCTCCAAGTCTCTATTTTCCTTCTCCAATTTTTTCTCCAAGTGATCATTAACTCTCTCAAACCATGCTTCCCGATTGTTCTCTATCTCTTGTTCTAACAATGTAGTGAGAGGGGTAGATTGGAGAAGGGCATCTTCTTCTTCCTTTTGTTTCTCAAGGGCCTTTTTGAGCCACATGGTTCTTAGCCTCTTTCGCCTGGGCTAATCTTCATCTTCGCTCTCATCGAACTCACCCATGAGTTCTTCCAATCTCATTTGTGCTTTGGAGGCCTCCTTTTTGTATTTGATGGCCCGTGTCTCATATATCGCCATATGGACACTCATTTGTTTGTTTTGAATTTGCAAAAAGTGATTGAAATTTCTAGCCCTCTCAAGATCATTCCTCAAAGCATCAATTTGATTTTCTCTATTGATCAAGAGATTTTCTAGGATCTGGGCTTCATTGTCACTATCATCACTTTGAATTTGAATTATGTCGAAGTCCCTCTCCTTTTCATGGCTGCTCTCTTCTTTCTCCTTTCCTTTGCTTTGGGTGGCTCTTTTAGTCTTCCTCCTCTTGGGTAGTTCAAAAATGGGCTTCTTGGGCAATTTTCCCTTGCTACGGAGGGCCCTAGTCACATTTGGAGTTACAAATTGTTGAGCCTCAAATTTGTGCTTTCCTTCACCTCATTTTACCTCATTTTTTCCTTGTCCATTTCCATTTTAAACCCAATTGATCAATAAAAATAGTTAAAATTACTTCTAGAATGGTTTACATAACTGACTTGTTGAATTTTGTGATTGTTTCCATTGTTAAGCATTTTGACCGGAAGCGGGCGCGGAAATGCGAGACGTTACCGCCAGCTAACGGCGATTATAACGACTACCTTTATGTTTGAACGTAATCGGGTGGCCTCTTGAGAAAAACGCATATGGGCTGTGATCCACGTACGTGCTACATGGTGTGTTGCTGCGTCGTGGAAGAACAATGATCATGCCCACTATGAAGTTTATTGAACTGTCAGGTGCTCTTTGAGCCTTTCTTTTGAATGTGGGTGAAAGAACCTCATTTTTATTCCTCAAATCTTACCCATACCTGTTTATCAAGGAAAAATGGCTTTAAAGACCCTTGGGACTCATATGCAACAGCAGGGTCATTTTCACATGTCCATAAAGAGGCCTTTGACTGTGATAGTGGCATGTTTTATCTATTTTGAGTGTTGTCTGTGATTTTAAAGCACTTTCCATACCCTTTTTCACACCTATTGTCTCTGTGTTATTCATTTGCAAAGTCCCCTTGAGAAAACAAGGCTTAGGTTACCTTCTTATCAATTTTGATGAGTTTTTGAAAAAGATCTTCATGAACAGGAAGAGAAAAACCTTTTTGAATATCATCATCACTCTTTGGCCTATGTTTAACCCAGCTCTCAACTTATGAACCTTCAATGGATTTCTACTAATTTCACTGCTTTTTAAATGATAAAAATGGCTAGATTTCATGCATGTTGATCAAGGAGAAAATCTCTGGAAACTCTTGATGAAATCACATACCTCAACAGGATTTGTTCATTTTGGCTTCAGATTGTCTTTGAAGGAAATCTCTGATAGAAAGAAAAAGTCAAACCCCTTGTATTATCATAGTACCACTACTTTCCTTCTATTTTGAACACCATTTTTCTATCCATAAGCCTTCAGTTGCTTTCCTACTGCACTTAAAACCCTGCCTCTTTTCCTAGCCCTCTGTTTATTAGATGAAAGAGGCCTTTATCACAGTGCCAAACCCTCTACTTGTAAAATGAAGGAGGTTTTCTCAGTCTTTCAACCCTCTGCTCATGTATGAAGGAGGTTTTCTCAGTGATGCCATTTCATCAGCTTTGTGCATCTTTAGACAATCAGAGGCAACCTGACCAGTATCTGCAGATTATTTCTTGTTGTTCATAAGTGACTAACCCTTGACTGTGTTTGCAGGGGCTTACTGAAATAACTCTCTGTCCTGTAGCTGCATTCCAGGCTCAAAACCACATGAGAAGCAGCTGTCTTCTCATGTTGAGTTTAATATTGTCTTCGAACACTAGTATACTTCTGCTCTTTGACAAAGACATTGAAACACTGTACATTTACCTAATATCAGCTTGACCTGTGGCATATGTATTGCTGAGACTTCAAGGCTTGTTGGAGGCGCGACTTAAGGGTGTAACCAAACTTTATTTGCAGAATAGGAAGGTCTTCTAGGACTGGTTGATAAAAGATAGAGGTTCTTTTGGATTTAGGATAGTTTGCCAAGGGAAAATCGCCTAAAGCGCCACTACCTAAGTTAGGGGAGACTTTTTGGACAGATTTGGATTATTCTCTTTGCAGCTGATGGGTAAGCTTGTATGGCTAAGGCTAGCTAGGGTTTTGGAAATGAGGTTTTGTCTCGTCTTGGGCTGATTGAAAAGGTTAGGAGGGAAAAAAATTTATGGGTGTTTTCCAGCTGGCAAATTTGAAAAATTTGAGATCAAGTGCTAGAAAACTTGGCTATAACAACTAGTCATCATCAACAAGTGAAAAATATTGATGACTAACAGGAGGAGGGTGCGGTGGGGGTTATGGCTCACCGCTCCATAATTTTCATATTTGTTATGACATGGTCGATTGGGGGTGGTAGGGTTGGTGGCCCGCCACCCCATTTGATATATTATTTTTTACATTTTTTCAAAACCAACTGTTCATTTTTTATTTTAACAAAAATAAGAATTATTGGGCTTTTTAACGAGGCCACAATTTCACCTGTTTTCGAGAGCTAAGTTCCCTACCGATTGACGGTGAATTTGTGGGACACTTAAACCTGGCCCACTGCCCAACTTTGACCAAAACTTTGACTCGCTCTAACTTCTACATACAGGCTCATATTGGAGATCTGTTTGCACCATTCAAATCAAGGTGACGAGAACTTCATTCTCAACTTGGTTCAAGAGAAATCTGACCACTTTGAATTTTGACCATTTCTAAGCCCTCTTGATCTCCTGAGGGTGTATGGAGCCAGCTGGATCAATCCTCCCCACTGAGGATATTTTGGTCCACCAAAAGCATGAAAATAATCTACAGCTTCTTTATACCTTGTCTGGACCAAAAATGTCCCAAAAGGTCACCCTTCATTCTCCTTCACCTTTGTCCTTTGGAGCCATAAGCGATGAGTCGACACTCGCATCCTCTGCAAACCTGTAGTACATTATTTTGAAAATTACATACTTAACTAAGTGACCAATCTATGACCCAAGCATCCCATACTTGCCACGATTTTATAACACATACTCGGTGGTCAAGCTTATATTAAAATGGAATCAATACCCCAACTATCAATACAAGGCAAAAACATCATTTTCGCTTAACAAGTGATGGAAAACACATCAAGACTTTTGCATTTTAAGTTGCAACATATGATTTACAAAGTAAGGCCAAAAAAACTATCAAACCTAGAAAAGACATCTCCCACTTATCAAAGTGAATGGGTCATCTCTCTGTGTCGCATTTGTTAGTCGAATAGTTGTTTCAACTGGTTCATGTATGGACACTTTGTCCTTGAGACACTACTATGGATGGAGCCTCCAACATGTGGCTCTTTGATGGCCACTTATGTCGTAATGACTGCAACGAGTCTTATTCCTCCAGACCCACTTTACCTTCTTCTTTTCCTACACTGGAGAAGGCCTTTCACGCCTCATCCTCTTTTGTGCTGCCATTCTTTTCCAACACTTAGAAAATACATGGTTATGTAATCCACAAAAACTACATGTTTTTCGATGCCATGATCTATGTTCATTGTTAGCAACATGCTTGTAATCAAAATCAACATTAGAATACCGAGACTTGTTATACCTTTCTTGTTGGTCCCTGGTACAATCATGGTGACAAGAGCTTGCCTTAGCTCTTTCACTTCCATGTGTGTTGTCATAGGACGATGGTGAAGTGTTCCCATCATTCTCTTTCCCCAATGGTTTCAACCATGTATTGGAAGCTTCTGACACCTTTGAGCACTGTCCTTCAGTGAATCCCAAACCTGTGAATTGATGTCTCTGCACAACCTCCAATGGTTGAGTTATGCCTTGGCCATTAATGCCAATTCCTCCTCCTTTGTATCCCATCTTGGTGAGGAATCTCATGCCAATTCCTGTAATGGGTATCTCCACATTTCCCATAGAAATGATAGCACATGAAGATGAGGCTGAAGAAAAATCGACATTGTTTACCTCAAATGTCGATTCAGAAACATGTGATGATGGCTTCTTCAAGCCTTTTTTGCACTTCAACTCCTCCAAGGCCTCTTCCACAGCTCGTACTTGAAGCTGCAGTATTTTCTTCTTGTAGAAGCCTCCTTAATTCAACATCCTTTGCTTCAAGGCTTTGTTCATGCGCTTCAGTTCTTCCAATGTTGCCTATGCGTCTTACAACTTAAGTTGCACTCTCTTATTATCCTCTTTCTCCTCTCGTAGAAGTGCTTTCAATTCAACATTATCTGCTTGAAGGATATGGTTGATCTCCTCATTCGAATGATGCGAAGACGATGAGGGCGATGAATATTCACTAGAAGTTGTGGATGAAGCATCGCTTACTGCTTCTTCTTTCTCCTAGCTTTTATGAGATTCATACATTATGTCCACCATTTTTGGCATCCTGAGCATGGCCTCGTACATGTCTTTTCCAACCTCCATTGTTGCACGTTCAATCATTGTTCACACTCGCAATTCGCATGAACACAAAGATCACTCTGATACCACTTGATCTAAGTCCACTAGCTACCAAATTTACCCATGATCTTTTACTTTGTGATCTGGTTAGAATTTCATTTTAAAAGAGCATAAAAGAACACATATGCATTCTTATAAAAGAGGAAACAAGACAACCATCAGCAACATAAGAACATGAGATGTTGCTAACGGAGTTCCCCCAGTGTGGGCTACATCTTCAGGCCTGGTTTCAAAATGGGTTAGGCCGCTTCATATAGTGTTGGAAATGGTAAGATGTACATGGACGATGTTCTTTGTCCTACAAGTAGACGTGCCCTCAACATGAGTGGCTTGTATCTCCACGAGGCGTTCCACTACAGGAACTCTCACTCATAATGGACCCCCTATCGGCATGACTTAATCCCACATGAAGCAAAAAAAAAGATCTCGCAACATGCATCAAGAAAGGATCTAGAAATCATAATACATCTCACAGCAACTGATAAAATAGGCACATGATCAAAACTAGATATACCTCAACCCCTAAATTTGGTTGAAGAAGAGAATGCTTAGATGTTAAATCTGGATACACCATCGAAATCGTGGTGTTAAGGGGCATAGAATCACTTGTACACACTTGAGAATCTGACACCGTCACTCCAATCTGGAAAATGACCGAAAAATGGGAAAAACTGCTGCTGAAATGGACATCACCATCAAATTTTTGTCACCAAGAGGTGTAAAATCAACATAAATTTTGTTTAATTCTGACTCTTGCAACTTCTGCACCTCGGGGAATCTTTTGATTCTCCCTAAGATTCCTAGGGCATGGTTCCGCATCTCTGTGGGGTCATGGTTCCACACTCCTACTCCACTGGTCCGCCCTGCCCTGTGAAAATGAAATCGAGTTTTTATATGTTTTGGTGGGCGGATTTTACAAAGCACTCCCACTTGGCGCAATGGTTAAAAAAAGGTAATGGTTGAGGAGGGGTTGGGGGATCAAATCCTGCCCCTCCCCATTTAGCATTCGATTGCATCGTTATATATTTTTTGGTATTTGTTTGGGATGCATTGTTACAATGTTCCACCGGCTGGTTTTTTTATGGGACTGCCCGCTCGGGGGCTAGCCACGTGAGCCGGGTGGGTTCAACCCCCGTCGGTCCCCAACTCTCCGTTGCATAGCCGTTGGTTAATGGTGGGTGGGGTCCGCTCCACGCAGCCTCGACCCCACTTTGAATTTGTTTTAATATATATGTCATATATATTGTTGTCATGAGCAGAGTGTGCGGCGGGGGTCATGGCCCTCCACCCCATAATTTTCATATTTGTTATGACATGGTCGATGGGGGGTAACGGGGTTGGTGGCCCACCACCCCATTTAATATATTTTTTTTCATTTTTTCAAAAGCAACTATTCGTTTTTTATTTTAACGAAAATAAGGGTTATTGGGATTTTTAAAAAGGACACAATTTCTCCCATTTTTAGGAGCTAAGTTCCCTTCCAATTGACGGTGAATTTGTGGGACACTTAAACCTGGCCCACTGCCCAACTTTGACTCGCTCTAACTTCTCCATATGGGCCTAGATTGTAGATCCATTCACACCGTTGGAACCAGGATGACAAGTACTTCATTCTGAACCTGGTTCGAGAGTAATTCGACCACTTTGAATTTTGATCATTTTTGAGCCCTCTTGATCTCCTAAGGGTGTCTGGAGCCACTTGGATCTCTCTCTCTCTCTCTCTCTCTCTCTCTCTCTCTCTCTCTCTCTATATATATATATATATATATATATATATATTTGTGATGTATTCAATTCTTACATAGAATGCTTGAATGTTGAGAGAGGAGAAGAGAAAATATTGCATGAAATTAATCACAAGAACATTGATAAAAATGCAAGAATTGACTACATCATGAAAATTTTCTCTCTCTCTTCATATTTTCGTGATATATCCAATTCTTGCATTTTTCTCAGTGTTCTTGTGATTAGTTCCATGTAGTATTTTCTCTCATCCTCTCTTGGCATTCTTGTGATGAGTTTCATGGCATATTTGAATATTTTCTCTTTGTTACAGGTCAAAATACCTCCTCATCAGCTCAGAGGGGAAGACAAATATGGAAGGAGTACAAAGACCTAAATTAAACCTATTTCTGCCAGAGCAACGCCTGTCTATAACAAAACAAGAGCATTATAACGCATCTAATCAGTGAATGGGCCGCGTTAGTGGCTAGGGCAATGTTCTATTTACACTGGAGGGAAGCGTTACCCGTGTTTTAAGTTTGAATCGGGAAAATCCCGCAGAGAATGATTTGAATCTCCGGCTTTCCCTCACAAGAGATTTAGTTCACAAAAGAAACTGCAGAGCATCAGTTCATTATTGGTCATTGCTATAACAAGACTGAACTCCAAAGGAGGAAAAAGCATAGAGATTAAAGAAACATCTAAGTTTTTTCCATTCCAAACTAGTGGAAAGAGAAGGGCAACAATGGCTTTCTCCCTCTCATATAAGAAGGAGATGAAGGCTCTTAATTGATGGTCGAAGGATTGCTAAAGGTTTTGGCATACTTGTGGAATAGAGAATAGTGTTGTGTTGTGAAGGCCAAGATTCAAAGAGGTTCCTAGAGAGCTTGTTGACTTGGACTTCTTCACTTGAGAGATAAGAGAGATTGGGAGACTGAGGAGGGCTTGGTACAACCGACGGTTGTAATCCTCCTTCTTTCAAAATCAATAGAACTGTGTTCGTTTTGTCCATTCAATGCTTAATATTGTCATTATTGTTTGAACATTTAAATAGTATGATATGAATGGCTCAGATGTGTAGAAGCTAGTAGTTCATTATATATTGACTTGATTGATAGGATATATGGTATGTTAGAAATTACACGGGTGCTTTGACTGATTGCAGGACTAAGATTTGGAGTCGGCGAATAAGGAATCTTGTTTCGATTCCTAGCGCTCTCCAAGGGACTCCAAGATTGTCAAAGAGGTAATTCTCTATCTCATTCCATTCAGTTATTTTAAGTTAATATGAATATGATCATGCCATCTTTGTGAACAGCACAGCTAATCTTACTATCTCCCTCTGGCACCAGAAAGCCCTGAGAGGGATATTCGAAAACTAACAACCCAAGCAGTTTACCCTATAGCAGAATTGGCGACTCCACTGGGGAGTTTCCCCATAGTTTCTGGACTATTCTTTCCCTCCTCTCTTCTGTCCTCTGTTCACAGACCCTTCCAACCATTTTTGATGCCCAGTAGACATATCAAACGCTCACAGAGTTCAATCCTGTTTCTGTTTGGCCAACTGAAGAACTTTTCCCTAGCTAATGCTACCTCTGTAGGTTTTCCAGTGCGTTATAACGTTGTCTCTGTTCCAATACAGTGCGTTAGTCATTGTCTTTACTCACAGACAGAGCGTTACTGAACCAAAACCTTGTTGTTCACTGCTATGATGGTGTTTTAGTTGCAGAGTTTTTTGCCATCAATACCTTTTGCTGACTGAATCCCTGTGCTTGTCTGCTAAGCTGGCATTTCTATTTATTTCTCTTGTTTGAAAAGTCAGTGTCCAAAGCATTTACTTTTTAAGAAGAAATTATTTATTATTATTATTATTTTTCTGCATATAGCTGAGTTTATTCTGAAATTTCCAGTTCATAGACTATTTAAAAGAGGTAGATAGAAGTCTGAATCTTTAAAATTTGAACTAAGCTATTTGAATGTTAGTGCATGGATGTTGAAAAGAAACCTCTCCCTGTAGAAACACTCTTCATCGAATTTAATATCTAGAGCATGTTTTTCATGGTTTCTTGAGTTAGAGTCTCATCACATTTCATACGTCCACTCCCCCTCCGCAAGACTAATAATCAAGTACACTAAGAATAAAGCGATAATAAAATCAATCAACTCTTTTTTTGAACTCACACAAACAGTAGTTCAGGCTAGGATCTTGGGTTAGGAAGAGTGAGAAATTACCCAAGATCTCAAAACTTGAGACTAGAGTCATTAACGAGCGAAATCCTACTGCACTCATATTATCGGGACCGTTCCTTTACCGGAGCTCAGCGCGAGACAAAACTTGGGTGCACAAGAAGGTAGCTCGCCTTCAACGGCATCCTGTGGGTGTGTTATATATTGGGGTTCCCTTCGGGGATGTCGAAACTAGATCGGGGATCTAGGTATTCTGCCCATATAGCACACTGTCCTTGACCGTGGACCCCCCTGATGATGTCTGTGATTTGAGGTATCTTTAGTGGCCATAATTTTTAGGGACTTACAGAAGGTGACTGGGATGGGCTGTCCTGGTACCTGAAACAGATGGACCCACTCTGTCTTCGGTCTTTAGGAGGGTACTCATCTTCACGAGAGTGCTTACACCTGTTGTCTAAGGTTTGGGCGAAGCTCTAGAGTGACCGTAACTGTACTTTCGACCAACCCTCTCTGTATACTCTTGTGATACTGGATTTCATCACGAGCGAACGGTAGTACTCAGATAGGGAACCCTATTATGGCTGCTTGCTGATTTATTTTAGAGAGTCCTTTTTCTTTTTTAGGTGTGTGGTTACTGTCACTGAGACTTTACAATACATCACGATTTATTAAAATTTGTTAAAATTAAGCAGGTCACCGTGGCATCCCCTGACCCACGCCGTCTGCCTAGACGACAGCAAGGTCTACCTCCTCTAACTATTGAGGAAGAACTGAACCTTGGTGACCCTGTGCCTTCCACAGAAGAGCAGTCTCCACTGACTAATCTTGATTTTCACATAGCCTCATACCAGCCGGAATTTCCGGAGGACCCTTTCACTGAAGGGGTTGTACCTCATTACAACCCTCCGCTCACTAATCCGTTCGGGCCTGTGATAATTCAGATTCCACCACGCCAAGATATGTCTTCATCCGCACCAACATCCATTTCACCACCAGCATCCACTGGGTCGATGCCAATGGCAACCATCCCAGGTTCGCCACCATCCTCCCCACCGGTGGTCAGTTCTATGCCATCGCTAAGTAACTCCAATAGTCAGCATATACCTATCCCCAACCCTATGGTCATCACAACTGTCAGTAGCTTACTGAATCCTTCGGCATCTACTTCTACCGTGACCACGTTGGGACCCAAGGTAGCTCCTCCCATGAGTATGACTACTTCAGTACCTTTTAGCAACCCTTTCGGGTGGAACCCTCTGCTGAGTTCAAACCCCTTGGCCTCTATGCCAGGGGGCAGTGTCACCAGCACTCAGGTAGCAAGTAATATTTCACTTCCTTTGCAATCCTTATGAAAAATAGGACAACCTATTGTTAATACTTTTCCCTTAAGTGGTTCAAATATAGGTGTAGGGTCTATACGGTTGCCAAACTATGCAAGTAGCAGCATGCCTCCGGGAAACTCTATTGCATCCATTTGGACTAACCAACCCCAACCTCCATCTGGAATGGGAGGGCACTTTTATACTGGGGGCAACCAACAGTTTGCCCCGTAATACAACATGCCCTATGGACAGCAACCGTATGTCCCTACTCCTCCACCTATAGGAAGTTTTTACCAAATTCGTACTTATCCTCCTGGTAACACATTGATGGGTGGACCCTATGGTCTTAATAGTCAGCCCATACTGCCTTGGTTAGATTCGGGGGAAAATCCACAATTTCCATTCTTGGCAGCTTTGGACATCCCCGATATCCATAAACTGACTAATGATCCCATCAATCACAACTCGCTTTGGCCTCCAGTGCCGCATAAGATTCCTTCCAACATCCCGAAGTTCGACGGGAAACAAGCCAGCCACACACATCACTACCTTTCACCTATGGTCTATATCCAATTCCATGGTAGATGATAGTGTCTGACTTCGATTGTTTCCCCGCACGCTTACAGGCAATGCGTCCAAGTGGTACATTGAATTACCACGTGCCACCATCAATATGTTTGGTGCTTTAGCAACAGAGTTTCTGAAGAACTTCCAACTACCAATTAGATTTGAGACCGAAACGGAACTATTAACCTCGCTCCGCCAAGACACCGCCACCCACATCTCCGATCACATTCATGAATGGAGACGTAGGAGGAGGCTAGTCAAAGCACCAATTCCGGATCATCTCTTAGCCAATTGGTTTTGCAAGTCTCTCTTACCCCACATAGCTAAAGACATTGGCCTTCTTGGTGCGGTTACAGAAGATCAATGCATCCGTCGTGCCCAGCATTTAGATTTAATCTATTCACAATCTGGCACGCTGTATGATTTTCTCCCCCATGCCCCTGGCAACCCAAATCCTCCGGCTACTCAGAAAACCAAAGCTCATGCCGATGGTCTTGTTGGCATGATCTCCGACGTAGCCACAAAGCAGTCTCGGGGGCAAGCCTCCCAGCCATTTTCGGTTGCCACCGCCCCTCACCAAACGACTACTCTTCCCACCGCTGAGGTAAATATGGTGCAAACCTCACAAAAACCTAGCAGGAAAAATAAGAAGAACAAGAAAAAGTCGTCTTCTTCGGAAGAGCAGTCGAATAATCAGAATAACACTAATAAAAAAAATGCTGCCAAAAATGACAAAGGGAAGGATAAACCCATGAAATTTCCTTGCAAAATCTGTGCAGAGGACCACTTGACATACAAAATTTCCTCGGCTGTAAGAATGCACCGATTTTATTGCTAACAAGGATTCTGGGTGAACACCTGTCGTTCTTCATAATCCTTTCCCTAATCAACAGCAACAACATCAACACATGGTTGACAATCCGCCACAACCCCATCAACGGGGCAATGGTGGTTCATATCCTTCTGGTGAAGGACCATCTGCCATTTATGGCATTGAGATTGTTGACCTTCAAACTCGAGCTAAGCTTTATGGAAACCCTACCATAGATGCTCAAGAACCTGGCACTAGTTCCAATCCACCGCCACCAAACGATTTGTATATCGAACGGCCTACTACTGACCTCGTGATTCGTCCCCCCAAAGGGACACTTCGGCGCACGACTCATGATACCTCTGCACGTGCCGCCCAAAACTACAACATTGTAGAAGATTTGGCGCAGGCACCGTCAGCTATGTCTGCTCTCACAGTATTACAAACCTATCCAACACAAAGGAAAGCCTTGCTTTCGGCCATTGGTGGAATAGACCCCCGGGATTCCATGCTAGCTATCTTTGATATGGAAAAGGCTAAACCTCGCCTCTCACACCAACTCGCATTCCAGGTGCAGGTTGTGTCGAAAGGGAGACCAATCCATCGTACTGTCATAGACGAAGGTGCTTCGACCTGCGTTATGTCACAAGCTTGCTGGCTCAATTTAGGTTCTCCTACCCTCACCCCGCCATCGAATTCCCTCAAAGCTTTCGATGGCCACACTTTCCTCCCAAAAGGATACCTTGTTAGCTTTCCCATCACTCTGAGTGGGAAAAAGGTAAATGTGGATGTTGAAGTCGTAGAGCACCATCTAGACTATAATATATTGCTTGGTCGCAGTTGGTCGTATGCCATGAATGCCATTATGTCTTAGGTTTTCCGAATCATCCTATTTCCATTGGAAGGGAAAATAGTCACAGTGGACCAGCTATCCTTCCGCACCCCTGATTATGCCACGTTACCAAGTAGCATTGTGCCCCTGATAGGAGGCTTTCCTGACTCTTACGTCAGTATCGGTACCGGTCTTCTGAAGGCATCATTCCTACTGGGTTGTTTTCCTCTCCCGTCGCCATTGATCCCAAACACGATTGCAATGATATCCACCGCTTTAGGTGGCTCTATCGACACATCGATCATTCCAGCACCTTTAGACATCGATTCCTATGGAGATTAGATGCCGCTCTCACCAGCCGAGTTAGCTTACCAAGCCATCCAAACCGCATCTGAACCCTCCACTGCTATGGTTTCGACCGAAGGTACAAAACTCCCTCCCATCATTGTTCTCTCTAAGGATCTCCTCAATGAAGTCTTGCCTACAGACGAAGCTATTCGAGATATCATGTCTTTAGAAGAACGACCTTGGGGAGAGTTCCACCATCACGCTTCGATGATTGACTTGGACGCGATAAAAACTAAAATCCCATCTTTTGACCCACCTGAGATGGTTCCCTCCGCTTACACGACTATTCACACTATCGAGTCAGAAGGGAACATGGGTAATCTTTCTAAGACAATGCTCATTGATATCTCAGTCAAAACGGGTATCGTGGAAAATATTCAGATTGGAGCCGATTGCAATCCAGAGGAAATTGCACGCTTCACATCCCTTTTTAAGGAATTATGCGATGTGTTTGCTTGGTCTTATGACGAAATTCCCAGCATAGACCCTTCTATTGTCGAGCATGAAATCAAGATTTATGATAATTCCAAACTTGTTCGACAATGTCTCAGACCTGTCCACCCGCGCAAAGCAGCTGCCATCAAGATTGAAGTAGAAAAACTTTTGAACGTTGGTTTCATCTATCCCATTCCTTTAACGGAATGGGTTTCCAATCCAGTTCCCGTTGATAAAAAACAAGGCACCATTAGAGTTTGTGTCAACTATCACGATCTGAATGCCGCTTGTCCCAAAGACAATTATCCTACACCGTTCATTGACCAGATTCTCGACGATTGTGCCAGATGCAAATCTTTCTCATTCATGGATGGATTCTCGGGCTATAACCAGATTGCAATCAAAAAATACGACCAACATAAAACTACTTCCATCTGTCCTTGGGGCATTTTTGCGTATCAAAAACTCCCATTCGGTCTGAAGAATGCTGGAGAAAATTTTCAGTAGGCTATGGACTACGCTTTTCATGACATTCGACATATTGTACAGGCTTACTTGGATGACCTTCCGGCCCATTCCAAGAAGCGACAGGATCACCTGGCTCATTTAAGAGAAATTTTTGCTAGGTGCAGATTCTACAATATACGCTTGAATCCTCATAAATGTGTATTTATGGTCGAGTCCGGACATCTGTTAGGTTTTATTGTCTCCAAGCACGAGATTAGGGTTGATCTCGACAAGGTTAAGGCAATTGTTGATTTTTCGGCACCACAATCCATCCTTCAACTCCAAAGTTTGCAGGGGAAGGAAAACTTTTTGTGTCGTTTCATCGTTAACTATGCCGAGATGACGAAAGGATTCATACGATTATTGAAGAAAGGAACACTATACTTGTGGGATGACCAAGCCCAACGGTCATTTGATGCTTTAAAACAGGCACTTGTTTCAGCCCCACTCCTTAGTGCCCCCGATTACTCACGCGAATTTCTCCTCTATCTGGCAGCATCACCATCCTCACTTGGAATGGTTTTGGTTCAAGTACACGAGGACAACAACGAAAATGTGATTTAATATTTGTCCAAAGGTCTAATCGGACCTGAATTATGTTATTCACATGTGGAGAAACTTTCTCTGGCTGTATTTTTTTCCGTCACCCAACTCCGACACTATATATTGTTGTGACAAACTACGGTCATTGCTTTGGAGAACCCCATGTGACATATCTTGTCTAGACAAATCATTGGAGGAAAATATTCCAAATGGATAGTAATCCTCCAGCAATTTGATTTGGTCTTCACGGCGGCCAAAGCAAAGAAATCCCTGATCTTCGCTAAATTATTATCGGACCTTCCCAGAATTGACCCAGCAGAAGTAGCTCACGATCCATTTCCTGATGAATCTGTGTACTTGGTCGATTCTTCGGACCCATGGTATGGAAACATTTTAGTCTACCTACAAACCCAACGCTTTCGCCCGACTCTCACGTCCGACGACCGTCGTCGTATCTGACACCAAGCAAAACACTACCTCGTGCTAAACGATACACTATATCGTCGCGGTGTTGATACTATTCTCCGAGGTTGTCTCACTTTCGATGAGGCGGAACGTGTTTTGAATGACTACCACGCAGGGGCATGCAGTGGTCATCTATCAGGCATAGCTACTACCCAAAAAATCTTGCGCGCAGGTTACTATTGGCCCACTTTGTTTAAAGACTGTATTGCAACGGTCCAGAAATGCCATCCCTGTCAAATTTTCACAAAGAAAATGCGCACTCATCCTGCCCCCCTTCATCCGGTTGTCTCCATCGGTCCTTTCGCTAAATGGGGAATTGACTTCATCACCTGCAATCCCGCTTCGGAAAATGGACACAACTACATCATAGTTGCGGTTGACTATTTTACGAAATGGGCTGAAGCCCTTCCCACTTTCAAGGTCGATGGCGAAACCGCTGCTCTCTTCCTGTTTAATTAGGTAATCTGTCAGTTCGGCGTACCCCTATCGATTGTCACAGATCATGGATCTCACTTTCAGAATCATATGATGACTGAATTAACATCCATGCTAGGTTTTCGGTAAGATCAATATTCGTCTTATTATCCTCAAGCTAATGGCCAAATCAAAGCCGTAAATGGCGTCCTCAAAACCATGATTCGTCGATTGGTCGGAAACCATAAAACCACTTGGCATCGGAAGTTGTATTCCGCGTTATGGGCATACCAAACATCAGTCAAAACTGCCACAGGCTTCACTCCTTTCCAACTTGCATTCGACCTGGAGGCAGTACTTCCAATCGAGTGCGAAATTCCATCACTCAAACTTGCCGTTGAACTCCTGCCTGGCACCACCGCCACAGAAGAGCGCTTGCTCTCACTCGACCATTTGGACAAAACTCGTCGAGATGCTACACTAGCACTCGAAGCTCACTAGCGCCGAGTTAAAGCTCAATACGATAAAACTGTCAAGCCTCGTTCTTTCCAAGAGGGCGATCTTGTTCTACTTTATGACCAGAAACATGACCTCTTTGGGGCAGGAACACTCCAACCACTCTGGCTTGGTCCTTACATCGTTACTAAAGCCCTCTCAAAAGGGGCTTACGAACTTCAGGACTGTAACGGAATTCCACTCGAGGAGCCCTGCAACGGGCTCTATCTAAAGAAGTATTTTTCCTAGTTTCGCATTAGGCATATGCTTTGTAATTTTATGTATATAAGTTTTTCTTATTATTTTGATGTCTTCTGGATTGTGTCTTGGTTTTCAAGGTGTTTTTCTCATGTATAATATTTTTCTTTCACACAAATGCCGTCGCTACCCTTAGCATACGTCAGATATGCAGATGGTGCTAGTCATCACACTAGACGCATTGCTTCAGCTGCTTGGGTTCTCTACACTCCTAAGTCGGACCTTCTTGGTCCCGGGGGAATCTTCCTAGGTAACGCCACCAATAATGTTGTTGAGTACATGTCGGTGATCCAACTCCTCACGGAAGCGACATCTCGTGACATCTCCAATTTAGTGGTTAGGCTAGATTCCCAACTCATCATTATGCAGTTAAACAATCACTATCAGGTCCGCCATCCTATGTTGTTACGTTATTTCTTAAGGGTAAGACTTCTAGAACGTCATTTTCAAACAATTACCTTTGAGCACGTTCCTAGAGAATTTAATGCATTAGCTTATTCTTTGGCAAATTATGTGTTAGATTGGCATTTTTCACATTTATTATAAAAGATTTACTCATGAGTACATATATTTTTATCACATTAAAAATACATAAAAATTCAAAAACACAAAATCACCAAAATGTATATATATATAGATCATGTCCAGTACATAGTTACATCAAAAAATCTTCCAAAAATTGGGTGTTTTACAAAAATTTGGTTATACTAAGCCACGCTCTGACACTAATACATCCACTCCGCCAGCTAGGCCTGATGCTCATGGTAGCACACAACTGCTCTAGATATCCTCCTCAGAGGCACTAGGTATCTCTCCAGCACACCTACAGTATGCCGCTGCAGACGAACTGGAACCTCCAGCATAGGAAGGGGTGGTATGCCCATACTCAGACCCTCCAGGTTTCTAGAGAGTTCATGTAAAACTTGGGCATCATCATCCTCGCTGGCTTCCGCATCCTCTACTGGTGTGCCAGCCCTGGGTAGCTGCAGTCCTCGCTAGGCATAGCGAGGGGCCCCAACTGGTTGGACAGGTGCCACATCTATTTCAAGCAAACAAAAGCTTCATGTCAAAACATAATTTTCACCCTACAACAAAAAAAAAAAAAAAAAAAAAAAAAAAACTAAAAAATTATTACATAAACATTCAAAAGATAAAAAAACAAAGTACTTCTTTGGAAATTCACTGATCATTTCCTTCTTACCATCAAGTCCCCACTGGGTACCAGGAGGCAGGACTAACTCTGGATCGCCTGTGAAGTTCATCCCTGCATAGGGATAATCCTCAATCATGATTATCTGGGAGCCTAGCCAATCAAAAAATCCATCATCAAAGCAGTGACGGACGGGACCCTCTCCAGTCCGCGGAAGCAAAGCTGCCCACCGAGCCTGCCTCGGCTCGCGTGAGCCCAATGGTGCTGTAACGATCTTGGGCCTCGTCAATGGTATCCACTCCAGTAAGAAAGAAACAACTAGTGTACCATACCCAAACTCTCTCTGGGTACGGGTCTTACATGCAGTAAGTTCTGCTCAGACCCGACGGACAACTCCGTCACACCAGTCGAAAACCTGAGGTTGCATACAATCCAGGGCTAGGAGCATCTGGGCCTTAGTGGCCACATGCTGACTCTTAGCACCTTCCAAGTGAACAATCATCCATAAAATAGACCTCAGTGGTCTCAGGGTCACTCGGGCGATCGGTATCCGGTTGCTCAGAGCCTGGGTGTCACGTATGCAATGTGCAAGAATCAATTCAGTAGTGGAACGTGGGTCAGCTCTGGACCCCGTCAAGTTGGGCCTCACCCCATGACATGATAGGTTGGTCAAAAAGTACACATCATCCTTTTCGATTCAGAGCTCATTGCCCCCAATCCAAAAGACATGGTGGCGTTCGTCCCACTGCTGGATTAGCCACCTCAGGAGGTCCTCTTGACCCCTCATCAGTTCTAAGCGGGCATATTTTAGCAATCCACACCTGCGGAGAGCCAGCAAGCTCGTAGCATCCATCACCATCTCTTGTTCTTCCCATTCATGTTCTCTCTCTCGCCAGATACTCATGTTTAAATAGTTGAATACCTGCACAAACAACATTTTCAACCAATCAAAACTTGCCTGGACCACTTCAAAACGGAAAAATTGAGTCACTGGAAAACACGGTGCGCCTAATGCAGGCTCTAGTACAAAACAGAGCGTGCTAAGGCGATATCCCCTCATGGGTTATGCGCTTAACGCGTCTGTTATACTCCTGCCCCGCGTTAGGCTCAAAAAATTTTCTAGGGCCTCGAAAATCTCTAATTTTGAACCAGCAAAAAGTAACAAAAAGATAATTAAATGATAGCAGGAGGTTCTATCTCTTACCTGGACCTTGCGAGAAGGAAAACCGTGGCCCAGATTGACCGTAATCGTCAGCTAAAGTTTTCACCCCTTTCACCCCAGAGCTTCTTCACAGCACTTCACACAGTGAAAATGAAGGCCTTCTGACATTTTTATAGCTATTTTTGGGGCACGACTCTCTTACGATAGTCAACACAGTCGTGAATTCTTGCTACGCATGTGTCGTAACGTTTGAGATTTGGTACTGATGTTCTGATGAGCGATCAAGATTTATATGCAGACATACTCATGTGATATCGAGCATTCTTTTTACGGTATTTTTCTTACTCGTTAATCCGAAAAACCTCGAGTTCCCTTCTTCAGACTCGTTAAACTTATACAAAGTTGGCATTGAGCGTTCTTTTTGTATGGTCTTTTTCTTGCTCGTTAATCCGAAAAACCTAGAGTTTTCTTCTTCAGACTCATTAAAATCATGAAGAAGCACTAAGCTTTCTTTTTAGGAATCTTTTTCTCGCTCATAAAACTGAAAAAACCCCAAGTTGCCTTTGTCGGGTTCGTTAAACTACCACGACAGAAATGATGCAGCCATTCTTTTCACTTTTTCAAAGCTCTTTAAACTGAAAAAAGTAATCGAGCTTTCTCCGCGTGACTCGTTAAAATTTCATGGAGGTAATCGAGTTTTCTCCGCGCGACTCATTAAAATTTCACGAAGGGCACCGAGTTTTTCTTTGTTGGACTCGTTAAAATTTCACAAAGAATGCTGAGTTCACTCCGTCTCCTCGTACTCATAACAAAATTAGGTAGACGTCTATCGAACATAGATTTCTCACTTTTCCGGTTTCGATGGACTAACTTACGGAAAATGAACTGTTTTGGGCTTACTATTATTCCTTTGTCGTGCCCGGTTATCAAGACATGACAAAGGTACCCCAATGGAGTCGTCTTTTATGATATTTTTCAGACTCTCTAAACATGAAAAATTCACCGATTTTACTCATCTGGACTCGTTAAACCTAATCAGATGGAACGTAGAGTTGTCTTTCCTGACATTTCTCAGACTCTCTAAACATGAAAAATTCACCGATTTTACTCATTTGGACTCGTTAAACCTAATCAAATGGGGCACAGAGTTGTCTTTCCTGACATTTTTCAGACTCTCTAAACATGAAAAATTCACCGAGTTTACTCGTCTGGACTGGCTAAACTTAATCAGACGGGGAAAAATTTGGACAAAATGGATACTACCTCTGTTACATTTTTAAAAAGGTCGATTTGGCAACAAAATTCTTGAACATGGCACTTCCCAGAAAACTCTTTCGCAGTTAGCCGAACCCTACCATCTATGAGTATTAGCCTTCATTTCCTAGTGTCCCTGCACCGGTAAAATCCTAACACTCTCTTTGGTGTTCATCAAGCTTTAGCTGCCTAGTACCCTGCTAGAGTGCCTTCTATTGTTCAAACAGATCTCGCTATCTATTGCTCCTGTTATCAACCAAACCGCTCATTATGCCAGAAATTATTTGTCGTCCGACGTTCCCATTTCCTCTTCACTATCTCAATCATAAACAAAATCAGTTGGTTTCCGTTTCGTGTTGACTGATGTAGGACATCTCAGTGCATACCTTTCGACAGATCTCTTCCTATCGACTTCAACATCTTATCTAGGAAGTTTATCCAGAAACTCATCAGTACTCAGATACTTGCAGACATCAGTGGCAGGTAGTCCTGTGTTTGATCAGGGGTCTTCATCATTGGCTCCTGGTCGAATGATTCTACGAGTGTTCGACTTCAACTCATTTTATTCACGCTCACTAGATTGTACTGTGCATCTTAGGGACCATCATCATTATCGGTGGCCACCTTCGTGTCTGTTAACGGTTTTCGTTATTGACTGGTAATCAGACGATTTCTCACATGTTCGACGACAACTCCTTCATTCACATGTTGAGAAATATGCAGTTTAAGTGAATCGGCGGTCAAGACCTTGGGGCAAAGGTTACATCATTAAAGTTGTGTTTCCTTCCCCAAGTTGTGATATTGCTTATGGAGACAGCTTCTTTAGCCTGCTCATGTTATGACAGACACTTCCACATTGTGCCTATCGGTGGACAGATTCTTCATATCCCTATTCTAAGAGAAATCATGTTGTTTAAGCTACTGAGCATGGGATATGCCCGACTCAAGGCGAATACTATATTTTCTGACATATGTTGTTGTTTCAGGTTTTCCTCAGTCTTTCAATCTCTTTATCTCTACACAAATTATAAAGTATTTCGGCCATCGTCTTCGTCTCTGACCTCACACTTTAGGGGGCATCTGTTACAGGTCAAAATACCTCCTCATCAGCTCAGAGGGGAAGACAAATATGGAAGGAGTACAAAGACCTAAATTAAACCTATTTCTTCCAGAGTAACGCCTGTCTATAACAAAACAAGAGCGTTATAATGCATCTAATCAGTGAATGGGCCGCGTTAGTGGCTAGGGAAATGCTCTATTTACACTGGAGGGAAGTGTTACCCTTGTCTTAAGTTTGAATCGAGAAAAGCCCGCGGAGAATGATTTGAATCTCCGGCTTTCCCTCACAAGAGAGTCAGTTCACAAAAGAAACTGCAGAGCATCAGTTCATTATTGGTCATTGCTATAACAAGACTAAACTCCAAAGCAGGCAAAAGCATAAAGATTAAAGAAACATCTAATTTTTTTCCATTCCAAACTAGTGGAAATAGAAGGGCAACAATGGCTTTCTCCCTCTCCTATAAGAAGGAGCTGAAGGCTCTTAATTGATGGTCGAAGGATTGCTAAAGGTTTTGGCATACTTGTGGAATAGAGAATAGTGTTGTGTTGTGAAGGCCAAGATTCAAAGAGGTTCCTAGAGAGCTTGTTGACTTGAACTTCTTCACTTGAGAGATAAAAGAGATTGGGAGACTAAGGAGGGCTTGGTACAACCGACGGTTGTAATCCTCCTTCTTTCAAAATCAATAGAACTGTGTTCGTTTTGTCCATTCAATGCTTAATATTGTCATTATTGTTTGAACATTTACATAGTATGATATGAATGGCTCAGATGTGTAGAAGTTAGTATTTCATTATATATTGACTTGATTGATAGGATATATGTTATGTTAGAAATTACACGAGTGCTTTGACTGATTGCAGGACTAAGATTTGGAGCCGGCGAATAAGGACTCTTGTTTCACTGCCTAGCGCTCTCCAAGGGACTCCAAGATTGTCAAAGAGGTAATTCTCTATCGCATTCCATTCAGTTATTTTAAGTTAATATGAATATTCTCATGCCATCTTTGTGAACAGCACAACTAATCTTACTGTCTGCCTCGGGCACTGGAAAGCCCTAAGAGGGATATTCGAAAAGCAACAACCCAAGCAGTTTACCCTATAGCACTCTTCTCCTCTCTTGGCTTTCAATCCTTATATGTAAGAACTGAATACATCACAAAATATAAATAGAGAGAGAGAGATAGAGAGAGAATTGGACAAGAAGTATTCGATTCAAAATAACCATTACATGCAATTAACTAATTTTGGGAACCCTCCTTCCCGACCTTCACTCTCTTCCTATTTCATTCTTATAAATTTTTTTTTTGATGGATTCAACTTTTATTAGGTATGACTCCATCAATTAAATATCTATCAAGTCAAATTTTACATAAAATTGTGACTTTACGATTTATACTTCTAAACTTAGATTATAAGCCTCCCTAAGATTTGAATTACCGATAATGGCATAATTTTGTAGGAAGTATTTTCTCTAGTCTTATAAGGATTTCAGATGAGAACAATGATTCCCCCTGTCGATCCACAAATTAAAGTACTAAGGAATACATAACCAGGCTTGGCTATACTATTGAGATAGAGGCTCAAATTATTTGATAAAATTAGTAGTGGTGGGAAGTTATACGGAAAATTCACATGTCTCTCAAATGAAATATTACCTTGAGCTTAGTTGTAGAAGATAAGTTGTTAATGTGGGACAATGGTTTAAAAAGAGGTAGGAATGTTTCCAACAAATGTTCCCTTTGTAAGCTTCATGTTGAATCTATATCACATTTGTTTATTTGGTTTCCACATGCAACACATGTTTGGTGATAAGTTTCATGTTCTCTTAATCCTAAGGAAACAGGTAGAAATAAAGTTCATAGGAGTGCTTGTGTTAGTTAAAATTTATGGTTCTCTGCCTTGTGTTTTGGTTTATGGCATATGGTGGGCCCATAATGGTAGCATTTCTTAAGATTTGGATATTCCATATGAAGTGACAACTAGTGTGACTCTAAATCTCTCCAGAGAATACAAAGTGGAACCGAAATACATGTTGAAGAATCAAAGTAGTTATATTAGGGTTTGATTCTACAATCCTGATAATTACTTGTGAGTTTTTTGGATTCTTTTACCTCTTTATTATCTTATATTTCATCAAGAAATTACCATATTATGTGTGTATGAAGATCACAAAACAAGAGACACAAGATGTAGGCACTATGCCGGGGAAAAAAACCCCTCGAGGGGACAACCCAGTCAAGATAATTCTTCCTTTCAATAGTACTTTTTGAGACTCTTCACCCTAGGTATGAGCCAAACCTTCCCTCCACACCAAGTTAGCCTTCTAGATCTTCGACCTAGCAACAACAAAAAATTGTCCTCCAATAACTTCGACTAGGTAACAACAGTAACATCAAACACTAGAAGACTTCCATATCCCAAGAGAGGGCACAGAATGTAGAGATTCCACCATCAAATTTTTTATTTTCCGTTCATCTATCTTCTAGAACCAACTCGCACTCCTTTCTGCTTCTTCCTTCCACTTCACACTTTTTCCTATGATGCAGTACATATTGAGCTAGCTTGAGAAGATTTTGCTCCAAATTAATTCGATCTCCTTGCTTTTAAAGGCTTCAGGTGAGGTTGAATTGGTCCCTTTGAAGCCGACTTGATCTCCTTAAGGAAGACTTGATGTGGAGGTGATTTAAACCCTTTTTTACTCAAAATTAAATGTATTTACATGATTCAAAAGCCCAAGATGGGTCAATATAAATCTGTAATGACAAACCTAGAAGTCCATAATGGGGACCTTAATATAAATATGACCCAAGCATGAAACCCATGCTTTAATAAGTCATTTAAAATAATATAAAATTCAAAAGATAATATAAATTATTTCTCTTTAATTATTTTGATAAGTACAATAAATATAATTTATGAAGACTGAACCTAGTTACAATCTTCAACACTCCCTCTTAACTAGGGAGGTATTCATAATAACAAATGGGGGATCTCAAACTATGAAGAAATTTAGGCACCACAAAGTCATGGACTAGATTCCTTACCAGGGAAATCTATCCATTGGTCACTCAAAATTTTAGGCACTACAATGCTATGGACTAGATTCCTGACCAAGGAAATCTATCTAATTGGGAATAAGGTGGACTAAATCTTTTAGCCTCTATAGGTACCATCAGGCTTAATTACTAACCACTAACCCAAGGAACTAGGTGCACATCCACCTGATGCCACCCTCCCTACCAGAGATCAACATAAAGTGTCATCCTGATGTCTTTCTAGGAAATGTTTCACTCGTAAAGGCTCAACATATCTCTTCCAAACCATTATCATCAATACAATTAGAAATATTTACCAGAACAAGCTGGTCTCTTAAATATTCAAACTTTTTATTAGGAAGAGACTTCATCAATATGTCTTCTACTTGTTCATCTCTCGAGACATACTCCAACTTTATGATCTCATCCTGTACCAAGTTCTTAATGAAGTGGAACTTATAGTTGATGTCCTTTGTACTATAATGAAACACGATATCTCCATACATCTTGATGCATCTTTGATTATCAGTACTCCTTCCATCAGACTCACTTCCACCCCAGTCAGAATCTGAGAATCCAATTAGATTGACTTCCTTAATTTTGTATTTTAGGAAGTTTTTTTATAGTACCATGAAGATATCTTAATATGTGTTTGGAAGCTATCCACTGTCCATGATGGGTTTCAAACTGAAATTGACTAAGGATGTTCACCTCATACCATATATCTGGCCTAGTGTTTACTAAATACATTAGGGAGCCCACCAAATGTCGATACGAGGTAGGATCCATGAGACTTGAGTCAAAACCTTGTAAATTCTTGAGATTTTTTATCATAGGAGTAGTCATGGGCTTGGATTCCATCATTCCAAATTTTTGCAACATCTTGACAATGTAATTTCCTTGCCCCAAGTAAATCTCCCCAAGTTTCTGCCATACTTTGAGACCTAGGTAGTAATGCATGAGTCCTATATCCTTCATCTCAAATTCAACTACCAACATCTCCTTACATTCTTCAATTCTTTACTCCACACCAGCGATGAATAGGTCATCCACATATAGTAGAATAATGATGGGCTCATTATTCACAAACTTGATGTAGATATTTGGATCAACAGTACCCTTCACGAACCAATTTATTAGGAGATATGCATCCATTATCGCGTACCATGCCCTAGGGGTTTGCTTCAAGCCATATAGGGCTTTATTATGTTTGCAGACGTGAGAGCCCCTGCTATTTACTTCAAAGCCTTTGAGTATTTTGATGTATACTTCCTCATCAATGGTAACATTTAGAAATGCAGTCTTCACATCCATTTGATGGATATTCCAACCCATTGTAGCAACCAATGAAACCAAATATCTAATGGTAGTATACCTTGTCATAGGTGAAAATGTTTCTTCATAATATATTCCTTATTTTTTAGAGAAACCCCCTGCAATGAACCTTGCTTTGCACTTGTCTATACTTCCATAAAAAACATGCTTGATTTTGTAGATCCATTTGGATGTGACAAATTATTTGTCACTGGGTGTAGGAACAATTTCCCAAAACCCATTCTTCATAATGGATTGGTATTATTATTGCATCTCCTTCTTCCAGACATCCTATTGAACAACGTATTTGAATGTAGATGGTTCAAATTAAATTAGCTTTGTCATATATGCAACATAGCCAAAGTATCTCTTCGGTATTTTACTTTCCCTTAAGGTTCCTATTGGAGCTTTGTGTCTTTCAACATCTTGTAGTGTATATTTTAACAAATTTGGCATTTTCCTTTTGGTTGGGATGATCACAGGTTGAATAGGCTCATTTTGTCCTCCTTCTTCTTCTTGATTTGTAGTAGGGTTTTCATGATGTGTTTCTACTTCTTCAAACATAGGAGATTCTTCGTCATCAAAATCTATGGGGATATCTTTGAATTTCTTGTAGGCTTCAATTTCATCAAATATGACATCTCTTCTTACTTCGATGTGTCTTCTTTCCTTGATGTAGATTCCATATGCTTTTGATGGGAGACGATATCCAACAAATATTCCTTTGATGCTGGTAGAATCTAGCTTCTTTCACTTGTCTTTTGGAGCATGGATAGAGGCAGGGCTTCCAAAGATTCAGAGGTGATCCACACTCAGATTCTTTTCTGTAAATAAATCTTCAGGAGTTATATTCTTGAGACTTCTATGGGGAATTCTATTTAGAATATATACGATTGTCATGGTTTCTTCTCCCCATAAGAATTTTGGTAGGTCTCTGTCAAGGAACATTGTCTTAATTCCTTCTTCAATAGATCTATTCTTCCTTTCAGCAACTCCATTTTGTTAGGGATAGTAGGGAACAATGAGCTCCATCTTAATTCATGCTTCCTTACAATATACAATTAGTTACTTGGAAGTGTACTTCCCACCATTGTTGGATCTTAGAGTTTTTATATTTATTTCGATGAGGTTTTCCACTTCAACTCGAAACTTCTTGAATTTATCAAATACTTCATCCTTTGTCTTGAGAAGATAGATCCATGTCTTTCTATAATAATAATAAATGAATGTCACATAATAGAGATGACCTCCAAGAGATTTGTCAGGCATGAGCCCACACACATTAGACTGAATGAGATCCAAAATTTCTTTGGCCCTAGATTCACTATTTGGAAATGGATTTCTTGTATGCTTCCCAAAGAGAATCCATTGCGCACACCTTCATGGTATTCCTTTATATTAGGGATTCCATTAACGAATTGGTTAAGAGTGGGAATAATCCTGTAGTGTATATGACCATATATTCTATGGCATAGCTCAATAGGACTAGTGTCCATATGAACTAAAGGGCATGGTTGCATCTTCCCACATTGTATATCAAGCCAAGCTTAATATGTATTTGGATTTTGATTAATGGATTTCATTTGATGTGCTTTGAGTTTGTAAATAACCCTATATGTGTGATATCGAGACATATGTATTTTTTGAGCGTAATGGTGAAAATATGGAAATTTCAGGTGTAATTTGTGTGTAGAGTTTTGATATTCGTTTGACTTCCAACAAAGTGGAATTTTAGGAATATCGAGTTCCTTTGAAGAAGATTAAAAGCATGTTTAATTGTGAATTTTATTTGTAGAAGATTTCCAAAGGTTGCATAGAGAGTGGTAGCCAACTAAATCTCTATGTCTTGTGAGAGTTTGTTTCTAATTGAAGTAAGGTAGATCCAGGCATTGAGTATAATTGCATTGGCGCCACACGTTTGGAAGAATTTGTTAAGTGTCGACAGAGTTGCAGTTCGTCATATTGCTCTGAAAGGTAGCAGATGACGAAATTCCCATAATTTCCTTCAAACAATGGATTAGTGTTAAAATTTAGGAAACATTGAATCACAGTGAAAAATAATATAGTCGGCGTAGAATAAAAAATTCACATTTCCAAGTTTCAATAACTGTGGGACCCTTTATTCGGGTCATCTCTGTTAATGTTAGCCCGACCTTAGTTAGGTTTTTTTCCGTAAGTGTTGTGTTAACACGCGCGCTCTAGTTAACTCCTTGCTAGCATTTTGATGCCCATGCTACTTTTTAATTAGGCTCATAATTTCTTGTTAGTCTTTTCATGACATTTTGTTGAAGAAACATACTTTTTCTATGTTATTTTTCTGACCTATACTTCAAAGGCTCCCATGTGTTGTGTTCTACTATTGCATTGCATATTTCCCACTTGTGATATTGGCCTTATGTTGGCTCTATCTTGTTCTCTTATAATTCATTTTCCTATGCCTTTTCTGAATGTTCAAGTGTTGAATTGTATTTCCTTTGCAACTTGACTCCATTATCTCTCTAGGGAACTTTCCCTGAGTGTCCTTATCTTACAGGCTTTACCTTGCATTGAGCATAGGATTGTTTCAAGCATTGTAACTAGTTTGCTTTCCTGCAACACTTATTTCATCCACCATACTATAGAATTCTTTTTTTCTTTTTCTTATAATATGAAAAATACAAAAAATAAAATATTTCAAAGAAAGAGAGGATGGTAAAACAACTTCTTCCACTTATGTTTGGTAGAAGAGTGAGTTATGTTTCCCTTGAAAAAAGCACTAAAATGAGTCTGTTTCTCATCATTGGTTTGTTAGTATGACTTATAGGAAATCGAGCATTGTCATTAATTATTTTTCATTGTTGGGTGTGGAGCCTAATTATCTTGTCTATTCATAGGTATCGCCACGTTAGACCCTAGTTCGTAATGCTTTTTCCCGTCCTTTAATCGGCGTCGGGAGGGGCGGGACGACGAAAATTTTGTTAGCCCCCCCTAGCGGGGATTCAGAGGAAATGCCCCTAAAGCTAAAAATAGATGTAAATTTTCCTTGTAAAATATTGTAATTTTGTAGCCAATCTGAGTCGTTCATTAGGCGGATTATATGATGATAGAATTTATGTTTAATTTAGGGTTTATTTCCCTAGAAGGCAAGCGCTCAATTTTTATGAGGGAATTATATTTCGGCTATGTATTATGTGTATTATAAGCAAGAAAGAGAGAGGAGGTTGTGTGTGAGAGAAGAGGTAATTACAACGAATATATTGTAGGTTGTATCTCTTCATTTTGTTGGATATTATAAAGGGAAGGACTGGTTTTTTATCCGTGGACGTAGCCCAAATTGGGTGAACCACTTATATCTATGTCTGTCTTGTTTTTATGTGTTTATGTGTTTTTTGTGTTTGTGTTTTCACATATTTTATGCGTTACATTGCTCTGTAATATACAATTTTCTGACAGTCACTCCTCCTGTTGGTTACCCTTCCAATCATATGGAGAGTTTTTTGATGTCGAATGTGTGTGAGAAAAGGGCATGGTTTCATCTTCCCACATTGTATATCAAGCCAAGCTTAATATGTATTGGGATTTTGATTAATGGGTTTCATTTGATGTGCTTTGAGTTTGTAAATAACCCTATCTGCGTGATATCGAGATATATTTCTTTGTTGAGTGTAATGGTGAAAATATGGAAATTGCATGTGTAATTTGTGTGTAGAGTTTTGATATTCGTTTAACTTCCAGCAGAGTGTAATCGTAGGAATATCCAGATCCTTTGAAGAAGATTCAAAGCATGTTTAATTGTGAATTTGATTTGTAGAAGATTGTCAAAGGGTGCATAGAAAGTGGTAGTGAAGCCATCTAAATCTCTCTATCTTGTGAGGGTTTGTTTCTAATTGAAGTAAGGTCGATCCAAGAATTGAGTATAATTGCATTGGCGCCCCACGTTTTGAAGAATTTGTTAAGTGTCGAAAGAGTTGAAGTTCATCATATTGCTATAAAAGGTAGGAGATGACGAAATTCCCCTAATTTCCTTCAAATAATGGATTAGTGTTAAAATTCGGGAAGCATTGAATCACAATGAAAATTGATATAGTCGACGTAGACTAAATAACTTCACATTTTCAAGTTTCAGTATCTGTGGGACCCTTTAGTCGGGTCATCTCTATTAAAATTGGCCTGACCTTACTCAGGTTTTTTTTTGTAAGTGTTGTTTTGTCTCTTGACTAAGCCGACAAATCGACCTCCTAACCCAGTTGACCTCTCGACCAAGTTGACTGCACCAACCTACAATCTCTCGACTAAGAATTGACAATAAGAAAACTTTGTGATTTATTTTGGTTTTGGCTTTAAGAAAAGAAAAGGAGATTCCACACCATAGTTTTACATTTGGTGGGAAATTTAGACAATGACACTGGGTTTCTACTAGTTGTTGAGGTTTTCGATGCCATCTACATAGTTCATTCACCCACATATACTAAGAATTAAATAAAAATGAAGACAATATTTCAACGGAAGCATTAATGATGCATCTTACTACCTTCTACTTTTATGAATTTTTTGGATGATCAGTGAATAGAAAGAATCTAGCTCCATTTCTAACATTTCATCTATGTTATGATTCCATATTTCAAATTCTCCATATAGTAGATTAAGAGACTTTACCTTTATTTTTAATCATGTTGTTATTGGTTGGTTAAAATTTTTTGATATATTCTCAAAGGCACATGAGTGGTTCCTAATCCTTTTAGTTTTGTAAGGATATACTATGAGGTAGAAGCTTCCTTTTTTTGAAGAAAGACAAGAGCCCAATAACATAGATATCCCATCCATGAATTTAATGATTAAAAAAAAACAAGAATATAAATAGATATTAAAATATTGTACTCCATGAAATAAATTTGGAATATATATTGTACTAAAATGTTGTATACAAGCACCACTCAATATTCTCAAATTAAAATATTATTTTCCTTTAAACCCTCAATTTTCAATCATCTCTTGTGATTACCAACTTGCTTCACTTCATTGAGAGCCAAGTTTACACTATAGAGATGTAAAAGAATGTAAATTGTGATATGAAGGTACTAGCCACGTTAAGAAGATACATGATATCAAGTAAAGTTTATGTTTGAAATGGAGCTAAAAACAAAGCTTGAATGTAAATTGTGATATGAAGGTACTAGCCACGTTAAGAAGATACATGATATCAAGTAAAGTAAAAGTTTAACAACGCTTAAAGTAAAAGTAAAAGGGGTCGAAAAACTTGTGGTAAGATCCATCCCGGTGAGGGGATGGAGAGCCTTAACCGCGTGTGATAAGAAAGTCCGAAGACTGTTCCCGTCCTTGTCGAGGGAGATGCCAACCATCTCTCCCTTCTACGAACACATTTAATTCTACTTGTACATAACCAATATATACAATACTAATTATAAAATGGTGGCAATGTGGGATAAATATGTCGTTTCATTGCAATAAGCGGGAAGAGGAGCGGAAAGGACTGGAAATAACATCTTTTCGTCGATCAATGGATTGGCTACGCGCGTCCTTCAAATTTAGTATCTCTTGCTTTACTTGGCTATTATCTCTCTTTATTGGCGCAAATTTCCATAATCAAAATAATTAAATAATATTTAAAAAAATGAATAAAAAAGCGTTGAGTTCTTGCGAATCACTCTACTTATGCATGGGTGGGATAACCGGGATATATATAGCTATTATCTCTCTTTTTATTAGCTAAAAAAAAGCGTAGAGTTCTTGGGAATCAGCCTACCTATCCATGGTTGTGATAAGCTATGTGGAAGAACTTGTCACAAAAATATGTAAGTTGAGGTAATGTAAATCACAATTTTTGAATCTGTTAATTTATTTATATGGAGGAATGTTATAATTTTTTTATTATCATAAATTTGGAGAACTTATTAAAAATGGAAAGATTTGAGTGTATTTTATATTATATTATTGTTTATTATTTATTTATTCATATGGAAGGGTGATGAGTTCATAATAATATATTATTATTATTATTATTATGGGCGGATGTGTTTATTTTGGAATAAGATTTTATAATTTTAATTTAATTATTAATAGTTAATAGATGTATAATAGGAGTTTAAATTTCATAGAACATTTTAAGATATTCTTAGTAATATTCACAAATGAAAGGTTGGGATTTTTCTTATTCTTAATTTGATTGAAATTTATCTTCTAAATAATTAGGCTTTTTTTTTTCCGTTTAATTAAATTGATCAATTAAAAAAATTGTCATGTGAACAAGTGTCATCTGAAATGAGTTATAATATTTTTGGACATATAATATTGATAAGTCATCATATTGGCCCATGATATTGTAACAAAGTTTATTTATAAATTAAGAATCTCCATGTTAAAATAGGGTGAATATCTATAATTACATGTGTTTTAAAAATATATATGTTTGATTTATATATTATTATTTTTAATAATAATAATAATAATAATAATAATGCAGTTATATTTAATTAAATTTTATGATTTTTTAAAATTTTAATAACTTGAGATATGTTATAAAATATTTTGATACTTATTATGGATTTATATTTATGGTTGTTTACCAATAATTTAATTTATATAAATATGAATTTATTTCTCATTTTAGTATTACAACAAAAGAAATCAGTTATGACAACACTCTATATCCTTGTGGATTTTATAACCAACTACCAAGTGGGTTTTTCATTTTGGGATTGAGAATGTCTAGAATAAGACAAATACATAGTGGATATACTGGAAGATCCTTGAGCATGATGAACCCCACATTTATTTTAAATATGTTTTCTATATATAATAAAATATAGATATTAATAAGAAATAAATATGCTACTTTTATATTAATTTTTTAATAAGAAATAAATATGCTACTTTTAAATTAATTTTTTATATATTTATAAAAATTTGGCTATAGGGCATTTTTTATATATGCCCTAAAACTGCTTCTGTTTGGCTAAGAGCTCGTCTTCCTAAACAAGTTAATGACCCAAGACCTAGAGGCATCTGGCAAAAGTGAAAGTCTGCCCCTTTTCGGACCACCAGTGGGTTATTCCAGGTGGAGTGGTTTTCCTTGAATAACGATGATGAGTCAACCTGCATTTGCCGATAGCAGCCAGAGATGGTTGTCCTCACTGCTCGTTTGACAACTGAATTATGATAGGTTTTCCCACTGTATAAAAAAATAAAAAAATAAAAAAATAAAAATAAAAATAAAAAATTTATACTTTTAAATTTGGACATGTTAAAACATTGTCACACCCAAAAAAAAAAAAGTATTTGTAACACACTAATATTATAAATATTAAAACCTTTCACAAACCCATATCTATAAAATTTTAATGAGAAAAAAAAAACATTGCAGAATTCCTTCCTAACAAACTAAAAATTACAAAATTTAAATAAATAAATAAAATACAACAAAATTTATTTTTGTCAAATAAATATAATAAAAAAAAACATACCTTAAGATTTTTAATATTACCATGTAATTAAGTTGAAAGATGTCTAAAAATATGAATATATTTTCAAGAACCAAATCACCTCATTTAATGTATTTTTAAGAACCAAATCACCACAAATAAATAAAGATGTGAAAAAATACCTCAAATAAGTGAAGATGTGAAAAAATACAATTCAAGGCATTATGAAAAGCAAACCACACTCTCAAAATCTTTTTAATGTTTATTTATATGCATAAACTTTGTTAATGGAAGTTTTTTAATAATTATTTAAAATTAACCATTTTAGAATTAAAAATAAATAATAAATAGAATAATTTTAAAAATTAAATAATAAATATAATAAGATAAATCAGCAGAATAAGTAATATATAAAAAAAATTAGTTATTGGTATAAAAACTATAATAAAACATTTAATATATATATATATATATATATATATATATATCAAAATTCAACAATGTCCACAATGAACTTGGAATGTCAAACGTTGACTTATAAATAGAAAAAACAAAAAATAAAAAATAAAGGAAGAAATTCATCGCTTCAATTCCGGAAAAATATTCCAGTCCTCCCTTTGACCGTAATTTTATAATGGCAATTTGGCTTTTAAACTATTTATATACACGACTACAAGAATATAAGGTGATATAGGCGCTGAGTGCCAATGGTTTTAAAAACTATCTTTGCTCAATTTTGTGATAAAATGTGTCACATGGGAATTGGCCTACTTATATATTCTTTATGTGAAATATGTTAGTTTTTGTTTCGGATTAATTGAAAAGACAAAGAAGTTTGGGCCCTTTTCCAAAGAGGGTTATTTACTAGCAATTGCACTAGATGTTGCAAAGGAAACGTCATAAGGCACTAGTGTAGGAAATAGTAGCATTAAATTGTTACTCTTCCATGATGACATTGAAAGTGTCAGCAAATGTTGTCAAATGGTGTAAGTAGAATTTTGTGTCAATTTTTACTCTTGCATGATGACATGTCAGCAAATGTTGTCAAAGAATTGCATCATTGGCATGACGGGAATATCCATAGTATCAAGTTATATATTTTTTGTTATTTGGTGTATTTTCCAAATAATGCACTATAGAGATAGCAAATATCTCTATCCTTAGAAATTATTGACTAAAAACATTGATTTTGTCTTTTCACTAGAAACACTTTTGTTGAAGTATTTTCTACTTGAATGGTTGGAATTTATCCACTATTCCATACCCTATTTGTATATGCCAACTTTATTCGAGATTCAAGATTTCTTACAATGTATCTAGGTAAGATTTTAGCTTTGGACAAAATATATATATTTTTATCAACATCAAAAATCAATTTTTCCATTTTGGAAGTGGTTCTAAGGATTTTTTTCCTTCTCATAGTTCGAGCTTGATCTCTACAACCTCAATGTAGTTTTGGACAAAAAATATATATTTTTATCAACATCAAAATTCAATTATGTCAACCTATTCTTCTTCCATTTTGGAAGTGGTTCTAAGGATTTTTTTCCTTCTCATAGTTTGAGATTGATCTCTACAACCTCAATGTGCTCGAATCCAATAGTCCTTTGAGTGAGTATCCAACCATATTTATAATTGGCTACTTCGTACACATTCACAAATCAAAGGACTATACATTTTATTAGCATTGCAAGCCATTGAACATAATGAAATTTGAGCAAGTGTTGACACCAACAGAAACTATGCTCTCAAACAGAGTGAACCTACATGATCAATAAAATGTTATGTGACTAAATATTGGTAGCAATTATTATGAGGAATCGTTGAATTTATAATAATAAGTTTGTTATGTTAAGGAAAATATTTAGTGAGGAGATGATTTCTAGGTGCTTAAAAATAAACAAAGCTTCTACTCAATTATAATGTATTCTTTTCAGGTTCCATGCACTGTGTTAGCCCCTTATAAATTTCTTGACAAGCAAGCAAGGGGCTAATTTGTTTCTTAAGCCTGTAAGGAATGCATTTCCTTTGTAAACACATCATCCTTGCAGCCTTTCCAAGTGCCCTGCCTGGTGACTTTTTCCATATGTTGTTCTGAATCAATATGCCTTGCTGACCAAAAGCCAGGCTCCTAAGGGCTTCATTCCACCTTTTATGCCCTCGCAAATTTCTTCATTTTCACCTCCATTGTTCCTCTCCTCAAAGTCCCCTTCTTCCCCCTAATTCCCTTTTCCATCTCTGAAACCCCCTCTAAAGCATCCCTACTCCCTTGATTATGCCTAAGTTTCCCTTTTTCCCCTACCGTTACCCTCCGCAGGCCTCAAAATGCATTAAAAATGGCTAAAAACCCACTTTCAGACCATATAATAGGCCTCAGCCCTTTCTCCGCTAGCCCCGTGTTCTTTCTCTCCACAGAACCCAGCGCTGTGACCAAAACACCAGCCCCGAAGGCATTTGTCCCATATGATTATCGGGCGCTATCTCAACCGTTGATCCATATAGATCGAACGACGATCGTTTAAACCCATGGCACTCGTGATTCACCCATTCAACACACTGATCGCACCATAGCCGTCCATTCACCGCTAGATCAACGATCCAGAGTTTACCCGTCGGTGGTCCTCGCAGCGCACTATTTCAAAACCCGACAGTTTCTATCCCACCGCCTTCGGGCGGTTGGCGGTATTTCCTCATCGGCCAGCGATTCCATACAAATCTTGACGCATGGCTCCTGTACAGTTTCAAAACCACTATCCCATCGCACGTTATCGTTCGGGACAGGACGCGCAGCGATATTCATGATAGCCATTAGATCTTGGGAGCCTCATCCGACGGTCATCGATCGACGAAGCTACACGGGGTTTAAACCATAGCCTCCGTACCCCTGGCCCACCATTCCACTGCCCTCCGTCGTGTTTCCCACCGTCAATCTCCTCTCAGATCTGACAACCCTGTTTGGTCTTCCCACTGTTGACTCTTATGTTGTCGACTGGCCCCGCCACGTCACCTCCACGTGTCCCACCGTACAGTCGCCCTCTCGTTTCATATATTTGTTCATAGGTCGGGTTTATTAAGGTTTTCATTTATTTTTCCTCTGCGCCACCTCCCGACTGTAATCCATATCGTTTTCACCGCACTATGGATCATCCACAATGTTTTTGCCATCTAACCAGCCTGTGTAGTCAGTCTAGCCACCCCCGTTGTGTCCACCACCTCCATTTTTTTCTTAACGTGTTCTCGTCTTTTGCAGGGTTACGAAGAGGTGGAAAACCTCCATGGTGAACATGTACTTCTTTGATGGCGTGTTGCACAGACAGAGAGTTGGATTTGGAAGCTGGTACTATAAAGAAATGACAAGAAAGGTGGCGGCAGTATAAGTTCTATCAAAGGACAAAGTTCTAAACTTCGCAAACCTTTTTCCGGCGCCATCAAATCTCAGATCCTGCAGAATCGAGGCATTTATGGAGCAGTGGGAGAAAACCAGCTCATGATCAAGGATTCCAGCATTAGAATTAAGTGTTTTGAGTTTAATACAGCAGCTTAGAGGCAAAGCACCAGATCAATGATCTCACAAATCATGCAAAGGTACAGCACGCAGAAATAAATACATATCAGGGGTTTTTATAGCAGCAGCATGTTTTCCTCCTTAAAGGACAGAGCGCCCATACAGTGTCCAATCCATGCCGTGTTCTAGAGAGTTTTCTACCTTGAAACAGTCCCAGTACTATCAGAGCATTTACTCCATCAGTATGGCAGATTTATTTACCTTTTGTTTATGCACCAGAGGTACTACACAGTACTACAGTCAGAGCACTTCAGAATCATATTAGAGTTGTCTGTAGCCTGAGGCAGATCGTTCGTTCACCCAGAGAACATCAGAGATTAATGCACAGGATTTATACAGAATGGGTTACGGCCCTCTCTCTTTTCAGGAGTTTAATACTGCATTTAGTTCTTCACCTACCTTCTCTGCTCCTCCGGAGCTATAAATTCATGAAGAAACTCATTGTAAAGGGGTTGATCAGTTATCAGAGAACTGCAAGTAGTTTATTTGGAGACACAGTCTCTGTGTAAAGTGTAAGATAGGTAGAAGGAAGTGTTCTCAGACTGAGTATTCAGCCATTGGCATGTTTTACTTGACTGGTATTGCTATTTTATATGACAAGCACATTTCTTTGGATTCTGATCTGAAGCAGCGGTGATGTTTTCCTCTCTTTGTGTTTACATTCATTTAATTTCGTTTCTACTAGCTTGCATCAGAATATTGGCATAGGATTTACCCTTGTTAGGTACCTTATGTTGCTGCTCTCCTTGCCATTAATTTTTCTCTTCTGAATGTATTATCTAAGAAATGATTTCAGTTGGTTTAACCAGTGTAGTGGATGTTATTGTCTGCTCTCTGATGTATGAATTAGTTGAATTCAGTTCTTAGATGCTTCTTGTTATAGATTTAGTTGGAAGATTTGGGAACACTGGGGATTAGAGTTAGCCCTATCCACTAGGATCCTTGTGCGACCAACTGGTCTGTAGCTTTGTGCTCTAAATCTGTGTTGTCTCCTCCCTTTCTACTTTCCATATCATACAATCATCTTTAAGATCCTATGTCTCAGATGACTAGCCCAATTGAAAGCCTTCCTATTGAGTAGCAAGAAAATCCTTTCTTGACTCCATTGCCCAATGGTTTTGAATATTTCCTGAAACATTTGCCTCTACCTCATCTCTCTTTGCTCGTCCTGGTCTTACATTGAAACCTTCTTTCCTAACAACCAGCAACCAAATCAAACAATCAAAACAAACAAACCTTGTGCTCATAACTAGCCTAATATCTTAAACTTGGAGCTTCATAGACACAAAACCTTTGCTCATATAGAGAGATCCCTCTATGGACCCAGGAGGGCTAGATCTTGAGGTTTGAAAGTGGTTCTGATGTTGTCTCATCTTTTGGTCTTGCCAATCTGGCCAAAACATGGGAACCCCAACATAATGGCGACTCCGCTGGGGAATTTATGAATACTTTCATATCACTACATCACAAACCTCAAAAAACCTGCAATCTCTGGTTAGGTTGGTTAAACACCCCCATTCACACATCAACCCCTATACCATCTGTTGTGTTCTCCCATACTCTTAGATAGAGTCTAGAAAGGGCCAGGTAGCCTCCAGATCTCACACTCTTTCAGAGGTGACATATCTGGTAAATGCCCTCCCAGTCAACCTCTGGTTAGAGTTTGCTGTGTTCAGGCACTGTGGTGGACAGTGTACCCTCCAAAAATATCATGAATCTTCCACCTGGCGACTCCAAGCTCCCTAAATGATTTAAAGACTCCACTGGTGATCAGTAGGCCTGCTGATTATCCTGGTTCACATTAGACACCACTGGGAGACCAACCGCCATAACAACATCAACCACAGTAGAAGTAACAAGTAGGGTTAAGATGCTTAGCCAGAAAACAACATTTTGGCTTCTAGAACCATTCATACAAGAGCTTACCCTAACCCAGACCCACCTGAAATAGTTGATAACCCTGAGAGTATCCTCAAGAGATTTCTTGCACCTCAAAGCAATACAAAATCTTTATGAAAAAATACAATTCAAGGCATTATGAAAAGCAAACCACACACTCAAAATCTTTTTAATGTTTATTTATATGCATAAACTTTTTTAATGGAAGGTTTTTAATAATTATTTAAAATTAACCATTTTAGAATTAAAAATAAATAATAAATAGAATAATTTTAAAAATTAAATAATAAATATAATAAGATAAATTAGTATAATAAATAATATAAAAAAAAAAATTAGTTATTGGTATAAAGACTATAATAAAACATTTAATATATTTATGTAAGACATGTGTTTGAACTCAGAAAAAATCTTATTTCTCTAGGAGTGTTAGACACAAATGGATATAAAACTTTTATTCAAGGTGGAGTAATGAAAATTTACAAAGGAATCCTATTAGTAATGAAAGCAAAGAAGGTTGGAAATCGTTTTCAGTTAGAAGGAAGAACAGAGTCAGATCATGCTTCTATTGTATCTGAAAACGAAAATGATTCTACTCAACTATGGTATTAACGGTTGGGCCATATGAGCGAAAAAGGATCAAATATTTTATCTAATCGTATGTTACTTCCTAGTTTAAAATCTTCGAAGTTAGATTTCTGCAAACATTGTATATATGGGAAACAAAGCAAGCATAAATTTAAAACTGGAAAACATACTAGTAAAGGAATCCTTGATTATATCCATTCTAATGTTTGGGGTCCATCTCCTACAACCTCAAATGGAGGATCATCATATTTTTTATCTTTTATAGATGATTTCTCTAGAAAAGTATGGGTCTACATGTTAAAAAGAAAGTCTGATGTATTCACATTTTTCAAGCAGTTTAGAGCATTAGTAGAAAATATCACTGGAAGAACCATTAAATGTTTAAGAAATGACAATGGTGGTGAGTTTACTTCAAAGGCATTTGATATCTATTGCAAGGAAGTTGGGATCGAAAGACATAGAACTACTGCTTATACTCCTCAGCAAAATGGAGTTGTTGAATGCATGAACAGGACTCTCTTAGAAAGAGCAAGAAGTATGTTGAGTAATGCCAATTTGTAGAAGGAATTATGGACAAAAGAAGTATCTATAGCTTGCTATTTGATAAATCGATCACCATCAACTACAATAGGATGCAAAATTCCTCAAGAGGTATGGAAAGTTCATCCTTGTGATTATTCTAAACTAAAATTTTTTGGTTGTGATGCATATGCTCTAATTCCGAAACATCAACGTTCTAAATTAGATCCTAAATCTAAAATATATATCTTTGTTGGATATGGTGATGGGATTAAGGGATACAGATTGTGGGATCCTACTACTCACAAGATCATCATTAACAGAGATGTTAAATTCAATGAATCTTCACTTGATAATCTAGATGTAGATAATAAATTGAAACATGAAAATGTACCTAAGTTTCAACATATTCAGTTTGAAACCAGTTCAAATACTGATGATAGTAAATATGAACAAGTTTCAGATGAAGATCATGAATAAGTTCCTACAGAGAATAATCAGCAAATTGTGGAAGAACCAGAAACATCTTTAAGAAGGTCCACGAGAATCAGACATCCTCCTAAAAGGTATGATGATTATGTTACTTCAATTGCTTTAACCGCTAATGATGATGAACCTTTATGCTATCAGGAAGCTGTAGAAGGTTCTAACAGTGATAAGTGGAAAGAAGCTATGCAGGATGAGATGAAGGCATTAGAGAAGAATGCCACATGGGACCTAGTAGAGCTTCTTAAAGACAGAAAAACTGTAGGATGTAAATGGTTTACAAATTGAAAAGGGGTGTTGATGATAAAGAAGATAGGTACAAAGTGAGGCTGGTTGCGAAAGGTTTTTCTCAGAAAGTAGGAATTGACTTTCATGAGATATTTCACCAGTTGTTAAGATTGTTTCAATTCGGATTGTGTTAGCATTAGTTGCTTTACTTGATTTAGAATTACAACAACTAGATGTTAAGACTGCATTCTTACATGGAGCTTTAGATGAAGAAATTTATATGGAACAACCTGAAGGGTTTGTTCAAAATCACAACAAGAAATTTGTCTGCAGGCTCAAGAAATCATTGTATGGTCTAAAGCAGTCGCCTCGACAATGGTACAATAAATTTGATTCTTTCATGATGAGCCAAAATTATATAAGAAGTGAATATGATCATTGTGTTTACTTTAAGAAATTAAGTAATGGAATATTCATTATCTTAGTGTTGTATGTTGATGATATGATTTTAGCAAGCAAAAGCATAACTAAGATCAACAGGTTAAAGGCTCAGATGGCTAAGACGTTTGATATGAAAGATCTAGGAGCAGCAAGACAGATTTTGGGCATGGAGATTTTCAGAGACAGGAGCAATGATAATATGTGGTTACCACAAGAGAAGTATATTGAGAAAATACTCTTAAGGTTTTGTATGAACAATGTGAAGCCAGTTTCAGTCCCTTTAGCCTCCCATTTTAATTTTTCTTCAATTTTATGTCCTAATACAAATGAAGAAAAGGAATATATGTCTCGAATACCTTATGCTAATGCAGTAGGAACTTTGATGTATGCGATGTTTTGTATACTACCAGATATTTCACATGCAGTTGGGGTTGTCAGTAGGTATATGGAAAATCTAGGGAAAGAACACTAGGCAACAGTGAAATGGGTGCTTCGATATCTGAGAGGAACACGTGATTACTGTATCACTGATGATAGAAGTAGTGAATTTGTTTGTGGATATGTTGATTCCGATTTTGCAGGCGATTTGGATAAGAGAAGGTCAACTTCAAGATATGTCTGTACTCTTTCAGGTGGAGCTATTAGCTGGATGTCAAAGCTACAAAACATTGTTGCTTTATCCACTACAGAAGCATAATACATAGCTGCTTCACATGCTTGCAAAGAAGCAGTTTGGTTGAAAGGTTTGTTTGGTGAGTTTGGTAGGTTGCAAGATAACATTAAGTTATTTTGTGATAGTCAAAGTGAAATTCACTTGGCTAAAAATCCATCCTATCATAGTAAATCAAAGAATACACCTATAAAGTACCATTTTGTAAGACAGGTTATCACTGAACGGGGAGTCTCTCTTGAAAAATTGCATACAAAGGAAAACTATGCAAACATGTTCACGAAACCAGTTTTATTAGAGAAGCTATGATGGTGTCTGGATTCTCTTGGCTTGCAGAAAAAATGATAAGAATAAACAAGAACGAGGTATCAGGCTAATTGTTGTAAAGGTGGAGATTGTTGAGATTTTGTATATATTAAATTGGCTAAAATCTCATGGATAATGCCAACAATAGGATTTGTTCCTAAATTGATTGCATCAAATCCTGATGAGGAGATATTTTATCCTATTTTGTTGTGATAGAATTTATTATTCAGTTTCTTCTCTACATCTATAAATTGTAAGCTTGTAGAGGCAAATGGGTGTGAGGTGTGAGGAAGGGGAAGTGCAGATGTGCAAATCTGCTATTGTAATCCCCTGCTGAGTAATAAGATTGTTGATACCTCTGTTTGGTGGATGTAGCCCAGATTGGTTGGGTGAACCACGTTAAATTCGTTGTCTTTTTTTATGCTGTGTTTGTCAATTTTATTTAGTTTTGAATGTGCTTACTTTGACAGAAATTCATCACTTCAATTCCAGATAAATATTCTAGTCCTCCATTTGACCGTAATTTTATAATGTACAATTTAGCTTTTAAACTATTTATATACACGACTACAAGAATATAAGGTGATATAAGAGCTAAGTGCCAATGGTTTTAAAAACTATCTTTGCTCAATTTTGTGATAAAATGTGTCACATGGGAATTGGCCTACCTATATATTCCTTATGTGAAATATGTTAGTTTTTGTTTCAGATTAATGGAAAAGACAAAGAAGTTTGGGCCCTTTTCCAAAGAGGGTTATTTATTATACACTTTAATGCAACCTTGAATTTAGTTAGGATTTAATTTTCATTTCCTATTTGCAAATATTGCAATACTTCCATACTCGAGCATACATGGAATTTCGTTAGGATTTATTTTTCATTTCCTATTTGAAAAAAATCATAATAATTTTATATTAAGCATACGTGTTGCATGGAATTTTGGTTCCACAATGAATTCCTTCCTTATATTGGTGGACTTACACAATAATCTAGCAAATTTACACGATACTTTGTCCAACGTAGAAGAAATTAGGTAAGTTGCTAAGTTGGTTGGATATTTATATAAAACAATTAAATGCTTTTATTAGTCCTTGTTTTCGCCAAACATGGATTATATCAATTTATTTTCCGTGACATCAACCCTAACCAACTAGCATTTTGTCTGCGACTCAAAATGGGGTCATGTAAATTATGAGAAAGGATGCATTTCATCATTTGTAACTAATATAAATTAAAATTAGCAGAGTGTAGTTTACAACAAAGTGTTTTGATTTTAGAAGAATTTTGGAGTGGTAGGTTGTTATTCAGTTTGATGAGTTTTTTTTGGTTCACGTAGATGGAATGATTGGCCAAATGGGCCTTTGTAATAACTGCCAAGTGCCACCCTGAGTTGTTAGGTCGTTCCTAGAATTGGGACATATGTCTAATTAGTTGTCATTTTGTTATCAGTTATCCTAAACAATCTTTAATTTCATATATATGTCGAAAATTCAGTCCCAAGGGGTTGTGGGGAGCCGAGTTGGAGAGAGGGTTCAAAAGGTTCAGTAGAGCTCAAGTCGAGACCCATTAATCCCATGTATGAATTCACAGTTATGAATAGAAGGTGAGATGTGTACCTATAGTAAAAAGTAGATGCCAAGAGGGATCAAACAAAGGTCCATTTAATTCATTGCAAATATTTCCTAGTTGAATAATAAAGATAGCATTTGAATTTCTTTGTGTACATGGGTAAGGTTATCCCTGTATAGTCAGCTAGTGAATATGATCCACCAAACCAAGCATTGAACTAGTAATACTATGTTGATCAATAAGTACCTTGACGCCTTATTGGACCAAGTTCGAGTTAAGTAGAATACCATAGAATATAGGACAAGAACAAGCCTTAGGCGAGAAACAAAAAGTTCCTAGGTAATTAGAGTAGGAAATATCTCGAGAAGGAGGAGCTTGAGCTGCGCGAAATTCTAGTCAGGAAGCCATGTAAATCCCCACTGCATATAATTTCTCAAGGGACTAGTTTTCATAGAAATTTCTTATTGGCATGCAATTGAACCTTGGGTTTAAGATACTCATAAAAGAAATGTTAAGGACTAAGCCCTAACATTAATTTAGCTTGAGTTGTTGACATTCATTCTGAGTCAATATTGGTTTGGTGTGGTAGGGCTAAGTACATTCAATGTTTGGATCATAAATCCCGATATCTGAACAAAAGTGACCACAACCAATCGTGTTTGGCATAGAGTCCCAACTGTCGAATATCAACACTCTTTCACTAGAATTTGATCCAATCCTTGGCTTGATGGAAGAAATAAATACAAAATCAAGGCGTTAGGTGAGCCTTTGGGTTCAACATAAAGAACAACCACAAAGGAGAAAAGGAGGTCCACACCAAGGATCAAGTCAGGACTGAGTGTAGATTTGGGCTTTCGGGTCTCAATACCAAAGGATAATCGAGGGAGGAGTCGACCGACCGACCTCTGACTAAGGATTAAATCAAACTCCCATAGGTCATTTATTTCATTCATGACATCTCGATTTTTGGTCAGAGCCCATCTTTGGTCGGATGTGATGTTAATCGCCCTAGTCAGACCTCGTAGTAGTCGGGTCGGTGAGGGAAGAAAGAAGTGGGGAAAAAGTGAAGCTCCAACCTCGAATTTTCTTTATTCAATAAGTAAAGCCCCACATGAATTAAAAGAATATTTTGGCTTAAAGAAATATCAAAGGAAAGGTTTACGCTTAGAGAAGGTGTATTCCATGTATTTAGAGTTTGGAATTCACACTTGAATTGGTACTCGTTCATTCTATTTATGAGTTGGGTGTTAAAATAAAAGGAAAGAATGCTTTTGTTGCATCAAGTGGTATCAAAATCATCATGCTATTTGAAAATTAAAAAGAACGAGAGTGCACCCATTTGATTGAAATTGTAAAGGTATTATTGTCATATTGAGTTTGGATTAAATTTTATATTGAATTTCAAGTGAAGGTGTCGAGACCCTTGAGAGTATTGAAAATTTAGTTGGGTGAGTTAGATTTAGTTTTTAAGATTAAATCATGTGCTACACAGAAGAATTTGTGCATTAAGTTTGTACGTAGTTATAAGCATTTTATGTGTAGCAGTAGACATAGCAGGTAAGGGTTCCTTTCTCAAGAACAATTAATGAGATAGTGAAGCTTAAGGAACAAAATTTCCTGTCGAGTAAATATCATAGGATAAGAGTGGAAGATTTTGAGTCCTCAATATTGAAGAATCTAACAAGTAAATTTGGTCTTTAAGAAATTTATTAGTAGGAAAGAGGAGCTCTTAGTAGAAGAATATCACATCATGAGAAGTTGTGACAATTCCGAGGAAAAGATAACCAATAGTGTTCTAAATGGCTATGGCAGAAAGGAAACCCACAATAAGAAAGACTACAAAAAAGAAGGAAAACCTAGTTTTGGTTGAAGAGTGAAGAGGACAAGAGGTCCTCAAGAGGAGAGAACTAGGGGAGTTATCAAGAAGTGAGAAGTTGAGGAAACAACAACCTAAAAACTTTTAAAATATGAGGAGTAGGAGTGCTCAATAAAATAGGTTCTATTATAGAGAACTAGAAACATGATAACTTCCAACACAGTTGGGTAGAAGTTGTCAGATGCAATTCCACACTTATGATTGTGAGTATAATTTCAAGAGAAGAAAGATACTAAGAGAATGAGTTTGTGTCAAGGTGATGAGTGATATATTTTTTTCAGTGATGGAGAAGGCTTGTTGCAAGTCACATGTGGATAAAAGGAGTCTGTAAAAGAAGAGAGAACCAACCATTGTTGGTCATGGTAAAGGTGTAAGTGAGAGAAGCAGTCGAGGAAAGGAAGAAGCCATGAGAAATAACACGAGGAGGAAATTAAGCCAAGAGAAATTTGATAGGGAGATGCCTGAGTTAAGGACAAGAATCAGTGAGATAAGAAAGCTGCTACAAAAGAGGGAAGAAAACCAAGTGTGGGGTCAGAGAAAAACGGTCAAATTACATATCAGACAAAAGAGTTTTAAGAGATTCATAAAGCCGTAAATCTATGGAGGAAGATAAAGCAACTATTGAGTGCATCTATGGGGGAAGAAGAGATTAGATCATCTAAGCCTAAAGATTAAGTGTTTTATTATTGTTGACTATAATAAGGACCAATCCTTGGAGAGGATGATAGTAATGAGGATGCTGAGAAGATATTTATTGAGAGTCTCATCAATTGTTTAGAGAATCAACATAAATATTTGATGGAGAAATCATTTGTTGAGGCTAAAGAGCATGTTGATCTCAAACCTAATAATACGTGTGGGGTTACAATATTTTCTATATACAACGAACATAACATTGAATACGTTACATGGCAGGAGAAGAATAACCCCTAGATGCTATGCTATTGGAAGGTGAAGGATAGTCCCTTATCCCTATCATAAAGATCGAAGAAGAACAAAATTTAAGTCCTCTTGAAAGAGAAAATAAGATATGTTTTTTTTCGTAAGGCAATAAAAGTGGAGAGTATGCACAACAAACAACTGCAGCCATGGAAGAACCATTTCGAGTACATGCTAATATCAAATTAAAATTTTAAGGTTTATTGAAAAATTTTGGAAGCTATTTTATGTCTTGTGGGAAATGGATCAAAATTGCAAAAGCACACAAACTTATAAATTTTAGTTAAATTTTGGAGATATAACCAGAGAAAAATAGACAACATGCAGCATCAAAAAAGAAAATTTTGATGACGAAGTTCACCTGTCCTGGGCTACGTCTCTGGGTCCATCTTCCAATGCTTTCCCTTTATATTATATGCTCAAAATGTAAATCACATCAACATACAATCCTCAAATCCCAAAAATAATGCTTCCATTATGTCAAGAACACCTAAAAACCCATTTTTAGGCTCTTCTTGGGCTCAAAAAGGCTGAAAAATGGTCAAGTTAGGCCTCATTCTCTATTTCTCTACTATTTGTCCTACAAAATGATCAAAACTGGAAAAAATGGTACTGAATTCCCTCTTTGGAAGAACTGCCAGGTGACAATCTGGCACTGGAGCAACATAATGTTTTCCAAAATTAGTAAAAATTGTCGAACCATTAATCAAGCACTTGTGCTCTTGTTTTCTGCCCTTTTTATTAGTGAGGTATCATCTAATATGGCCATGGGTATAGGCCAAAGGCCATGCACCTTCTAGCTCCATGCTTTTGGTCACATGAAGGGCATATGTTCGCAGGCAGGGGCACGAGAAGAGTGCCACGTGCTCCACCCCTTCCGTTAATACTAATGGTTGTATGCAATACATAGAACTAGCGCTGGGCTAATCGTCCACCCCCTCTTCTTTCGCCATATGTCATGGTTCTGTCGTATTGAATCAGAACTAGGGTCAGAGATTTTCACCTTTCATCTATCACCTGACACCATGACCACCTTGCCTCCACATGACCTGGGGTTGGGGCCACATGCCCCGGCCCTTCCGCCAATTCCAAAACCACTTCATGTTAAATATAAATTCACCACTATGACTATTAAGGAACCATTGTGTGGTGTAATGATAGGAATGTTGGTTAGCTCGCCAAAGGTCTTGGGTTCGAACCCCGCTAGGTTGTTCGGTCAACCCAACAATTTTTTCACAAAACCTGAGGACCACATGCCGCCCTCCCATTGGGCCTCATGACACCTCCCAATTGGTCAAACCCGAACCTCACCAACCAATGAAATTTCACCAATTCAACTTATACGACATGTGACATGTCAGCGCAAGATTGACCCATATGATATATGTACTACCCAGTTATATTTTTTACGTCAGTGCCACATCACTATACATCCTACCCATTCAACATCCTAGTCAACCCTGCAAGTTGACTTTTTCGTTGTTTTCCAAAAACTTTAGAATGCAACAACTTTCACATACATTGTCAGATTGAGGAAATTAAAGCATCGTTGGAATCAAAACAAGGAGATCTATTATTTAGCGCCAGTTTCGAGCGATTTTGATAAATTTGAGTGTTGAGCATATTTTTGATCCCATGGATCATTCCTCCCCATTGGAAGATTTTAGACCACAAAACGTATGTTTTTACTGAGCAAGTAAGTGAGGGTACAACTCCCTCACTTTCCTAATCACAATTCACATTGCTTTAATTGGATTGGTACCTTTGAGCTCCACTCGAAGATACTCCACACTGCCTCGATGTGAATTCCTAATTCTCATGTTAAGAATTGAGTCCTCTTGCAACTCATTTAAATATTTAGGAGAAAACTCTTCAATATATGGAATCTGAATATCATCTTCATGATCATCAATCATTGGAGGCTCATACAATCTCAAGTTTTCCATATTCACAATAAAATACATTTGCATGTAAGGTGGAAAATCTAATTGGATAGCATTGTTACCAATCTTCTCCAAAATGTTGAAAGGACCATATCTGAACTTCACCTTTAAGCCTTTCCTTGCTGATATAAAACCAAACTTGATCTCCCACTTGGAAATCATGATCAACTCGATGCTTTTCATGTCTTGATTTGTACTTGGCTTTGCTTTTCTCAAGCTACTCTTGTACTCGTTGATGCACTAGCTGAATTTTTTCAATGAAATGCTTCGTTTTTTCCACATCACTATGTCCATCTACTACAATATCTTTACCAAATATGAAATCTAAAGGAGACTTTGGAAAAAAACCCAAACAAGCTTCAAATGGAGATACTTGCGTAGATGAGTGCTTGGCACATTTGTAGTTATGTTGGATGTAATGCAAATGCTCATCCCAAAATTTAGGATGCTTACCACAATATCCAAGAAGGAGATGTACTATTTTTTTGTTCACTACTTTTGTGGATGAAATGGTGTTCTCTTCTTCAACTTAGTGTCCATGACTTCCCATAAAATTGATCAAAACTTCTTGACAAATCAAGAATCTCGATCAGAAATAATAGAAGTGGGTAAAACAAAGTGAAACCATAAATTTGGAATAACATAGTTACGGTCTGTTCAACTATAAATTGTTTCTTACATGGCATCAACACACACATTTTTTCTGAAACAATCCATAACAACATATAGATAATCATGACATTTCTCAGACATTGGTAGTCCTCCTACCAAATCCATAGAAATACTTTCCAAAGGATGAGAATGAATAGGAAGTGGAGTGTTTAAACTCAATTTCCTATTGCTAGCATTGCTAGTAACACACATGGAACATCCTCTTACATATTTTGAAACAATTTCATTCATGCAAGGCCAATAAAAATACCTTTGAATTTGTGAAACTATTTTTCCTACACCAATGTGACCAACAATAAGAGAGGTGTGGGATTCCCTTATGACATTGAATCTTTCACCCTGTGGAACACATAACTTGCCAAGATGAAAACCTCACTGAAAGAAAGATAAAAACTATAAGATCTGACAATGGTGGGCAATACACTTCCAAGGAATTGATTTGATATTGTAAGGAAGTAGGAATTAAGAGGGAGCTCATTATTTCGTACCATCCTGAACAAAATGGAGTTGCTGAAAGGAATAATATATCTATTGAAGAAGGCATTAAGACAATGTTCCTTGACCAAGACCTACCAAAATTCTTATGGGAAGAAGCAACCATGGATGTAGTATATATTCAAAATATAAGTCCCTAGAGAAGTCTCAAGAATACAACTGTTGAAGAATTATTTATAGGAAAGAAGCCGAGTGTGCATCACCTTTGAATCTTTGGAAGCCCTGCCTATATCCATGTTCCAAAAGAAAAGTGAAAGAGGTTGGATTATACCAGCATCAGAGGAATATTCATTAGATATAGTCTCTCATCAAAAGCATATAGAATCTACTTCAAAGAGAGAAGGCACATCCAAGTAAGAAAATATGTCATATTTGATTAAATTCAAGCCTATAAGAAATCCATAGATATCCCCATAGATTCCGATGAAGAAGAATCTCCTATATTCGAATAAGTAGAAACACATCTTGAAACCCTACTACAAATCAAGAAGAAGAAGAAGGACCAAGTGAGCCTATTCAACCTCTGATCATCCTGAACACAAGGAAAATGCCAAATTTGTTAAAGTCTACACTACAAGATGTCGAAATACACAAAGCTCTAATAGGAACCTTAAGGGAAAGTAAAATACCGAAGAGATAATTTGGTTATGCTTCATATATGACAAAGCTAATTCAAGATAAACCATATACATTCGAAGAGGTTGTTCAACATGATGTCTGGAAGAAGGCGATGAAAGAAGAATACCAATCCATTATGAAGAATGGGTTTTGGGAAATCATTCCTAGACCTAGTGACAAATAATATGTCACATCCAAATGGATCTAAAAAATCAAGCATGATATTGATGGAAGCATAGACAAGTACAAAGAAAGGTTCATTGCAAGGGTCTTCTCTCAAAAAGAAGGAATATATTATGAAGAAACCTTTGCACCTACAACAACACATACTACCATTGGATCTTTGGTTTCATTGGCTGCTACAATGGGTTGGAATATCCATCAAATTGATGTGAAGAATTAATTTCTAAATGGTACCATTGATGAGGAAGTATACATCGAAAAACCAAAATTTTTCAGAGTAAATAATATAGAATCTCACGTCTTCAAACACAATAAAGCCCTATATGGCTTGAAGCAATCCCCTAGGGCATGATACGCAAGAATGGATGCATATCTCCTAAGAAATAGGTTCGTGAAGAGTATTGCTGATCCAAATCTCTACATCACGGTTGTGAATAATGAGCCCACAATTATTATACTATATGTGGATGATATATTCATCACTGGTGTGGAGCAAAGAATTGAAGAATGTAAGAATATGTTGGCAACTGAATTTGAGATGAAGGATCTAGGACTCATGCATTACTACTTGGGTCTCGAAGTATGGCAGAAACCTGGGGAGATATACTTGGGGAAAGGAAAGCATATTATCAAGATGTTGTATAAATTTGGAATGATGGAATCCAAGCCCATGCCTACTCCTATGATCACCAATCTCAAGAAGTTACAAGGTTCTGACTCAAGTCTCATGGATCCTACCTCCTATCGACATTTGGTAGGCTCCCTAATGTATTTGGTAAACACCAGGCCAGATAAATTCTATGTAGTGAACATCCTTAGTCAATTTTAGTTTGAACCTTGTCATGAAAACTATATAGCTTCCAAACACATATTAATATATCTTCATGGTACTATACACCAATTCCTAAAATACAAAAGTAAGGAAGTCAATATAATTCGATTCTCCTATTTGATTGGGGTGGAAGTGAGTCTGATGGAAGGAGTACTACTAGTGGATGCTTTATTCTAGGTGATCTGAAATTTATTGTTAGTTAATGATGTGCTAGTATCAGTTTCAGATTTTAATATGAAAATGCTTAGTTTTGCTTGTACAAGGGTTTATACATGTGCTTATGATTGACAATTCAACAAACTTGATGAGATTAAGTGTATATCATGAACAGAAAAGCATGGAAAATAAATAATGAATAGAAACATATAAAACCACAATAAACACAGACAACTGAGTCAAATACACTTGGTTTTGATGAAGGATTTCACCCCTCGTGGGCTACATCTCCTTGGTCCAACTTCCATGGCATGGCCCTTTCTATGAGCTTCGATTGTGAAAAAGTGTCATTTAAAGTCTCCTTTTTCCTCTGTAACCTGCTCCTATGGCTCCAAAACATCAAAATCTACCAAGAATGACCCTTATTGAGCCAAAATTGGTCAAAAATTGCCTCAGCTATGGAAAAACAAAATTTTCCTACTATTTCTCCACTAAAATTGGAAGTTCGCAAGATAGCTCCACTAAAAGTGGAGCTTTCGCCACATTTTACGGGCTTTTCCGAGTCCTCCACTAGTTTAACTACGCACTTAAGTTAAGCTAAGAATAGATTTAATTGTGACTAGTGGAGGGTTAAGGCACAAAGCATTTTTAGCGCTAACTGTGGGTTATGGAGACTAATCCCAAATTAAAGGCACATTAATATGGGTTTATCATAATTAAAACTCCGCCAGTGAAATAGTGCTAGCCCACAGTTCTGAGTGCTTGAATATATGGGAGGGGGCTGACCCACAAGGCTAGCCTCCTCCGAACCCCCAACCATGGCGCTGACAAGCTTTCGTAGATTCGGAGTCCCATGGTTAATAAGGAACTCTGTGTGGTTTTGCAGTAGCTCTTGGCGCTTGTATGTGGGAGGTCACGGGGTCTGTTGGGAATCTGTAATCAACAAGATTGGCAAAGTCTGATCACAGAAACAACATCATTTCAACCAATTTTGGATTCTAGGATCTAACCGTCCTGAATCCGGAGAGGGATCTCTCCAATAAGTGCACAGATGGATTTTTCTTTGGAGTTTTGGGTAATGATATTAGGCTAGTTATGAATGCCAAGGGTTTTGTTTGTTTTTGGATGGTTGAGCGTGAATACTGTTTGAGGTGGAAAGTTCTAAATGCAAAGAGTTTCAAAGGTGAGGAGTTGCAAGTGAATAGAACAACTAGGCTAAAAAGATATATATAACGCTGGTTTTTAGTCCATTGGGCTATGGAGTCATAACAGGGCTTTAATTTAGCAACAACATCAAGAGTGATCCAAGGGGCAAGTCATCTACATCACAAGATTATTGAGATTAAAATGATGGAATGGAAACAATAAAGTGTTGGAGAGGTGGAAACTGATAATAATTTCACAAAGTATTTATAGTCAGTCCAAACAAGAAAAGCCTCTTAAGTAATTGTTTAAAACCAACCAAGGACAGGGCTAACCATTGAATTCTTGGGCAGGTTTGTATTAAAGCAGCTTAATTGACAAACAGTCCAGTAATCCACATAATTACCTTCAGAAAGAATGAAAACATATAAGAGAAGACAAAGTGTAACTTAAGATCAGATAAAGTACTTTTAAACCTAGTCTTCTTTCAGTCAACACCAAGGGAAAATTTTAGAACCTGCCTTTGGAGAAAAGAAGCTAGAAACAGGGCAAACCATCACTTTTCTAGTCTAACTTTAATAAGAAAATAAGGAAAATAACTTTCAAGAACAATGTTTAAAGCAAACAGTAGGACGAGGGAACTCCAACATTCCTAACTGTTTGGACTGTATTAAAACATTCTTAAATAAACAAATTAGAGGAAAACATTGAGATAAAGCTTATCAGTAAGAGAAGGGTACTGGTAAACAGTAAATCCTAACTCTATAAAAGCTGCTCTTTATCAGAGAATAGTGAACAATATGACATACATAGAAGGAAAAAAATAACAAATAAAGAGGCACTTCACCAGTGATATAGACCAGGATCCCAAGAAACAGCTTGTTATTGATGTCAAACCAGTTACAGTACTCAGGTCCAATGTTTCAGTTTAGCAATCATCTTCACTATCCAGCCTAACTAATCTAACACAAACAGAGCTTCAAGGGCCAGTGAACACTATTTACAGATAGAAGTCTCAAGCTCAATTACATTACAATGTTCAGCAACCTAATCAACCAACAATTTCTCATCTTCTACAGAGGTATTTATAGAAGAATGAGGAGGTGAGATCTGATAAAAGATCTCCCAAGATAATTAATCCAGTCTTAATGGCTTCTCGACCTTTTGGGGGGCTCGATGAATAATTTTACAGATGTTATGTCTGTATTAATTGTTTTACATTTAAGATTAAGCTCGGTGGGAGATTTTGTTGACTTCTGAGGCTCTGTGTCATGTTGGAGTAACTCTGCAAATATTTTTTGCATTACGTTCCTTGCAGAAGTAACTCTCTGGCTGTGCTAAGGCGAATATATTCGTTTGATCAATAAATTCGGCCTCTGTTTGAATGCTTTGAGGCACAGGTGGCACTTATGGTAGCTAGGAGGAATCAATTCGCCTCAAATGTGGTGGTGGAGGCCTTTCTGTCTGTAAAACGCTTATGATTTTCTTTTAACTATGTTTTAATTTGGGGAATTAGGCTTTTGATAATCATTCTTAGCTGTAATTCCTAAATATGTCTTCAATCTTCTGTTCTGCTGTGCTCCATCTTCAAAACTGATACTCTTTTAATTGTGATTTAAAATCACAGTGTCTTGTTAATGTGCAGGCCGCGCAGGGCTCTTATGGCATCACTGCCTCATGAAGCAATGATGAGACATGGAGTAGAGCTCGGTGAATGGGTCCTTTTGAGAAATCAAAGGCACGGAAAACGTCTTTCCTGGCCCCCAACTTTTCTTCATTTATAATGGAAAAACCATTGAAACACCTACAAAAGACAAAAACAATTAAAAAATCCTGCATTTCGGGTTAAACTACTTTAGAGGGCGAGGTGAGGAGTGTAGCCGTTGGATGGCAGCATCCAACGGTGGAGATCTACGTAGAAGAGGTTAAAAAAGGAGAGCGGAGGGATAATTAAGTCAAATCCGTTGATTTATGAGTAATCAAGAAGCTCAACGGTCGGGATAAGCGACAGACGAATAATGTGAAGGGTTCACATTATTCGTATTTTAACAAGAAAATGCGAAAATCCAAGGTTTAATCCTTTGGCGAGGGTGGAGGGCGATAAGAAATGTGAGAAGGCTCTGGGGCCGTCCGATTTGGACACGTGGACTGTCCAGATCCAATCGAAGGATCGCAATCAGGGGCAACACTCGAATGGCACCGATGTAAACTTGCGATGCGATGTAGCGTTGGCCGTCGATCTGCAGATCAAATCGAAGGTAGAGAGTGAATCAGAGGGTTTCGAAGTGGAGGTAAGACTTGTGATTGAAGGGAACGAGGACCGTTGGATCATGGAAGGCGAGGAGGAGATCAACGACGGATAATCAATTGGGGGTCGGCAATCGGGGGTGGTAAATAAACGCGCCCGATGAAATGTTGCGATGTGAGTTTGCGCGGACCGTTGATCTAAGGATTAGATCAACGGTGGATAATTAATCAGAGGGAGCAAATAAAGGCATGCGATGAAAAACTCTGATGTGATTGAGCGCTGGCCGTTTGATCAGCTTACGATCAACGGCGGGGATTTCTTTTAAAGTGAACCAGCGGAAAGCCCTTATGATATATGAAAAACCAAAAATAATTCAAAGTTTTTAATACTTTCAAGGCAGGATATATATTTTATGGTATGGTTTGGCACCCGACTGCGGGGCCTTCAGATGTATGGAATATGATGGGCCTGAGGCTTTTCATAACAAAGGGTCAATCACAATCGGAGCCTCGGGCTCGGGCTTTTCAATCAACCCATTGGAATTTTGCGATGCGATAAGCACTAAAAAGGGTTAGCGGTTGGTTCCAGCCCCAAAGCGTATGGTGGGGAATTGGTTAGGACTTAGCCCAAGGGGGCTTAAGTCCATAGTAATAAAAACTTGTTTTTGTGAAATTTTTCAGAGTCTTTAATGGATTTGGGGGTTTCGGTATAGTTTAAAAATGAGTTTTAAACTATATAAAAAGGACTTTCATAAATGGGAGAAGGAAAATCATGAAAAATAGAGGAATTTTATGGAGAAAAAAGGGGAGAAAATGAAGGTTAGTTTTGAGTGGAGGAGGGGGGAAAAATGATGATTTTGCAGCAGTATCCTTTCTTGGGAATCAGTAGGATTTCTGAGTGTAAAATGGAAACAGCAATGAAGATTTTGGACAGAGGCATGAGACCTTCAAGAGTATTCAAGAGCCAACACTTTTTAGCAATAAATTTTTTTCCTTGAAGGCTCAAAAAGTCTTAGCCACCTTTTGCTATAAAATTTTTTATAGGTGGCTAATAGGGTCGACCCCAACCTCCGCCCCTACTTAGTCAATACATTTTTATTGAATGCGACATTTGATTTCAACTTTGGATATTTTTAGCACCTAATTTGGACCTTAGGCTGAAGGAAGGAAAATCAGGGTAACCTTAAACCACGCTCAGCCTTGTAGCTAGCCCTACAAGGTCAGGAGAGGGCTCTCTCCGTGAAAAATATTCAATGAAGTGTAACTGCAAACTGATTTTAGGCTAGGTATAATAACTGGAAATGTTTCATAAAATTAAGGGTTGTATGGAACAGATGGGGTTGGGCAGTTTGAAACTGGGGAATTAAATCAGAGATATAGGATATTCTATGGGGCAAGGTAGGCAGGTATTTTAACAATTTAGTTTAAATAATGATGAGATGATTAAGACTAATGAGGAGCTGAAAAGGGCACAGGAAATGGATCCTTTTCAAACAACAAAAAACATAGAGTGTTGAATAATTTCCCAAGGCAGAACATTATACAATGGATTCTACCTGTCTATCTTGAAAGCATTCAACCAGAGAAATGAATGAATGGCAAACATAACAATTAACATATGAACACAAAGGAGAGAACAGTGCTAAATTTGATACCACAGGGATCCCACAAATCAAAGCTGCATTTCTTTATTAATTCCCTACCAAATTGTTACAAATGGAGCGCAGAGCATCCTCAGTGATTTCCAACTTATTCCACACTTATTCCCCCTTACAAATGATTCAGGAATGACCTTAAATAGATATAATTTTGAGGGAGTGGATCCACAGAAGGAGGAGCTGTTTCACTTGCCCAGAAACTGAAATTCGAACATAGAAAATAAACCAACCAGATGCCCCTGAAACAGAGGAGAAACAATACATTTTGAACACCTAGAAGGTTTACTATTATATTTGCTCAAATAGAGGAGAAGAAAAACTGTAATGATCTCTGTGTTTTATAATAGTTCGTGGTCCGAATAGAATGACCTTTCATTTTAATCTTGAAGAAAACCTTTGCCAAAGAAAATGCCTTAGAAACTTATGAGAACCAATAAAAATGAAATTTTGCGATTTAGTGAAGAAAAATCCCCTTTTCAGTGAAAAAGGGCAAAGGAAAGGATGGTGGGCCCATATGCAATAGCAAATCGCAATCGGAAGAGGGGAGGGGGTGTATCACATAGCGGAGGAAATGAGATTGGAGTTTTGCGATGCGATTGTGTATAGGGGGAGTCATATGGGAAAATCAAAATCAAAATTGGGAATCACAATGGGAGAGGAGTGGGTGCATCGTATTGATAATTTGCGATGCGATTAAAAGAAGTGCGATGGGATAAAAGGATAAGCTGAAGGAGTTATGAGGAAATCTCTTTTAAAACAAATTAAAATTAATTTTGCGCTTTTCAAAAGGAAAAAAAACCCTTTTTCTTTGGAAAGGCGGAAAGGATTTAAGGTGGGACCCAAAAGGAATCGCAATCACAATCAGGAAGGGGAGCGGGTGTATTACATAAATGGATTTCTCCGATTGCGATGAGCGATATGCAATCGATCGCATCGGCAGGGAGGAGGAAGCGGGCTTATGTGTTGGGGGAAATGAAATAATGCGATGCGATGGAGGAAAGGCCGATGCGATAAAAGACTTAAGAAATCATTTAAAATTGGTTTACCACTTTTTACAAATGGAAACCCCATTTTGTTTGAAACGGGCGAAAAGGTTTATGGTGGGACCCAGACAATCGCAATTTCAAATCAGTGGAGGAGTGGAGCAAGAGTAAAGTGTCATGGGAAAAATGCCGATTGTGATGGTGCGATGGCTTGTGAGCCGTCGATCGGAAGGGTGGATCCACCGTGGGGATGTGATCAGCGGGAGTCAATCGTATCAGAAGTTATCATAGGAGTGAGAACAAAGTTTGGAGCGCTGTGAAGTTGCGATGTGATCAAGCGATTGCGATCAGATATGGGCTGTTGGATCGCTGAGAAGATCAAAGTTCTGGATACGATCGGGGGATTCAATCGGGGGTGACTCAATCGGGGGTGACCCAATCGAGGGTGGCCTAATCGGGGGGGGGGGGGGGGGGGGTGACTCAATCGCATTGGAGTTTTTGTAATCGTGGAAGGGTCAATCAGAAGTATGCGATTTGAATGGTGCGATCGAATCGGGGGAAAGGGTTACGATTGAAAAAATTTAAAATTATTATTATAAAGTTTAAGGGACCCAATGAGAAAAGGGGGGTAAGGTTAGGCTTTGGGGATTTTTATTCTCTTAGGCATATTTTCCAATCCAGGAGTAAGTTTTGAGATTATAATATACTGTTGGAAAGCTCTTTCCGGGCTCCTTCTGATGGACCTACTTAGAACATGATTTTACACTAAAAATGCTATGGAAAACACCTCTGAAAGGTAGGGTGGTGGCTTTGTGGAGATAGCAACTTCTGAAGTGAAACTTATTACATATGAAGACATAAAATTACATAAAAGATGATAATAAAGCAAAGTACCATGTTTTCGCCTCAAAACATGTTTTGAGGTGAAAATTACATCAAGCTTGATAGAACAACTCTTTGATCTTTCCAGATACTGTGCCTTTGAGTTTATTTTGACCCCCTCATGACCTTGCTAGTATTTATTGACACTTGACTCATTAATTTAACCATGATGAGACCCTAGAACCTAATGAGACCAACCCTATGACCTAGTAATATGAATTGGGAGTGAAAGTGAATCATGACTGAAGACCATAGAGAGGGGGATCAACAAGTTTCACATGAGGGAAAACTGATGAAAGACCACTACCATCAATGAATCCATGACCTAATGGAATGATGAAAATGTATGGTATGGGACTCCTACTATGCAAATGCAAAGAGTATATTTGATCACTGATGGCAGTATGACAAAAATGACACTAACATTGGCTCCAATGGGGATGGTAGCTCCTTGGAGGTGCCAAGAACACCGTAGACCAAGTAGCCTTATCCATTGGGAAAATATGGTCAAAATACTGAAAACTGACACAATTCAGACTGACTCTGACTCAAAATATGACTGAAAACTTAAATAAAAAATCTTACACATATCATTTTAGTTTTATAGCCTTCACCTCAGGCCCCAAACTTCAATGACTGTGTACTTGAAATCTGACCAACAATGACATGGTATATACAATGATTGTGACATAGTTTTCGATCCATTATCTTCAATAGTGGTAGTGCTTCAAAAGCCTACCATTCACTGGCCTTCCTGGGCAATCTTGGCCATCCATCTCTGAGAGCAAGAAATCATTCTATCCCCTGTATGTTGAAATCTTGCATGGTCATTTCCACAGGTTGTCGAACTTACCATGCTTCCCTTTGTCCTCATTTCGTGCATCCCATCTCAACACCACATCTTCCAACTGAAACTTTTCTACTTTGGATTTACGGTCATAGATCTTCTTTATCTTTTCCTACAAAAGAATAGCGTTCTGAGAAACTTCCTCCCTTGTTTGCTGAAGATGGATAATTTGATTGATCCTTCACTGATTATCATCCTCTTCGCTGCCAACCTCTTGTAATAGTCTCATGACCGGAACTGTAAGTGACGTGGGAAAAACAACATCAGTACCATATACCAATTCAAACGATGACATACCTATGGATTTCTTGTTGCTTACCCTATCTGCCCATAATGCATTTATGAGCTTTCGATGCCAATTTCTCTTATTGGTTTCCAGCATTTTCTTGATTATGTTTATTAGAGATTTATTTGATGATTCTGCCAGGTCGTTGCCTTGTGGATAATATGTTGTCGAATGGCCCAACACAATATTGTATTTGTCACAGAATTCCACCATCTTCTTAGATCTAAACGCTGTTGCATTATCTGTTATGATTTTGTGAGGGCAACCAAAATGAGACAAGATATTTTATTCTAAAAATTGAATGATTACCGTATCAGTGGCCTGCCTTGCTGGAATAGCCTCGATCCATTTGGTGAAGTAATCTGTACCTGTCAAGATCCATCTATGTTGTGCAGATGATGCAAGATGGATTTCCCCTATGAAATCAAGTCCCCACTGCTGAAAGGGAGCATTTATTGAAACTGGTTTTAAAGGAAGAGGAAGCAGTTTCCTCTTTCCTAGGAAAACTTGACACTCATGGCAACTCATCACTGTTTTATACAAATCTGAAAATAAAGTGGGCCAATAATATCCTAATCTCAACACTTGTTAGCTGTAGTTTTCCAAAACAAATGACCTCCATAATCACCTTTGTGAAAGTCATGCATCACCTGCTGAGCCTCGTCTTCAACCAAACAATTAAGTAGAATACCTCCTGGATCTTTCCAATAAAGAGCATTGTTTAGAATACAGAATTTAGAAAACTTAAGTTTCAATGATCTACCTTTGCTTCTAGACATCCTGAGAGGTGGTGAAAGATGCTGAAGAACATAAACTATGTCTGAATACCATGGTGATTGTAGAAATATTTCTGAAACTGGAACAAGCAAACCATCATCCTCATCCTCCGACATCGCTACTATGAGATTTATATCTAGGGCACACAGGTTCGATTGTGCCATTAATTTTGCCAAGCCTTGTACTTTGATCAACTTTGTGGGTTTAATCTCCAAATCATATTCCAACATAGCTGCTATCCACTTACCTCTTCTTCCCTCTGGATCAGTTTGCATCAACACATCTTTCACTGCTGCATTAGGAACATATGCTATGGTATGTGAATGCAGAATGTATACTCTAAAACCCTTTAATGCTTTTATAAGAACCAATGCTTGTTTCTTAATGATATTATACCGCAAGGCATCATCTCGAATGGTCCTACTGAAAAAGGCAATGGGCTACTCAATCTGATCTCTACTTTGCATCAAAACCGTAGCCATAGTATGCTCCGATGCAAATGAAAATATAATGAAATATTGAGTGTAATAAGGACTAATCAAGACTGGGGCATTGGACAGAGCAAACTTTACCAGATTAAAAGACTTGATAGCCTCCTCACTCCATTTGACCGTGCTATTCTTTTTCAACATATTAGTCATTTCTCTTAAATGTTCAGCCAAATTGGGTATAAATCTGTGCAAGAAGTTCATCTTACCATTGAATGCTTGAGTCTCCTTTTTTTTACGTGGGAGTTCTATGCGCTGAATTTCTTCTACTCTGGATGGATCAATGCAGATACCGTCTTTAGAGATGATATGACCCAACAGCTTGCCTTCATCCATAACAAAGAGGATTTTCTTTGGATTGAGAGAAATCCCAAAATTTCTGCATCGCTGAAATAAAATCCTCAAGTGGTGCAAATGTTCATCATCAGAACTAGAAAACACTGTCAGATCATCCAAATAAACAACAAAAAAAACATCCTTTTCATTGGCAAAAGCTATGTCCATTGCTCACTGGAATGTAGCTCCAACGTTCTTCAGTCCAAATGGCATTTTGGCATACTGGAAAGTTCCCCAAGGTGTTGTGAAAGCAGTTTTGTCTTGGTCTTTCTCATGCACGAAGATCTGATTATAGCCTGAGTAGCCATCGAGTAGTGACATCCTTGATGCTCCAACTACTCTCTACAGAATATGGTCCATCTTTGGAAGTGGATAGTTATCCTTTAAGGATGCTTTATTCAGATTCTGGAAATCTATGCACAACCTTATTTCTCATGTCTTTTTATGTACCGGGACCAAATTTGAAATCCAATCAGAAAATCTAATTGGGACAACCGTATTTATACAATCTGTTTACCTCTTTTTCGATGGATGGCAGCAGCTTTGGGTTGATTCTTCTAATCTTCTGTCTAAATGGCTTATGATCCGGCTTGATGGGAATAGTATGCTGAATTATATTTTTGTCATACACCTTCAAATCTGAATAATCCCACGCAAACACATCAGAGAATTCAGAAATTAATTTAACATGCTATTTCTTTACCTCAGGGGACAATGCTTTTGATAATTTCACAAGCTTAGGCTTGTCAGCTGTTCCAAGATTAACATCTTCAACTCCTTTGTCAGTAGGCACCAAGCTTGGTTTCTTTGCAACATCATCTTGATCAAAAAGCTCCTCTAAAGGTATGAGACCTCTAGGAATTACATTGTCTTTCAGCTGCAATACATCCATCTGATTTGCTTTGATTTCTTGATCATCGACTTCATAATCACCCTCTATGGAATTATCTTTGAATTTTCCTTCACTCTGCAAAAAGGCATTGATCTCATTGTCATCCCAAAACAATTTCCAATACCTTAAATTATCCAGAAGAACAGGCCGATGCTTGACATAAATTTCAAACTTGTTCCTGGAATTCATTGGGATCTTCAAATTGCTTGCAGTAGTGGCAAGAGAATCTGCAATAATATTTTTCATTCGGGGTACTGCTGTCAAATTTTTTAGAAAATTATATATTATGGAGCAATGCAACACATAAAATATGCGGAAAAATACAAGCACACAAAACACATAAAACCAGAGAGACACAGATATAGGTGGTTCACCCAGTTTGGGCTACGTCCACCCCGAACAGCCAGTCCTTCCTTTCTATTATCCAGCAAAAATGAAGAGACAAAACCTACAGCAGATCCGTTGTAATATCCTCTGTTCTCTCTCACAGTCTCCCTCTCTGTTTCTCGCTCCGAGAATACACACATAATACTCAGCCGCAATATAATACCCTCATATATACAAGGGGGTTTCCTTCTAGGGCAAAAAAACCCTAATCTAAACATAACTTCTACCGTCAGATCATTTTCCTAATGAACGGCCCAGATTGACTAGAAATTACTATACTTTTACAAGGCAATTTTACATCTGTTTTTAGCTTCGAAGGCACTGCCCCAAAAACCCCCGCCAGGGGGGGGCTCCGAAAAGCGTTGCCGCCCCCCCCTAGACCCCCCATGGCAATGATTAATTACGAGTGGCATTGCCGCCCCTTTTAAGGTATAAGGGTCCAATGTTGTGATACAAAGTAAACAAGATAATCAGGCTCCACACCCAACAATCTCCCACTTGGAGACTGATTGTAGCAACTCCATCGTTGCTTCATTTGTTGGACAATGACTCCTCTTTGGACCTGGCTTATCGTCATCTTCATCGTCATCCTTGAAGACCAATTGAAACTGAGCACATTCTCAGTTTCTCCCTGGTTACAATTTTTGTTAGCATATCTGCAAGATTCTGGCTAGTGTGTATCTTTTCCAGCTTCAATTCTCCATCTTCCAATACTGACCGTATGAAATGGTACTTGAGATGTATGTGTTTAGTCCTAGAATGAAATGTTGAGTTCTTTGAAAGATGAATGGCACTTTGGCTATCACTGTATAACGTGCCCATATCATGCTTCTTACCCAATTCATCCATAAACCTTTGTAACCAAATTATTTCTTTACTAGCCTCTGTAGCAGCAACATACTCGGCTTTTGTTGTTGAAAGTGCAACAACACTTTGGATTTTTGAAACCCAACTGACAGTTGTTCCACCTACAGTAAATACATATCCTGTAGTGCTCCTCCTGTTATCTCTGTCACCTGCCATATCTGCATCAACATATCCCTGTAGAGAAATGTTTGAACCACCAAAGCATAATACTTGATTTGTGGTACCTCTCAAATATCTGAGAATCCATTTTACTGCCATCCAATGTTCTTTTCCTGGATTATTCATGTACCTACTTACAACTCCCACTGCATGTGCAATATCAGGCCTTGTGCGGACCATTGCATACATTAAGCTTCCAACTGCTGATGCATATGGAACTTTAGACATATAATCCATGTCTTCTTGGGTCTTTGGGCACATCTCCTTACTAAGTTTGAAATGGCTAGCAAAAGGTGTACTAACTGGTTTTGCATTTTGCATATTAAATCTTTTCAACACCTTTTCTATGTACTCATTCTGAGATAGTGTTAATTTACGATTTTTCTTGTCTCTAGTTATCCTCATACCAAGTATTTGTTTTGCATCTCCCAAATCCTTCATTGCAAATGAATTTACCAATTTTCTTTTGAGCACATTTATTTCCTGCATGTTAGATCCTGCAACAAGCATGTCATCTACATACAATAACAATATAATATAGCTGCCATCATTTTTCCTTTTTAGATAAACACAATGATTAGAGTGACATCTGGTATAACCTTGTTCAGACATAAACTTGTCAAATTTTAGATACCACTGCCTTGGAGCCTGTTTTAAGCCATAAAAGCTCTTCTTTAACCTGCACACCAATTTTTCTTTCCCTTTGACCTCATATCCTTCCGGTTGCTGCATGTATATCTCTTCGTCAAAATCTCCATGGAGAAATGTTGTCTTTACATCTAACTGTTCAAGATGTAAATCTTCCGCTGCTACAAGACTTAAAATATTTTTGATTGAATTCATCTTAACAACAGGAGAAAATATTTCATCAAAATCAATACCTTTCTTCTGTGCAAAACTCTTCACCACAAGTCTAGCTTTGTACCTATGTTTTCCTCCATCTTCTTCCTTTAGCCTGTAAACCCATTTATTCTGCAATGTAGTTTTACCTGCAGGAAACCTGACTAAGTCCCAAGTCTGGTTATGCATTAAGGAGTCCATCTCTTCTTCCATGGCTAGCTCCCACTTCTTCCTGCTTTCAATCTTCATTGCTTCTTCATAGCATTCGGGTTCACCAGAATCAGTCAACAATAAATAATATAATGAAGGAGGGTATCGTTCAGGGGGTCTACTTATCCTGGTAGATCTTCTAACACCACTTTCAGGTGTTTGAGGTGCCTGTTGTTGTTGTGGTGGTTGCTGCTGCTGTGGTTGTTGATTATTATTATTTTCAGGCACCTTTAATTTTTTAGTTATCTCATCAAGAACCGTATATTCCTTGCTTTCTTTTTCTGCAATTGATTCTTATACACGACCTTTTCATTTAATATTACATCTCTGCTCCTAATGATTTTGGGATTTTCATAATCATATAAGAGATAACCAAAATCATTAGCACCATATCCAATAAAGGTACATTTCTTTGATTTTGCCTCAAGCTTTGTTCTATTTTCTTTATTAATATGGACAAAGGCCTCACAACCAAATGGCTTTAAAAAAGAGTAGTTTACCTTTTTACTTGTCCATGCTTCCTCTGGAATACCACCATCCAAGGAACTTGAAGGCCCTCTGTTTATTAGATAAACAACAGTATCTACAGCATCTACCCAAAATTGTAAAGGCAATCCTGCATGCAATCTCATGCACCTTGCATGCTCCATGATTGTTTTGTTCATCCTTTCTGACACACCATTTTATTGTGGTGTTCTTGGAACTATCTTCTCTCTACGAATTCCATGCTCTGAACAGTACCTATCAAACTCTTTGCTGCAATATTCACCTCCATTGTCTGATCTGAGACACTTCAACTTCTTTCCTGTCTCAATCTCAACCAAAGCTTTCCATTTCTTGAAAGTATCAAATACATCAGATTTATTCTGAATACAATAAATCCATGTTTTCTAGTTGCATCATCAATAAAAGTAACATAATAACGAGAGCCACCGAGAGATGAGACCTGAGCAGGTCCCCATACATCTGTATGCACAAGCTCCAATTTTTCGCTCTTCTTTTCTTTCCCAACTCTGAGAAATCTAACTCTCTTCTGTTTTCCATAAATGCAATTCTCACAGAAATCCAAATCAACATTCTTCAAACCCGGCAACAAATTTCTTGAGTGAAGAATCTTCATTCCCTTCTCACTCATGTGTCCGAGCCTATGATGCCATAATGCTGCATCTGCTCCTTTGGAAGTTAAAGCATTAACAGAGTTAGAAATACCATTGCATAAATACAATGTACCAACCTTTTCACCTTTTGCTATTACCAGCGCTCCTTTGGTGACCTTCCAAGTTTTATCTATGAAAGTTGTCACACAACCTTCACTGCCTAACTGCCCTGTTGAAATTAGATTTTTCTTCAGATCTGGAACATGCCTTACCTCCTTTAGTAGCCATTAGTTTCCATTCTGTTGTTTTACAAGAACTTTACCCATTCCAACAATTTTACGGGGTTTATCATCACCCAAATGAACTTGTCCAAAATCTCCTTGAACATAGTCATGAAAATATTTCTTATCAGGTGTGGCATGGAATGAAGCCCCTGAATCTACAACCCAAGAATCAGTAACATTTTCTAAAGAAAGAATCAAAGCATCTTGTAACACATCACCTGTCACATTTGCTTCATGATTTTTTTCTTGTTTTGTGTATCCTTCTTTTCCCTTCCGAGATATACAGTCTTTCTTTAGGTGTCCTTTCTTTCTGCAATTCCAGCACACTATCCCCGATCTGGACTTGGATCTGCCTTTCCTTGATTTACTGTGATATCCCGGGCTCTGTCCTCTTTCCATTCTTCTTCCCCTAGACTCTGAACTCAAAGCATTACCTGATGTCTCACTGGAGCTTTTCTGTCGCATTTCCTCGCTAAGGATAGCACCAAAAACATCATCAAAATTTAAAGTACTAGATCCAGAGACATAGTTACTAATGGCCATTACTAAGCCATTCGAACTCTTTGGCAATGAGCACAAGAATAACAGAGCTATAACTTCATCATCAAAGTTTACCCCTACAGAACTTAACTGACTGGTAACTGTATTAAATTCATTTAAATGGTCTGCAACAGATCACCCTTCCGACATCTTCATATTAAATAGTCGTTCCATAAGAAATACATTGTTTGAGGCCGAGGGTTTTTCATATAGTTTCGCCAACGTCTACATCAAACCCTCTGTTGTTGTTTCCTTCGAAATATTGAAGGTGACTGACGTTGCAAGGCACAAACGTACTGTTTCAAGTGCCTTTATATCAAGAATGTTCCATTCCGCGTCTTTCATGGCCGTCGGCTTCTTTGTTTTTCTGCTCAATCGTAGGTATAGATCTTTTTGATACAGCTAATCTTCCATATGCATCTTCCACAGTGGAAAGTTTTAGCCGTTAAATTTCTCGAACCTAAACTTACCATCATCCACCATTGCTCCCACTCAAACCAGGAACCCTTCTTTCCTATGAGTTTATCAGCCAAATTTACCTTCGGCTCTGATACCAGTTGTTAGAAAATTATATATTATGGAGCAATGCAACACATAAAATATGCGGAAAAATACAAGCACACAAAACACATAAAACTAGAGAGACACAGATATATGTGGTTCACCCAGTTTGGGCTACGTCCACCCCGAACAGCCAGTCCTTCCTTTCTATTATCCAACAAAAATGAAGAGACAAAACCTACAGCAGATCCGCTGTAATATCTTCTGTTCTCTCTCACAATCTCCCTCTCTGTTTCTCACTCCGAGAATACACACATAATACTCAGCCGCAATACAATACCCTCATATATACAAGGGGGTTGCCTTCTAGGGCAAAAAAACCCTAATCTAAACATAACTTCTACCATCAGATCATTTGCCTAATGAACGGCCCAGATTGACTACAAATTACTATACTTTTACAAGGCAAATTTACATCTGTTTTTAGCTTCGGGGGCGCTGCCCCTTAAAAACCCCACCAGGGGGGCTCCGAAAAGCGCAGCCACCCCCCCTAGACCCCCCATGGCAGCGATTAATTACGGGCGGCGTTGCTACCCCTTTGAAGGTATAGGGGTTCAATGTTGTGATACAAAGTAAACAAGATAATCAGGCTCCACACCCAACAAAAGTGTTCTCAGAAAATGTCCTCAAGATGTATAGGACTGCGTTTTTGTAGGCCCCCAATCATGGATTCTTTGCTTGGTACTCTCCTTTGACCTGTTTGATTATCAACTCTAAATCTCCATAGACAGAAATCCTCTTTGCCTTTAACTTTTTCAAAATTTTCAAGCCTGCAATCAAAGCTTCATACTATGTTTCATTATTAGAGCAGTCAAAAGCCAACTTGTAAGCACATACTCTAACATTACTAGGAACCCTTTCAGGTTATAAAACATGGCTTCAAATCCATATTCCTATACCAGCATCGTCCTTACCAACAGCTGCATCAAAGTCCATGCTCCAAAGGCCTTCTTCTTCTTCTAGATGCTGAAATTTTGTTTCTTTCTCCATTTTATCTTGACTGATTTCTACCTTTTCCTTCTTTTCATTGTCCTTTTGTTGTTGGTAGGTAGGAAGCTCAAGAATGCTTGCTACTTTATCCTTTTCCTGTTTAAGGACTTTCCTAAAATTTTCTGAAATTTCAGGTATCTCATCTACTTGTACCAACTGAAAATTTTCATCATTCAAACCACCATCTGAATATAATACAAATGACTCTAAATCTATGTGGACTACATTAATTGGATGATTGATTGGCTTCTCTTTGCTAGTGATAATGTATTTCATTTTCTTCTCCCTATATAGTTTTATCAACTAACCGAACACGGGAATGGTGGCATAAGATAAGTCAAGCTGAATGGTTCCTTTAAGTTTTGCACCCCATGACTTGGACATAAGCATTCCAAATCGTGGTGGAACATCGACAACAACCACATCCATCAAAACATTTGGCTGGGATTTGGTCTAAAGATACTACTAAGTCTTTGATAAGACCAATACAATGGACCCTACTAGAGTCAAAGGAATAAAAATCATGGTATTTGCGGGTAATATCAAGTCCCAAATTCTCCATAATGGCCTTAGGAATCAAGTTATACGAGGCTACAGAGTCTAACATAGCATTGTGTAGAATGAACTCACACAATATAAGACTCAGGTAGAAGGGAGGGACTTCACTCTCTTCAGATTGACCTTCTATGGCTGGACCAAAAATAAGTTCAAGATAATCATCTTCAACATTTACCATATCTGATACAGAAACTTGATGTTTATAAGTGCTATTTTTCACCAACTCAATCAAGGGCATGGACACCTTCAGCTTAGAAATTTCATTTTCCAAATTAAAAGATGGAACTTTTTCTACCTCTTTGACGGGAGGATCTTTCTTCTCTACTTTCTCCTTTGTTGTGCTAAGATGGTTCTTTTCATTTGCAATGTTAATTGCTGAGGATGCCTTACTGGGAGAGGGATCAGTAGGCTCTTTCCCTTTCCTTTGAGTGTTTGAAGAATCATTTTTTGATTGCAGCTCTTTTCTCTTCTGAATGGGATTGATTGGCACATCTCTGCTTCTCAAGGAATACTGCTTCTGTTGCGCTGACAAAGAGTTCATGTATCCTCGTTGATAATCATTGGACTCTTCCTCTAACACTACATCATTGGCCTATATGAAATCTTCGTCTTTTCGAATGTCTATAATCGCTGTATATTCTTCATCTTTTGTGAGAAATATGGGTGCACCATAGGCAGTGAAGAAATGGTTGGCTTCAATGACTAGATCATCATCATCATCTGTTTCCATTCCCTGAACATAATTTTGTTGCAAAGAAGTTCTGATCTGCCATTGTTGCATTGCTTGGTCCTGTGCTTTCTGTTCCCTTTGTTTAATTTGAAATTGCGGCTGCTGATGTCCTCTGAAATTTGGATTCCTGATTTGTGCTTCAAGTCTATCTAAAATAGTCAGTTGATCAACCATCATCTCCATTGTTCGGATCAGAGTATCCATCTTACTATCTTAAGGAGAGGCTTCTTCTTTCACAGTCACCCTCTTTTCGACTCTTGTCCGTGCTCTTCTGGCCAGAAAATTTGCTTCTACGCTCACAGTTATCTTCTGCATGTCTTAAAGTGTGGTAGGATCTTGTTCTCGTAGCTGATATGCCATATCAGCATCGAAACCATTTGGAAAATTGAGAAAATATAGTCCCATAGGGGGTTTTAAGTTGGCCGGAATGGCATTATACACAGCATTAAATCTCACACAATAATCCTGTACAGTTTCACCCACATTCATTTTAATATTTTTATATTCAGACAAGATTTGGAGTGGGTTTTTATTTACCTCCCGCCGGTCTAAGAATTGTCTATGTAGCTCCTACAAAGTGTGGATAGAGCCTGCTGGTAAGGCTTTGAACCACTTTCAAAATTCACCTCCAAAGCTTTGGACAAACAATCTTGTGGTCACATTTTCTGCCTCTACCTCATGAAGGTCAAAGAAGTCATTCATCTTATCAACATGCTGCTGGGCTGTGATGCTTTGAGTGGCATCAAAGATAGGTATTTTACTTTGGTAATCAATAGGCATATCATTCATATTCTGAGGTAACAACAGGGGTGCATACTGGGCAACCATGACTCGAGGTGGATTTACACCAGCATTTGTGCTACTAGGATTCAAGGGAGGTGTTGATGGAGAAGTAGAAAGCTGAGAATTGACTTCTGAAACTTATGGGAATGCTGATGAATTAAGGGCAGGAAATGTTGTTTCTGATAACTCTGAAGGCTCAGGGATATTGGTTACAGTGATAGAAGTCTGAGGGGAATTCGAAATATAATCATCAATTGATATGTTTTCCCTTTGAATTTCGATATCTACAAGAAATTATGGATCTAAAATTGTGTCATCAAGTGCAGTTTCAGATTTACTTTTGAACAAAGAAAGCTCAAAACATTCATCAAAAGAAAGGTCTTCTACAAACAACCACTCACTGGGCCAGGTATGGTATTTGAAAATAGGTCTAGGACTTAATGATCCTTCTTGTCTTCTGATTATTCTTGGAATGAGATTAGGATTTTTAAACACAGGGGGAGGATTTGGATCAGGGTTGGCCCTTGTGTATCTCCTTGAAGCCAGTGTGGTCAAACTTCTACTTTACATTGTTTTATTTCAGCCTAGAAAACTATGAACCTCATCATCTAGAGTCCAAGAATTTGTATGAAAGATATTACTGGGTGATCATTCTTTTATGTTAAATTTTTCCCCAGTATGGTCGCCAGAAATGTTAGCACCTAATTTGGACCTTAGGCTTAAGGAAGTCAAATCAGGGTAACCTTAAACCACGCTCAGCCTTGTAGCTAGCCGTACAAGGTCAGGAGAGGGCTCTCTCCGTGAAAAATATTCAATGAAGTGTAACTGCAAATTGATTTTAGGCTAGGTATAATAACTGGAAATGTTTCATAAAATTAAGGGTTGTATGGAACAGATGGGGTTGGGCAGTTTGAAACTGGGGAATTAAATCAGAGATACAGGATATTCTATGGGGCAAGGTAGGCAGGGATTTTCGAAATTTATTTTAAATAATGATGAGATGATTAAGACTTATGAGGAGCTGAAAATGGCATAGGAAATGGATCCTTTTCAAACAACAAAAAACATAGAGTGTTGAACAATTTCCCAAGGCAGAGCATTATACAATGGATTCTACCTATCTATCTTGAAAGCATTCAACCAGAGAAATGAATGAATGGAAAACATAACAATTAACAAATGAACACAAAGGAAAGAACAATGCTAAAATCCATACCACAGGGATCCCACAAATCAGAGCTACATTTATTTATTAATTCCCTGCCAAACTGTTACAAATGGAGCGCAGAGTGTCCTCAGTAATTTCCAACTTATTCCACACTTATTCCCCCTTACAAATGATTCAGGAATTACATTAAATAGACAGAATTTTGAGGGAGCGGATCCACAGAAGGAGGAGTTTTTTCACCTGCCCAGAAACTGAAATCTGAACATAGAAAATAAACCAACCAGCTGCCCCTGAAATAGAGGAGAAACAATACATTTTGAACACCTGGAAGGTTTACTGTTATATTTTCTCAAACAGAGGAGAAGACAAACTGTAATGATCTCTGTGCTTTATTATAGTTCATGGTCCGAACATAATGTCATTTCCTTTTAATCTTGAAGAAAGCTTTTGCCGAAGAAAATGCCTTAGAAACCAATGAGAACCAGTAAAAATGAAAATTTTCCATTTAGTGAAGAAAAATCCCTTTTTGGGTGAAAAAGGGAAAAGGAAAGGATGGTGGGCCCATATGCGATCGCAAATCGCAATTGAAAGAGGGGAGGGGGTGTATCACATAGCGGAGGAAATGTGATTGTATTTTTGCGATGCGATTGTGTATAGGGGGAGTCATATGGGAAAATTGCAATCGCAATCGAGAATCGCAACGAGAGAGGAGTGGGTGCATCGTATTGATAACTTGTGATGCGATTAAAAGAAGTGCGATGGGATAAAAGGATAAGCCAAAGGAGTAACAGGGAAATCTCTTTTAAAACAAATTAAAATTAGTTTTGCACTTTTACAAAGGAAAAAAAAACCCTTTTTCTTTGGAAATGCGGAAAGGATTTAAGGTGGGACCCAAAAGGAATCGCAATCGCAATCGGGAAGGGGAGCGGGTGTATTACATAATGGATTTCGCCGATTGCGATGAGAAATATGGGATCAATTGCATCAGCGGGGAGGAGGAAGTGAGTTTATGTGCTGGGGGAAATGAAATAATGCAATGTGATGGAGGAAAGGCCAATGCGATAAAAGACTTAAGAAATCCTTTAAAATCGGTTTACCACTTTTTACAAAGGGAAAACCCCTTTTGTTTGAAACGGGCGGAAAGGTTTATGGTGGGACCCAGCCAATTGTGCGATCGGATATGGGCCGTCGGATCGCTAAGAAGATCAATAGTCCAGATATGATTGGGGGGTTCAATCAGGGGTGACTCAATCATGGTGACTCAATCAGGGGTGACCCAATCGGGGGTGGCCCAATCAGGGGTGACTCAATGGGGGGTGACCCAATCGGGGGTGACTCAATTGCATCGGAGTTTTTGTAATCGGGGAAGGGTCAATCGAAAGTATGCGATTTGAATGGTGCGATCGGATTGGGGGAAAGGGTTGCGATTGAAAAAATTTAAAATTATTATTACAAATTTTAAGGGACCCAATGAGAAAAGGGGGGTAAGGTTAGGCTTTGGGGACTTTTATTCACTTAGGCATATTTTCCAATCCAAGAGTTAGTTTTGAGAGTATAATATACCGTTGGAAAGCTCTTTTCGGGCTCCTTCTGATGGACCTACTTAGAACCTAATTTTACGCTAAAAATTATGTGGAAAACACCTCTAAAAGGTAGGGTGGTGGATTTGTGGAGATAACATCTTCTGAAGTGCAACTTATTACATATGAAGACATAAAATTACATCAAATATGGTAATAAAGAAAAGTACCATGTTTTGAGGTGAAAATTACATCAAGCTTAATAGTTCAACTCTTTGATCTTTCCAGATACTGTGCCTTTGAGTTTATTTTGACCCTCTCATGACCTTGCTAGTATTTATTGACACTTGACTCATTAATTTTACCATGATGAGACCCTAGAACCTAATGAGACCAACCATATGACCTAGTAATATGAATTGGGAGTGAAAGTGAATCATGACTGAAGACCATAGAGAGGGGGATCAACGAGTTTCACATGAGGGAAAACTGATGAAAGACCACTACCATCAATGAATCCATGACCTTGTTAGCTCCCTGTAATTAGCAAGATTGGCAAAGTCCAACTGCAGGGAGAACACTTATTTCAACCACTTTGGGATTCTAGGATCTAGCCCTCCTGAATCCAGAGAGGGATCTCTCCAATAAAGTGCAAAGATGGATTTGTCTTTAAGGCTTTTGGGTAATGATATTAGGCTAGTTATGAAGGCCAAGGGTTTTGTTTGTTTTTGGATGGTTGAGCATGATTATTGCTTGAGTGGAAAGTTATAAATGGAAAGAGTTTCAAAGGTGTGAATTTGCAAGCAATCAAAACAAGCTTTGGCTAAGAAGAAAGATATAACGTTGGTTTTTAGTCCATTGGGCTATGGAGTCAAAATAGGATTTAATTGAAACAAAAAGGTCCAAGAGTGGTCCATGGGGCAAGTCATCTATATCTAAGGATCTCTTTAAAGTTTATTTTATGGAATGAAATGATACAATAAGAAGGGGAATTTAAACAAATGAAGAACAAAGAGCAGCCTAAGATCAGGTAAGTACTTTGAAACTATCCTGCTTTTGACATACACGTAAGAAAGACATAAAAGTAATCTAAGATCTGGTAAGTACTTCGAAACTAGCCAGATTTTGATGCAATTTCACTAGAAAAAACATTTAAACACAAAGGGAAACACATGTGATAATGAAGAAGAGTCTAAGATTAGGTAAGGACTTTGAACCTAGCCTGCTTTCAACACATTCTTAGGGAAAATTTCAGACAGTATTTGGGGATAAAACTAAAGTACAGGGCTCACCATTACTTCCTTAGTTCATCTCTACTTAACATAGATTGAAAATAACGTTCAAGAACAACATTTAGCTCAGAAATTAGGACGAGGGAACGCCAGCATTCCTAACTGCTTAAATTAAATTAAATCATTCCTAAACAACACAAATTGGAAGAAAACATATAGATAAAGCTTATCAGTCAGAGAAGGGTACATGTATAGAGTAAATCTGAACTCTATGCTTGTTGTTATTTATCAGAGAAGATGGACAAAGTGAAAACAGAAATAAATAACAATTTACAATAAGAAATAACATCACCGTTGATTGAGGAAAGCAAAAGGGGAGACCCTTTGGTGTAATTTGAGGCAAGGATCGGAATGAGGAGTTGGAGCGGTGCTAGACTGCGATCATGGAGGCGACAGAAAACCTAGGCGGAACCTTTGAACCCTTGGCATGACGGAACCGCTACCTGTTCATTGCGGTTGGGAACCTTAGCTCGACGGTGAATGGACCTTGTCACCACAAAGGATTTCTGCAACTCTCCGGGTAAATACTCTTTTCAGTTTAAAGGATTCTAGCTGATTTATTGCTCGACCCGAGAATCCTGGGACTCCACAGACCTTTTTCGGTGGTTTATTTAAAATATTGCGGGCTTTCACTTGTTTTTTACTGCTCGGGACGCGCTGTCGTTGTTGTCTGGGGTTACATCACGTCTTGGCAGTAGACAAACTGGGGGTTTCTTTACTTGGTCTGGCATCCCTATGCACTTGGTGGGGCCGCAACTGATCAGTGAACCTTGACCGTTTCCCCTCTGGACCCATCATTGGGCCCCGGCCTTTTTTGGCATTTGCACTGATCTCTGGCTTCGAGGCCTCTGCTTGTCAACTGGATCTGTAATAATCATTTGACCTTTGTTCTCTGAAGGCTTCTGTCTCCTCCAGCAGTTGCTACATGGCTATTGACGGGCTGACCATTCAACAATGAGTAACTACGAGGACGAGGTAGACTATTCGGAGGATCCTCTGGAGGGGGTCAACATTTGGGGGTTGGAATCACATGATGAGGTGGATGCGATGTCTGACTTGGAACCATTACCCGGGGTGGCTTTGCCTACTCAACCCACACATTCCACCGTGGATGGGAGCATCTTGCCCATGGGGGACCTATCACACTTGGCTTTTGGCTCGCCCTCGGATGCGGATATTGGTCTATGGGCTTTCACACAAGTAGAACAGGACATTGTAGCAAGTGCAGCCATCGGAAGCTCTGCGCTATTCTCGGAGGCGGTCTTTCACGAAATCAGAGACACATCTTGCTATTTGACTCATTGGCATATTGGAGGCATTCACCCACTTGGGGTTAACTCACACAGCCCTTCTGATAATGATGGTGCAGCTCAAAACTGTTCGGAGCCCTTTGCACCTTTGGCAGCCTCTGGGGTCTTCACCAACATTCCAGAGGACTTAACCAACCGGGAGAAGATTAGCACTTCGTCTGAATCTGAAGCCATTGTTGAGCCGGAACTGGGGGTTAGTAAGGTCAGAAATTCGCACAGGGTCACGAAAAATAAGTTAAATTACCTCACAAATTTTGGAAGCGAGAGTGGCATGGAAGATTGGAGCATCATTGCTACGAAGACCCTGGTTGGGAAGATCCATGGCCGGAAATATTCTGCGACGCGACTTCAGCGGTGGACAAGGGAGATCTGGAGCAAGTCCCTTGACTCTCTCTCGGTGGTTGGGGTCATGACCAAAGGCTGGTTCTCTCTCACTTTTGCCCGCCCTGAACATTCCGATTGGGCTCTCAAGCAATTCTGGCACCTAGAACTGCACCCTGTCTATCTCAAGCGATGGGTGCCCCTATTTGATCCCAAAAAAGAGAATGCAGGTGCTGGTCCCATCTAGATGTGGTTACCTGGCCTGCCTCTGCAATTTTGGAATGACACTGCTCTTCGGAACATAGGGGGCCACTTCGGTCTTTACCTGGATCATGATCGTTCCTACCTGTCCACTCGTAGCAGAGCAGTGGCTTGTATCCTAATTTTTCTCGACACTAGGGATGGTCTATATGAGAATTTTAACATGATGTTTGATGGGATGATGTGGCAGCAACCTCTAGACTATGAGGGCATGCCCTTTCGCTGCAGGAAATGTCATGAGGTGGGTCATTTGTATAAAGAATGTCCAAGGAAGGGGGCTGGCAGGCTGGTTGCAAAGAAATCATGCTCCATTGGCACACAAACTGGGCCGGATCCTAGCATCTTGCTGGACGATGCGGGTGTGCAGACAAGGGCCCCTGAACTCCCTGGTGATGTTGGGTCGCGGACAACGGCTTTGCCTACCTAGACTACCACACATCCCAGATCCCGGCCACAGGTCTCGTCGGTGCCTTCCCAGCATGATCTCTTCATACCGGGTATTGCTCTTTCTGCCCCTTTGTTTTCTGATTATGCAGATATATCTTCATCCATTACTTTTCCGTTTAATGTATCTATTAATGAACCCCTCAATCTGTCATCTGCCATCTCCTTACCTTGCATATCATCAAGTGTGTCTCATAAATCTTTAAATCTCCCCTCGGTATGCTGCACCATCGCTTTGGCCTCTCCTTCCTTCTCCCCTATCATCCATCATTCATCTGCTGAGCCCACCCCTGGCCATTCTGTCTCCTCTTAGGAGACTCACTCCTCGAGGCACAATTACTTTCTTAGATCCTTAACCAACCCTCAATCTGGTGAGGTTTTCGGTATTGGGCCGGGTCAGGGTATTTTACCCTCCAAATCTCGTGGCAGACCTTCTGCCTTAGCGAAAGCCATCAAAAGAGCTAACTTTGAATTGGAAGCTGGTACCAATCTTCTCTTATGCGGGTCCTTAGAGAAAGACGACCCTTGATGACTGTTTCATCATGATATGTCTCTCCTTCAGTTGTAGGGGACTGGCCAACCCCGATAAGAGATTGGCCCTCAGAGACCTGTTAGCACAAAAGCCCTTTGATATTCTATTTCTGCAAGAATCGCTTGGGGTGGGGTTGGAGGTGACTGCTACTTTAACTTCCTTTCTTCCTAATTGGACCTTCATTACACTTGATGCTCGTGGTAGATCTGGAGGATGTGCTCTTGGCATCAACAATAAAACTACCCGAATGATAAACTGCTGGGGCCGGCCAGGTGTTCTTGCGATGAATGTCCATTTTGGTAGCTCTGAGATTGAGTTTACCCTGGTTAATGTTTATGGACCCTGCTCTGACAGAGAGCATTTCTGGCACTCCCTTTTGTCCTGTTCACTCATGGATGTCCCCCATCTCATTTTGGGCAGTGATCTGAATTTCTCATTGGGCATTGCTGAATCTTGGGGTCCCCAGGCCACCCCGGATCCATTGGCTGAGTTTTTTAACTCAAAACTCAGTGCCTCTCATCTTGTTGACATTTAGACTACCAAGATTCAACCTACCTGGAGGAACAGGAGGACTGGAAGCATTGATTTGGCTCGCAGACTTGACAAATTCCTTATTAAACAGGCCCTCCTTCCTGTTATGACTCGTGCACGTCAATGGGTGGGATTAGGAGGTAAATATGATCACTTGCCCATCTACCTGGAGTTCGAATGTGGACCAAATAGAGCTCGACACCCATTCAAATTCAACTCCAGATGGTTGCGAGATCCTAATTATAACCAGTTGGTCACTCGGGCCTGGCAGCACTTTAGACCTTCGATGGACTTTGACCCTGGTAGGGCTATCAATGAAAACCTTATTCGCATAAAGAACCTTACCATTCAGTGGGTTCGGAATAAAAGGAAATTGGAAAGGGAGGCACCGCACAACATTGAGGAAAAAATTGGCTCTCTCAACAGTGGTGATCTGTTGGGCTATAGTAATGAGGAAGCTAGGGCACAACTTTTTTCACTTGAGACCGAAAAGGCCAAACTGCTGAGACAGAAAGAGGAAGATTGGAGGCTTAAAAGTCGGGCTATTTATATACAGGCCGGTGACGAAAACACTAAATTTTTTCAGCAGCATGAAAATGGCCGCAAGGCTACTAACACCATTTGGGAACTGTCCGATCGAAATGGCTTTACTGCGAGAACGCAAGCACAGCTATCTGAGCTGGGTACCAGACACTTCTCCAATCTGTATAGGGCATCTACAATTATAAATATCCCGGATATCCTGCGCATTACTCAGAACTTTAAACTATTCGTTGAACAGGAGCAGAAGGATGATCTCAATGCCCCGGTCACCCTGGGTGAACTTGAGGGTGTTTTGAAATGGTTCAAGTGGGACAAAAGCCCAGGGCCTGATGGCTGGCCCATTGAGTTTTTCATCCACTTCTTCGATCTCATATCAGCAGACCTTCTGGCTATGATTGAAGATAGCAGGGTGCGGGGCAGGATTTATGATGGATTCAACACCACTTTTATTGCTCTTATTCCTAAATCGGACAAACCAACCAGCTTCAATGAGTTCAGGCCCATTTCACTGTGTAACTATATCTACAAGATCATATCCAAAATCATTGCAAACTGCATCAAGCCTTTCCTATCCACTCATATTGAAAAGGAACAATTTGCTTTTCTGAATCATAGGCAAATTCATGAGGCCATTGGTACAACCCAGGAGGCCCTTCACTCTATCAAAACTCTGTGACTGAAATCGACTATTCTCAAGATTGATCTCACTAAAGCATTTGATAAAGTTGACTGGAGTTACCTTCATCTCATCCTCATCCACTCAGGTTTTCCTCATACCTTTATAAACTGGATTATGGGCTGCATTTGTCACGCTACCTTCAGCATATTGATCAATGATACTGCATCTGACTTCTTCCATGCGGGGCAGGGTCTCCGTCAGGGTTGTCCCCTTTCACCATTACTATTTGTCCTCGTCATGGAGGGCCTCTCTGTGCTTATCAATAATGCTAAAGAAAGGGGATTACTACAGGGGCTTCGGATCAATGATAATTTATATCTCACTCACCTTTTATTTGTGGATGATGTACTTATATTCCTAAATGGCACTAAACAAAACTCTGTTCAATTTGATCTACTCCTGAATTGGTTTTGCAGGGCTACCGATATGGCACCGAATAGCACTAAATCCTCTATCATCATGACGGGCTGCTCGAGATAGGAACAAGACACCTCTAGGAATCTATTTGACTATGTCTGCATAGATATCAATGGCGAACTCAAATATTTGGGGTATCACATCAAACCAAACGATTATAAGATCAAGGACTGGAACTGGATCATAGCTAAGATTGAGCGCAGAATAAATGTCTGGTATAACTGATGGTTATCCAGGGCTGGTCGACTCTTCCTCATAAAGTCTATGTTGGAGGCCATACCGGTCTATTGGATGACCCTGGCCTGGATACCGATTGGTATTACTAATTGGATAAAATGCATCTGCAGACAATTCCTATGGCGCAACCAAGGTAAGGCATCCACGTTTGCCTGGATTGCCTGGGATCGCATCAATTTGCCCAAACAATGGGGTGGCTAGGGGATAAAGGATCTCCACCTATTTTCTCGGGCCCTGGCGGCTACGATGGGTTGGCACTTAATCACAGGACAGAGCCTATGGAAAGAGGTCATGGTTGCCAAATATATCTCACCCCAAAGTCCCCTCGAGTGGATCCGTGGCAGCATCACACTGAAATCAGGGGCATCAATCATATGGAGGGCTATCACTAGGGCAGCACACATTCTACAGAATGGTATTTCTTGGAAAATTGGTTCGAGAGCTAAGGTGCGCATTGGCACTGATTCCTGGTCGGGGAGTGGGGAATATCATAAACTTCTGACGTTTATCATTGAGCACCTTGCCCACAGAAACATATTTTATCTAGCACAGATTGTGGATAGGGTACACTCCACATGGCGGGATCAAGCCTGGCTACAGGCGGGTGACCTTGGGATCCCTCAGGTGGGCACTCGGGTCTGGCAACAATATATCTAGGCTCTGAAAGCATCCAACATTCGCATCTTAGACCAAGAGGACAATTTGATTTGGGTTGTTTCAAAAAATGGTCATTATGCTCCAAAGTTGGGTTACCTCGAACTTATCAAGCCCAGGGAACCCCCTATAAAGGACTGGTGGTGGAGAATTATCTGGAAATTGAAAACCCCGCACAAGCACAGAATTCTGTTCTGGTGCATTCTTAGACATTGTATTCCTACCATGGAATTCCTTCAGATAAGGGCTTATCACGGGGCATCTAGATGTTGTTACTGTCTGAAAGACTATGAGGACACTCTCCATTTATTCCTGCAGTGCAACATCATTCATAACATTTGGTCTCAGGTCATCACAGAATTGGGTTGCAGATTTAATTGGCAGGGCGCCACATTAATAGAGGCCTGGATATATTGGTGGCAGCACTCTGCCCACAGTCCAAAATTACGCAACCTCCCTCTAATCGTGGCTTGGGAGATATGGATCGGACGAAACAAACAGATTTTCAATGATATTCCTATCGACTGTGATTGGATTTGCGCTGCATCTCTTGCCACTTTTCGGCTCATTCCCGAGGAAAGTATACGCAGCAAGCCATCTCATGAGACCCCTGAATCTATTGATCACAGCCAGGTGTGGGCATATTTTGATGGTGCGTCCAACGCTCATGGGTGTGGTGGGGGCGCAACTCTTTATTTGAACGACCAACACTACTACACCATTAGAATGGGTTTAGGACCAGGTACTAACAACTATGCCAAACTGCAAAGCCTCAGACTTCTTCTAATCTTTGCTCGGGACATTCACTACGACTCCATCCAGATCTTTGGCGATTCTCAACTTGTGACCAATTGGTTCAATAACCTATCTCATTGTCACTCGCTCACACTGTCTGCACTGCTGCGTGAGGTACACCATCTTAGAGCACTTTTTGACTCCATCACAGTGACTCATATTTACAGGTCTTGGAACAAAGTGGCTGATCAACTGTCCAAAGAAGCTTCGGAGCTGACTTGGGGTACCTGGCACATCACAGAACACACTGATGGACAGATCTACAGATATTATCATCAGCCTTTTATCGAGAAGGCTCCTGCTATTTTGGATGTTTAGTATTATATCTGTCTTCTAGGAGATTTTGTTCTACCTCCCCTTTTTATATATTCGGCATGTATATTTACTTCATATTTATATTTTGGTTTTACAGGAGTTAGTAAGTTATGCACCAAACTTACTATGTGGACACTAGTTTCATCACTGAATGTTTCATGTTTTTGGGACTGTGATTGCCTGCAGTTTGACTTTGTGGCAAATTGTAATAGTTTTTGGACTGAACAATAGTTTATACTACCAGTTTTGTAACATGTAACTGATCATTAATTGAAAAGTTACGAATTTTTTCTTTGTGAAAAAAAACATCACCGTTGACATAGATCAGGATCTCATAAATCAGCTTGTATTGATGCTTCAAACCAATTACAGCTTTAAGTCCGATGTTTCAGTTCAAAAATCATCTTCACTTCTCATCCTAACTTATTTAGTCACAAGCAGAGCTTCAAGAACCCGTGAACACTATTTACAAGTGGAAGTTTCAAGCTCAAGTATATTTCAAAGTTCTGCAACCAACCTTTACAATGAAATCCTCAATAAGATTTTATAGAAGGATGAGGAGGTCGAAAGAGAAAATATATATGGGTTCAATTAATATAGATTTAGTACTTCTCGGCCTTTGAGGGGCTCAATGGAGAAGTTTATAGATATTTTCCTGTATTAATTTATTTACATTAAGTATTTAAGCTCGATGGGATGATTTTGTTGACTTTGAGGCTCTGTGTCACCCCTGTAGTAACTCAACAGATATTTAGCAATAAGTTCTTTGGCTGAATTAACTGTTTGGCTGTCGTGAGGAAAATATCCTCTGTTCTGGTCATTACTCGGCCTCTATTAAATGTTGTGAAGCCACAGGTGGTAATCTGGTAGCTGAGAGGAATCAATTTGCCTCTTATGTGGCAGTGGAGGCTCTCTGTCTGATAGATATTATTGATTTTTCCTTAACTGTGTTTAATTTAATGGATTAGGCTTTTGATAATCGATCTTAGCCATAATCCATTAAACTGTAAAATTAATCCTCAATCCTCTGTGCTGCTGTGTTTAAGTCTTCTATACTGATACTCTTTTGTTTTGATTTAATTGTCTGTGTCTTGTTGATGTGTAGGTTCTGCAAAGGGTCCATATGGAATCAATGCCCATGAAGCATCGACGAAACGTGGAGGTGAACCCTGTGAATGGATATTTCTTAAATAAACAAAGCCTGGAGGATCGTCATTCTTGGCTTTATCATTTCTTTCAAAATATTTGAAATTCATTTGAACCTGTAAAAAACACACAACTGTTATGAAAAACTGTTTCATAGGTTGTGAGAAGGAGTGTGGCTGTTGGATGGCAGCATCCAATGATGGAGATTTGTGCGTAGTGGTCAAAGAGGAAAGCAGAGGAAGAATTAATTCAGATCTTTCGATCTGCAGGGATCGACGGCTAGGATTAATTGAGAGGAAAATAATGCAAATGGTCACATTATTGGAAATTCGGGAGAGAAACAAAGGAAATAGATGAAATTTCCTTCGGCAGAGGTAAAAAGCATAAGAACTGAAATTGGGGTTTTGGGATGATCGTGGGCTGTCGGATAAGATCAGGCCATGAGATCAACGATTGAGATTGCACGTTGAAAACCCTTGGTGAGGGTGGAGGGTGATAGTGTAAAGCCGAAGTGATCTGGGACCATCGATCTGCAGAGATCAACGGTCAAGGAGGAACACGATAAGCCATAGTAAAAACAGGGAAAGGCGGTTTCAGGAGAAAAAACCGGCAGTATCGCGCAATGAAAAGGCGAGTAGGCAGTTTTAAATTTTCGAACGCGATATGCGTAATGAGGTGACACGTGTCTTTCCAAAACAGCTCATATCGCGTAATTTTTGGAAATTAACCTCTGTGCTGAAAGTTGCGCAAAAACGCACGTCGATCGTTGGATCTGGGGTCTCAAATTCGACAATGGAGAATGAGCATGATATCGGATAGGTGCATGGGCGGAAGCAAGGGGAGCGGTTTCAATATGGACCATCGGATCAAGGATCGGACGGCTGAGATTAGATCTAGAGCGAGGCAGGACCCACAGGAGGCAGATCTGTTGAGGTTTATATGAGCCGTTAGATGAAACAAATCAACGGTTGAGATGTGATCATGGGGTAAAAACACAATAATGGCGGATAATGGATTAATGAGGACCGTTGATCTACAGAGATCAATGGCCGGGCTTTGGCCAAAAACATTATGAAGCGGGGCGCTTAAATTTTAACTAATGTCAGGAGATGCAACCTGGACCGTCCGATCTAGACACGTGGCTGGTCCAGATGCAATCGGAGGCATGCGATCAGAGGGGAGGAAATTTTGAATGGCACCGATGCAATTTAGCGCTAGCCATCAATCTGAGGATCATATCGACAGTGGGAAGTGAATAGAAGGGGTTCAAAAGGTGGAGGAAGGGTTTATGATTCGAGCAAATGAGGGTCGTCGGATCTGGGAAGGTGGGGAGGAGATCAACGACTCACGATTGATCGGGAGATCGCCAATCAGGGAGAGGTAAATATGACATGGAATGCGCCCTTTGAATTTTTTCCGATGCGATAATACACGGCCCGTTGATCATTTCAGATCAACGATGGATATTGTTTTCAATCATGCACCGGTGGAAACCCTTTAATACTTATGAAAACCTAAAAATTTATGAAATGCAAAGTTTTTATGGCTCGGGGCAGGTTATATATATGTGGAGTGGTGCCTGGTTGCGGGGCCATTGGATGTATGGAGAGAAAAGGCCCGGGGCTTTATGTATAAGGGCCAATTGGGATCGGGACTTCGAATCGGGCTTTTCAATCTACCCATTTAAAATTCTCCGATGTGGTTAGCGCCTCGGGACTTTAACTCTTGGTCTCGGGCGTAGGTTTATATGGAGAGAAGTGGGAGGCAGGGTTTTATACAACGGGGCTCAATCACATCGGAAAAATGATGCGGGACTTTTCAATCTACCCATTTTCATTAAAAAACATTGTTCTGGCAGGTTTAGACCACAACTTAGGAAAAGTGGGTTTTTTAAATAATCAAAGGGAAATATGCATCGGAGATGGATTTATTCACAAGACTTAAATGCCAGATGCGGGTTATATGGTTATATGAAACAATAATAAGATCAAGGGTTTATAAACAAAGGGCTAATCGCATCAGAGGCTTTTAACACAGCAATTTGACTTGCGCACTCTGATTGTTCCGATGTGATAAGCTCCGAAAGGGTTTAGCACTTGGTTCTAGTGCTAAGGCATATGTGGGGAAGTGGTTAGGACTTAGCCCAAAGGGGCTTAAGCCTGTAATACAAAAAATGTATTTTTTATGAAATTTTCAAAGTTTTTTGATGGATTTGGGGGTTTTGGCAAAGTTTAAAAGTGAGTTTTAAAATTTGTAAAGAGGATTTTATGAAGGGGAAAGAGGAAAAATGGAAAATAGAGGAATTCCATGGGGAATGAAGGGGTGAAAATGAAGTTTATTTTGAAGTGAAAGGAAGGGAAAAAATGGTGTTTTGCAATAGTCTTTTCTTCATGAAATCAGCAGAATTTCTGAGTTTTTTAAAAATGGAAACAACAGTGAAGATTTAAACAAAGGGCAGGATGTCTTCAAGAGTCTTCAAGAGATAACATTTTTTAGCAATAAAAATTGTTTCTTGAAGGCTCCGAAAATGATTTAGCCACCTTTTTATATAACAAATTTTATAGGTGGCTAACAGTGGCTCCACTTGGGGATGGTGCCTTCTTGAAGGCATCAAGAACTTCAGACTTGCGTTCTCTGGGGGTTGATAAATGCCTTATCCATTGGGTTGCCTTTATTCACTTGGATAATCTTCTTTTGTTGTGAAAAAAATGTTAGCAGCCATAAAAAATCAATGGATCCTCATCAACACAAGCTTTCTACCTACCCAATCCTACAGATCTAACATTTTTCTTCTTTAGAGTGCACTTAGATTGGCAAACTATTTTTACAACATTTTATTCTTTTGAAAGCATAAAACTAATCTAATTCTACTCCTTATTTCTCCATGAACTCAGATTAAACAGTTGAGTTCATATGCTTCTCTACCTAATCTACTAATCTATTAGGATTAAACAGTCTAACAGATTCTATTCACTAATTTCTAAAACAAAATTTAAAAGCATACAAGTTAGGATTGAACAGTCTAACTTGAAGCTGATCTATGGCATAGAAAACAAGCTACACATAGATATTATTTTACAGAAAATTAAATCAAAATGGAAGGCTTAAGATCTAAAAATTCAAAGCACAACCTTCATCCTTTCTACAACTCTGTTTTAACTTTTGTTTGAGTTGTTTTCTCCTTGTTATCTGGTTCAGATTTTGAGCTGATTAGAACTAGATTACCTCTATTTTTGACTCATGAGATAAAAAGATTTGAGTCATTTCTCTTTTGAAAACTAAGGTTCAGATTTTGAGCATGTTTGAACCTTTAATTTCTAACCTAATCTACCTAACTGATAAGCCAAGATTAATTTTTTTGGAAAATCGAATTCACTAACCTATCAGCAGTCAATTTAAAACTAGTTAGTCATGATTAGGCTGTATGACTAACTAGAAGTGCGTTTTTCAGGAGTGGAATTTAAGCTAGCACACTTTCAGATTTGTTTCTCTTTTTTGGTATGGGGCTATACCTTTATTGTTTTTACAATCTGCCCTCTTTTCTTTCTCCTATTGTTTTTTTTATTTTCGATTTTTCTTTGGAGACAAAAATCAACAACTATCTAACTGCTCAAAACTGAGCTTTATTGACATTCCTATCTAACCTATTCGAACTTGGAGTATTTACACCCGTATATGATACAGAAATGCCAATGTAGCCAGTTGAGTAATGTAATAAATAAGAAGAAACTATGGCTACTTGTCAGAGGCATCCATAGTACATTTTAAAGATTAATCTTCAAAACCAAGGCTATCACAAAAGGTGACAGCTTTTCGTGTCTTTGGCTCTTGCAAAGGATCCAGACTTGATAATTTGAGCCAGTTGGAACTTCCACACACTCTTCTAAAGGATCAACAAAGAAAATATGAATATTCTCTTCTTTTTGGCCCTCCATGTCTGGTAGATTGTCTACTTCCAAGACTTCAGCTTTGAGGAATATGTCTTCAGAATGTTGCTTGGAAGTGTCATCATTCTTAACTTGCAAAATAGAAAACAATGAAATATCTTCTTTCTTTAAATCCATGCTTACTTTTGATATAAATTCAGGTTCCTTAAAAGGCATATTGATATCAGTAAAGGGAGAAGTTTCTTCTTGAAAAGATGGTATATCCACAGTAGGATAGTCTTGTATTTGTTTTTCTAATTCATCTTCCTCATCATCTGAACTGGAGAATTGGTCATATTTAGCAGTTTTGTCCTCTCGTAACCCTGATATGCTTGGATTCAGTGGATTAAACTCTGTGAAGAGGTTATTATATTCTTAAGCCAGGTTCTCTTCAAAGGTTACTTCCTTTTGAATAGAAGGCTACTTTTTCTCAAAGATTTCTTTATTGCTCTTCTCTTCACCCTTTGATTTGAAAGACTGTTGATTCCCAATTGTGTGAAAGCTATTTGTGATGGATTGAAATGGGTGATTTCTTCTTTCAAGTTGACAATGGTGAAACTCATGACACCAATCGAACACTGGTTGCCTTGCATGATTAGTTTCTGCTTGAAACTCATCATCGTCATCAGACTGATTACAATTTGGAAAATGATCAGAATAAGCAATGTTATCAGTCAAACATATTGGGTCATCAGTTTGCTCTTCTTTTAGTTGATCTAAAAGTTCGTTTTTTGTATCAAGACAACAAGATGGAGTAGGTAGATGAGCAGAAGCGTTTAGTTCAGATGAAGGTTTAGAGGCTGGCAGTCTGTTCAATACTAGATCAATATCCTCCTCTGTCAAGAGAGAAGGCCTTTTCTTTTTGCTTAGAATAGAGGTACAACAGTCCTCTTTGTCTTTTGTTGGCTGATTTTGAGGCTGGATGTTTTCTCGAGCCTCTTCAAGGGGAACTTCACTTGTGCTTGCAGGGAAACTCTAAAGATTTTCTGTTGTTTCCTGATTTTCTTGTGTAAAAAATTCCTCATGATTATTATGATATTCAGCTTGAATACAGGGTTCATGAGTTGTTTTTTCTATATTATCAGGATGCCACTCTTGTTGTATAATCTGAAATGAGTCATGACACAAAGGAAGGGTTTCTATATGTGTTGGTGTCTCCTCAATTTCAAGTTTTGTGTTTTCCAATTGGCTACTTGTTTCCTCAAAGTACTGCTCACTATTAGTATTTGCATTTTGGTCATGAAATTCTCTTATCAGCACAGTACACGACATAGGTAGGTAATCAGAATTTTCTTGAAAACCTTCTTCATTGCTTTCTGTGTAAGTTTGCTCATCATTTTCTATGAAGTGTTGATCATAATGCATGTCTTGGTCACTGTCTTGATATTGAGGTGATTGGGCTTGTGTTTGATCAGAGGAAAGCATAGCTCGCTCTAGATCATCAATATTCATATTATCCATCAACCTATCCATTCTCTTCCCAAGCATATACATCATCTTTTCCATCATCATTAGAATTTTTTCTTGATGGTTTTCTTTATCATCTTGTTCATTGTACATGTCTTGTAGTGGTTGAGTTTGCGTTTGCTAAGGGAAATGCATATGATGTTCTAGATCACCAACGTTTAAATTAGCCATAACCCTATCCACCCTTCTTCCAAGTATGTACATCAATTTTTCCATCCTGACCATATGTTTTTCATCTGGGTCTATATCTAAATCCATGTTTGTAAATCATAATAAAAGGTCATTGTGTCTGTTTTGTTAGAAAATTAAATATTACAGATAAATGCAACACATAAAATATGCGGAAAAATACAAGCACACAAAACACATAAAACCAGAGAGACACAGATATACGTGGTTCACCCAGTTTGGGCTACATCCACCCCGAACAGCCATTCCTTCTTTTCTATTATCCAGCAAAAAATGAAGAGAAAAAACCTACAGCAAATCCGCTATAATATCCTCTGTTCTCTCTCACAGTCTCCCTCTCTGTTCCTCGCTCCGAGAATACACACATAATGCACAACCGCAATACAATGCCCTCATAAAAGCGAGGGGTTGCCTTCTAGGGAAAAAAACCCTAATCTACACATAACTTCTACCATCAGATCATTTGCCTAATGAACGACCCAAATTGACTAGAAATTACTATACTTTTACAAGGCAATTTTACATCTGTTTTTAGCTTCGGGGGTGCTGCCCCCGAAAACCCCCACCAAGGGGGGGGCTCCAAAAAGCGCTACTACCCCCCCTGGACCCCCCACGGCAGTGATTAATTACGAGCAGCGTTGCCTCCCCTTTTAAGGTACAAGGGTCCAATGTTGTTGTATAAAGTAAACAAGATAATCAGGCTCCACACCCAACAATCTCCCACTTGGAGACTGATTTGCTAGAAAATGACTCCTCTTTGGACCTAGCTATTTCTCATCTTCATTGTCATCCTTGAAGACCAATTGAAACTGAGCACATTCTCAGTTTCTCCCTGGTTACAACTTTTGTTAGCATATCTGCAGGATTCTGGCTAGTGTGTATCTTTTCTAGCTTCAACTCTCCATCTTCTAATACTGACCGTATGAAATGGTACTTGAGATGTATGTGTTTAGTCCTGGAATGAAATGCTGAGTTCTTTGCAAGATGAATAGCACTTTGGCTATCACTGTATAGTGTGCCCATATCATGCTTCTTACCCAATTCATCCATAAAACTTTGTAACCAAATCATTTCTTTACTAGCCTTTGTAGCAGCAACATACTCTGCTTCTGTTGTTGAAAGTGCAACAACACTTTGGATTTTTGAAACCCAACCGACAGCTGTTCCACCTACAGTAAATACATATCCTGTAGTGCTCCTCCTGTTATCTCTGTCACCTGCCATATCTGCATCAACATATCCTTGTAGAGAAATGTTTGAACCACCAAAGCATAATGCTTGATTTGTGGTACCTCTCAAATATCTGAGAATCCATTTTACTACCATCCAATGTTATTTTCCTGGATTATTCATGTACCTACTTACAACTCCCACTGCATGTGCAATATCAGGCCTTGTGCAGACCATTGCATACATTAAGCTTCCAACTGTTGATGCATATGGAACATTAGACATATAATCCATGTCTTCTTGGGTCTTTGGGCACATCTCCTTACTAAGTTTGAAATGGCTAGCAAAAGGTGTACTAACTGGTTTTGCATTGTGCATATTAAATATTTTCAACACCTTTTCTATGTACTCATTCTGAGACAGTGTTAATTTACGATTTTTCTTGTCTCTAGTTATCCTCATACCAAGGATTTGTTTTGCAGCTCCCAAATCCTTCATTGCAAATGAATTTGCCAATTTTCTTTTGAGCACATTTATTTCCTGCATGTTAGACCCTGCAACAATCATGTCATATACATACAATAACAATATAATATAGCTGCCATCATTTTTCCTTTTCAAATAAACACAATGATCAGAGTGACATCTAGTATAACCTTGTTCAGACATAAACTTGTCAAATTTTAGATACCACTGCCTTGGGGCCTGTTTTAAGCCATACAAGCTCTTCTTTAACCTGCACACCAATTTTTCTTTCTCTTTTACCTCATATCCTTCTGGTTGTTGCATGTATATCTCTTCCTCCAAATCTCCATGAAGAAATGTTGTCTTTACATCTAACTGTTCAAGATGTAAATCTTCCGCTGCTACAAGACTTAAAACAGTTCTGATTGAATTCATTTTAACAACAGGAGAAAATATTTCATCAAAATCAATACCTTTCTTTTGTGCAAACCCTTTCACCACAAGTCTAGCTTTGTACCTCTGTTTTCCTCCATCTTCTTCCTTCAGCCTGTAAACCCATTTATTCTGCAATGTAGTTTTACCTGCAGGCAACCTGACTAAGTCCAAAGTCTGGTTATGCATTAAGGAGTCCATCTCTTCTTCCATGGCTAGCTCCCACTTCTTCCTGCTTTCAACTTGCATTGCTTCTTCATAACATTCAGGTTCACCAAAATCAGTCAACAATAAATAATATAATGAAGGAGAATATCGTTCAGGGGGTCTACTTATCCTGGTAGATCTTCTAACACCACTTTCAGGTGTTTGAGGTGCCTGCTGCTGTTGTGGTGGTTGCTGCTGCTGTGGTTGTTGATTATTATTATTTTCAGGCACCTTTACTTTTTCAAATATCTCATCAAGAACCGCGTATTCCTTTCTTTCTTTTTCTTGTTTCTTTTCCTGCAGCTGATTCTTATACAAGACCTTTTCATTGAATATTACATCTCTGCTTCTAATGATTTTGTGATTTTCATAATCATATAAGCGATAACCAAAATCATTAGCACCATATCCAATAAAGGTACATTTCTTTGATTTTGCCTCAAGCTTTGTTCTGTTTTCTTTATTAATATGGACAAAGACCTCACAACCAAAAGGCTTTAAAAAAGAGTAGTTTACCTTTTTACCTGTCCATGCTTCCTCTGGAATACCACCATCCAAGGAACTTGAAGGCCCTCTGTTTATTAGATAAACATCATTATCTACAGCATCTGCCCAAAATTGTAAAGGCAATCCTGCATGCAATCTCATGCACCTTGCACTCTCTATGATTGTTTCGTTCCATCCTTTCCATACACCATTTTCTTGTGTTCTTGGAACTGTCTTCTCTCTACGAATTCCATGCTCTGAACAGTAACTATCAAACTCTTTGCTGCAATATTCACCTCCATTGTCTGATCTGAGACACTTCAACTTCTTTCCTGTTGTTAGAAAATTAAATATTACAGAGCAATGCAACACATAAAATATGCGGAAAATAAAAGCACACAAAACACATAAAACTAGAGAGACACAAATATACGTGGTTCACCTAATTTGGGCTACGTCCACCCCGAATAGCCAGCCCTTCCTTTCTATTATCCGGCAAAAATGAAGAGACAAAACCTACAGCAGATCCGCTGTGATATCCTATGTTCTCTCTCACAATCTCCCTCTCTGTTTCTCGCTCCGAGAAGACACACACTATGCACAACCGCAATACAATGCCCTCATAAAAGCAAGGGGTTTCCTTCTAGGGAAAAAAACCCTAATCTAAACATAACTTCTACTGTCAGATCATTTGCCTAATGAATGGCCCAAATTGACTAGAAATTACTATACTTTTATAAGGCACCCACATCCGCGAGCCGTGCGCGCCCTAAAACTTCCCCGCTGTGGGGTGGGGGGGGGCGACAACGATTAATTACGGCAGCGTTTTCTCGCGCCTTTTGCGTGTTGGTGTCCAATGTTGTGATACAAAGTAACAAGTATAATTTAAGCCCGACACCCAACAACTTCTACTTTCTGAGACCGATTGTGAACCCACCATAATCGTCTATTTATGAAAATGACTCCTCTTTGGACCTAGTCGTTCCTCATCTTCATCATCATCCTTGAAGACCAATTGAAACTGAGCACATTTTCAGTTTCTCCCTGGTTACAACTTTTGTTAGCATATCTGCAGGATTCTGGCTAGTGTGTATCTTTTCCAGCTTCAACTCTCCATCTTCCAATACTGACCGTATGAAATGGTACTTGAGATGTATGTGTTTAGTCCTGGAATGAAATGCTAAGTTATTTGCAAGATGAATGGCACTTTTTCTATCACTGTATAACGTGCCCATATCATGCTTCTTACCCAATTCATCCATAAACCTTTGTAACCAAATCATTTCTTTACTAGCCTCTGTAGCAGCAACATACTCGGCTTCTGTTGTTGAAAGTGCAACAACACTTTGGATTTTTGAAAACCAACTGACAGTTGTTTCACCTACAATAAATACATATCCTGTAGTGCTCCTCCTGTTATCTCTGTCACCTACCATATCTGCATCAACATATCCTTGTAGAGCAATGTTTGAACCACCAAATCATAATTCTTGATTTGTGGTACCTCTCAAATATCTGAGAATCCATTTTACTGCCATCCAATGTTCTTTTCTTGGATTATTCATGTACCTGCTTACAACTCCCACTGCATGTGCAATATCAGGCCTTGTGCAGACCATTGCATACATCAAGCTTCCAATTGCTGATGCACATGGAACTTTAGACATATAATCCATGTCTTCTTGGGTCTTTGGGCACATCTCCTTACTATGTTTGAAATGGCTAGCAAAAGGTGTACTAACTGGTTTTGCATTTTGCATATTAAATCTTTTCAACACCTTCTCTATGTACTCATTCTGAGACAGTGTTAATTTACGATTTTTCCTGTCTCTAGTTATCCTCATACCAAGGATTTGTTTTGCAGCTCCCAAATCCTTCATTGCAAATGAATTTGCAAATTTTCTTTTGAGCACATTTATTTCCTGCATGTTAGATCCTGCAACAAGCATGTCATCTACATACAATAACAATATAATATAGCTGCCATCATTTTTCCTTTTTAGATAAACATAATGATTAGAGTGACATCTGGTATAACCTTGTTCAGACATAAACTTGTCAAATTTTAGATACCACTTCCTTGGAGCCTACTTTAAGCCATACAAGCTCTTCTTTAATTTGCACACCAATTTTTCTTTCCCTTTTACCTCATATCTTTCTATTTGTTGCATGTATGTCTCTTCCTCCAAATCTCCATGGAGAAATTCTGTCTTACATCTAACTGTTCAAGATATAAATCTTCTGTTGCTACAAGACTTAAGATAGTTCTGATTGAATTCATATTAACAATAGGAGAAAATATTTCATCAAAATCAATACCTTTCTTTTGTGCAAACCCCTTCACCACAAGTCTAGTTTTGTACCTCTGTTTTCCTCCATCTTCTTCCTTCAGCTCGTAAACCCATTTATTCTGCAATGTAGTTTTACCTGAAGGAAACTTGACTAAGTATTAAGTTTGGTTATGCATTAAAGAGTCCATCTCTTCATCCATGGCTAGCTCCCACTTCTTCCTGCTTTCAACCTGCATTGCTTCTTCATAACATTCAGGTTCACTAGAATCAGTCAGCAATAAATAATATAATGAAGGAGAGTATCGTTCAGGGGGTCTACTTATCCTGGTAGATTTTCTAACACCACTTTCAGGTGTTTGAGGTGCCTGTTGCTGTTGTGGTGGTTGTTGCTGCTATGGTTGTTGATTGTTATTATTTTCATGCACCTTTACTTTTTCAGATATCTCATCAAGAACCGTGTATTCCTTGCTTTCTTTTTCCTATTTCTTTTCCTGCAACTGATTCTTATACAAGACCTTTTCATTGAATATTACATCGTTGCTCCTAATGATTTTGTGATTTTCATAATCATATAAGCGATAACCAAAATCATTAGCACCATATCCAATAAAGGTACATTTCTTTGATTTTGCCTCAAGCTTTGTTCTGTTTTCTTTATTAATATGGACAAAGGCCTCACAACCAAAAGGCTTTAAAAAAGAGTAGTTTACCTTTTTTCCTGTCCATGCTTCCTCTGGAATACCACCATCCAAGGAACTTGAAGGCCCTCTGTTTATTAGATAAACAGCAGTATCTACAGCATCTGCCCAAAATTGTAAAGGCAATCCTGCATGCAATCTCATGCACCTTGCACGCTCCATGATTGTTCTGTTCATCCTTTCCGACACACCATTTTCTTGTGGTGTTCTTGGAACTGTCTTCTCTCTACGAATTCCATGCTCTGAACAGTACCTATCAAACTCTTTGCTGCAATATTCACCTCCATTGTCTGATCCGAGACACTTCAACCTCTTTCCTGTCTCAATCTCAACCAAAGCTTTCCATTTCTTGAAAGTATCAAATACATCAGATTTATTCTGAATACAATAAATCCATGTTTTTCTAGTTGCATCATCAATAAAAGTAACATAATAATGAGAGCTACCGAGAGATGATACCTGAGCAGGTCCCCATACATCTGTATGCACAAGCTCCAATTTTTCGCTCTTCTTTTCTTTCCCAACTCTGAGAAATCTGACTCTCTTCTGTTTTCCATAAATGCAATTCTCACAGAAATTCAAATCAACATTCTTCAAACCTGGCAACAAATTTCTTGAGTGGAGAATCTTCATTCCCTTCTCACTCATGTGTCCGAGCCTATGATGCCATAATGCTGCATCTGCTCCTTTGGAAGTTAAAGCATTAACAGAGTTAGAAATACCATTGCATAAATAAAATGTACCAACCTTTTCGCCTTTTGCTATTACCAGGGCTCCTTTGGTGACCTTCCAAGTTTTATCTGTGAAAGTTGTCACACAACCTTCACCGCCTAACTGCCCTGTTGAAATCAGATTTTTCTTTAGATCTGGAACATGCCTTACCTCCATTTGTAGCCATTGGTTTCCATTCTGTTGTTTTACAAGAACTTTACCCATTCCAACAATTTTACAGGGTTTATCATCACCCAAACGAACTTGTCCAAAATTTCCTTGAACATAGTCATGAAAATATTTCTTATCAGGTGTGGCATGGAATGAAGCCCCTGAATCTACAACCCAAGAATCAGTAACATTTTCGAAAGAAAGAATCAAAGCATCTTGTAACACATCACCGTCACATTTGCTTCATGATTGTTTTATTGCTTTGTATCTCCTTCTTTTCCCTTCCGAGATCTACAGTCTTTCTTTAGGTGTCCTTTCTTTCCGCAATTCCGTTATTAATTATCTCGTATCCGGACTTGGATCCGGGCTTTTTCTGACGATCGCGATATTCCAGCTCTTCTTTCCATTTTTCTTCCCCTAGACTCTGCACTCAAAGCATTACCCGATGTCTCACCGCAGCGCCTGTCGTACTCTTTTCGTGCAAGGACAGTACCAACAAATATCATCAAACTTGTGCTACTAGATTCAAGAGACAGCAGTTACTAACAAGCACATTAAAACCATTCCAACTCTCTGGCAATGAGCACAAGAATAACAGAGCTCTAACTTCATCATCAAATTTTACCCCTATAGAACTTAACTAACTGGTAACTGTATTAAATTCATTTAAATGGTCTGCAACAGATCCACCTTCCGACATCTTCATATTAAATAGTTGTTTCATAAGAAATACCTTGTTTGAGGTCGAGGGTTTTTCATATATTTTTGCCAACATTTGCATCAAACCCTCTGTTGTTGTTTCCTTCGAAATATTGAAGGCGAATGACGCCGCAAGACACAACCGTACTGTTCCGAGTGTCTTTCTATCGAGAATGTTCCATTTCGCATCTGTCATGGTCGCCGGCTTCTTTGTTTTTCCGCTTAATGGTAGGTACAGATATTTCTGATTTAGATAATCTTCCATCTGCATCTTCCACAGCGGAAAGTTTTGGCCGTTAAATTTATCGACCCTAAACTTACCATCTTCTGCCATTGCTCCCACTCGAACCAGGAACCCTTCTTTCCTGCGAGTTTATCAGCCCAATATACCTTCAGCTTTGATACCATTTGTTAGAAAATTAAATATTACAGAGCAATGCAACACATAAAATATGCGGAAAATAAAAGCACACAAAACACATAAAACTAGAGAGACACAGATATACGTGGTTCACCCAATTTGGGCTACGTCCACCCCGAACAGCCAGTCCTTCCTTTCTATTATTCAGAAAAAGTGAAGAGAAAAAACATACAGTAGATCCGCTGTAATATCCTCTATTCTCTCTCACAGTCTCCCTCTCTGTTTCTCGCTCCGAGAATACACACATTATGCACAACCGCAATACAATGCCCTGTTAAAAGAGAGGGGTTGCCTTATAGGGAAAAAAACCCTAATCTAAACATAACTTCTACCGTCAAATCATTTGCCTAATGAATGGCCCAAATTGACTAGAAATTACTATACTTTTACAAGGCAATTTTACATCTGTTTTTAGCTTCGGGGGTGCTGCCCCCAAAAACCCCCACCAAGGGGGGGGCGTCAACGATTAATTATGGGCGGCGTTGCCGTCCCTTTTAAGGTACAAGGGTATAATTTTGTGATACAAAGTAAACAAGATAATCAAGCTCCACACCCAACATCTGTCTCAATCTCAACCAAAGCTTTCCATTTCTTGAAAGTATCAAATACATCAGATTATTCTGAATACAATAAATCCATGTTTTTCTAGTTGCATCATCAATAAAAGCAACATAATAACGAGAGTCACCGAGAGATGATACCTGAGCAGGTCCCCATACATATGTATGCACAAGCTCCAATTTTTCGGTCTTCTTTTCTTTCCCAACTCTGAGAAATATGACTCTATTCTATTTTCCATAAATGCAATTCTCACAGAAATCCAAATCATCATTCTTCAAACCTGGCAACAAATTTCTTGAGTGAATAATCTTCATTCCCTTCTCACTTATGTGTCCGAGCCTATTATGCCATAATGCTGCATCTGCTCCTTTGGAAGTTAAAGCATTAACAGAGTTAGAAATACCATTGCATAAATATAATGTACCAACCTTTTTGCCTTTTGCTATTACCAGGGCTCCTTTGGTGACCTTCCAAGTTTTATCTGTGAAAGTTGTCACACAACCTTCACCGCCTAACTGCCCTGTTGAAATCAGATTTTTCTTCGGATCTGGAACATGCCTTACCTCCTTTAGTAGCCATTGGTTTCCATTCTGTTGTTTTACAAGAACTTTACCCATTCCAACAATTTTACAGGGTTTATCATCACCCAAACGAACTTGTCCAAAATCTCCTTGAACATAGTCATGAAAATATTTTTTATCAGGTGTGGCATGGAATGAAGCCCCTGAATCTACAACCCAAGAATCAGTAACATTTTCGAAAGAAAGAATCAAAGCATCTTGTAACACATCACCTGTCACATTTGCTTCATGATTGTTTTATTGTTGTGTGTCTCCTTCTTTTCCCTTCCGAGATCTACAGTCTTTCTTTAGGTGTCCTTTCTTTCCACAATTCCAGCACACTATCCCCGATCTGGACTTGGATCTGCCTTTCCTTGATTTACTGTGATATCTCGAGCTCTTTCCTCTTTTCATTCTTCTTCCCCTAGACTCTGCACTCAAAGCATTACCTGATGTCTCACCAGAGCTTTTCCGTCGCATTTCCTTGCTAAGGATAGCACCAACAACATCATCAAACTTTAAAGTACTAGATCTAGAGACAAAGTTACTAATGGCCATTACTAAACCATTCCAACTCTCTGGCAATGAGAACAAGAATAACAAAGCTCTAACTTCATCATCAAAGTTTACCCCTACAGAACTTAACTCACTAGTAACTGTATTAAATTCATTTAAATGATCTGCAACAGATCCACCTTCCGACATCTTCATATTAAATAGTCGTTTCATAAGAAATACCTTGTTTGAGGCCGAGGGTTTTTCATATAGTTTCGCCAACGCCTGCATCAAACCCTCTGTTGTTGTTTCCTTCGAAATATTGAAGGCAACTGATGTTGCAAGGCACAACCGTACTATTATGAGTTCCTTTCTATCAAGAATGTTCCATTCCGCATCTGTCATGGCCGTCGGATTCTTTGTTTTTCCACTCAATGGTAGGTATAGATATTTCTGATACAGATAATCTTCCATCTACATCTTCCACAATGGGAAGTTTTTGCCGTTAAATTTCTTGACCCTAAATTTACCATCTTCCGCCATTGCTCCCACTCGAACCAGGAACCCTTATTTCCTGCGAGTTTATCAGCCAAATAGACCTTCAGCTCTGATACCAGTTGTTAGAAAATTAAATATTACATAGCAATGCAACACATAAAATATGCGGAAAAATACAAGCACACAAAACACATAAAACCAGAGAGACACAGATATACATGGTTCACCCAGTTTGGGCTACGTCCACCCCGAACAGCCAGTCCTTCCTTTCTATTATCCAGCAAAAAATGAAGAGACAAAACCTACAGTAGATCCGCTGTAATATCCTCTGTTCTCTCTCATAGTCTCCCTCTCTGTTTCTCGCTCCAAGAATACACACATAATGCACAGTTGCAATACAATGCCCTCATAAAAGTGAGGGGTTGCCTTCTAGGGCAAAAAAACCCTAATATAAACATAACTTCTACCGTGAAATCATTTGCCTAATGAATGGCCCAGATTGACTAGAAATTACTATACTTTTACAAGGAAAATTTACATCTATTTTTAGCTTCGGGGGTGCTGCCACCCCCCTGGACCCCCCACGGTAGCGATTAATTACGGGCGGCGTTGCCGCCCCTTTTAAGGTATAGGGGTCCAATGTTGTGATATAAAGTAAACAAGATAATCAGACTCCACACCCAACATGTTTAACCAGTTCAAGGTCTTCTACCAGTGGATTCATTTGGTATTTTGGGAGTTTCAGAGTGTGGAGTTTCCAGGTGGAAAATTTTTAGCTCGTAAGGAGGCAAAATGTTTTATGGTTCCACCACCATGTAATTCTTGTAGAGTTGCAAGGTTTTCAGGAACTGAATTAGCTCTCAAGGGTGATCTGAAAACAGTGGAAAATTTTATCTTAGGAGACTTCCTAAGGATACTTTCAGGGTTATCAACTATCTCAGGTGGGTTGGGGTCAGGGTAGGCTCTAGTATAAATCTTTCTAGGAGCCACTATGATGTGTTTTTCAGCCCCAACTAAAAAAGAACGATTTAATCAGATATAACAATATTTAAGAGGTTAACTGATCTGTTTTAAACAAGAAACTTTAATCCTAAAAATCCTCTTACTGAGTTTGAATGATGTTATAATGATAAGGGTTCTTCCCAGTGGAGTATTAAGGTCTGTTTAGGATTGTGGAGTCGCCAACTGGAAGTTTTTATCTCTTCTCAGAGGTAAAAGGTTATATGGTCCACCACCATGTTTATTAAATACCAATCTGAAATATTTTTGGGTTTTCTGAGTTATTTTTTAGTCCTATTGGTTCTTAAGAGTGTCCTAAATTTTCTTCAAAACTTAGCTACAATTATGAGACAAAGATAGTCTACTATTATGGCTAAGTCAGCTGATATTTCAAGGTTTGATAAGCTCTTATGAGAATCCTAGGATTTGCCTAGTTTGTCACTGATTCAAACAAGTTTTACCATAATTACCACTAGTTTGGTAGTGCTTTAATAGGGCTGCTTTTACTCACTGCACAATGTTCTTGAATCAAGTGTTTTCCTGAGTCCTGAGATGTACTTAAACTTTTATTACCTCATAAATTCCCCAGCGGAGTCGCCAGAATATTTTAGCTGCTGGTGGCTCAACTGGCTGATAGAACAAATGTCATTGAATGAGGGGATTTCTGGAGCGTTTTAAGGTGTTCTTTGAATCTTAATAACCCAGAAGTTCCCCAGCGGAATCACTAGAAGATGTTAAGTTGCTGGTGGCTCAACTGGTTAATATGCCAAATGTTTAGTGAGTAAAGGGTTTTCTGAGATATCTAAAGTATTCAATCAAGAAAATAGCTCAAGTTCCCAGCTGCTTTTACTCACTGCACAATGTTCTTGAATCAAGGGTTTTCCTAAGTCTTGAGATGTACTTAAACTGTTATTACCTCATAAATTCCCCAGTGGAGTCGCCAGAAGATGTTAACTCCCTATAATTAGCAATATTGGCAAAGTCCAACTGTAAGGAGAACACTTATTTCAACCACTTTGGGATTATAGGATCTATCCTTCCTGAATCTGGAGAGGGATCTCTCCAATAAAGTGCAAAGATGGATTTATCTTTAAGGCTTTTGGGTAATGATATTAGGCTAGTTATGAAGGCCAAGGGTTTTGTTTTTTTTTTTATGGTTGAGCATGATTATTGTTTAAGTGGAAAGTTCTAAATGGAAAGAGTTTCAAAGGTGTGAAGTTGCAAGCAATCAGAACAAGCTTTGGCTAAGAAGAAATATATAACATCGGTTTTTAATCCATTGGGCTATGGAGTCATAATAGGATTTAATTGAAACAACAAGGTTCAAGAGTGGTCCATGGGGCAAGTCATTTATGTCTAAGGATCTCTTTAAAGTTGATTTTATGAAATGAAATGATACAATAAGAAGGGGAATTTAAACAAATGAAGAACAAAGAGCAGCCTAAGATCTGGTAAGTACTTTGAAACTATCCTGCGTTTGGCATACACTTAAGAAAGACATAAAAGTAATCTAAGATCTGGTAAGTACTTTAAAACTAGCCAGCTTTTGATGCACTTTCACTAGAAAAAACATTTAAACACAAAGGGAAACACATATGATAACGAAGAATAGTCTAAGATCAGGTAAGGACTTTGAACCTAGCCTGCTTTCAACACATTCTTAGGGAAACTTTCAGATAGTATTTGGGGAAAAACTAAAGGACAGGGCTCACCATTACTTCCTTAGTTAATCTCTACTTAACATAAACTGAAAATAACATTCAAGAACAACATTTAGCTCAGACAGTAGGATGAGGGAACGCCAGCATTCCTAACTACTTAAATTAAATTAAATCATTCCTAAACAACACAAATTGGAAGAAAACATATAGATAAATCTTATCAGTAAAAGAAGGGTACTGGTATACAGTAAATCCTAACTCTATGCTTGTTGTTCTTTATCAGAGAAGATGGAAAAAGCGAAAACAGAAATAAAATAATAATTTACAATAAGAAATAACATCACTGTTGACATAGACCAGGATCCCATAAATCAGCTTGTATTGATGCTTCAAACCAGTTACAGCTTTAAGTCCAATGTTTCAGTTCAACAATCATCTTCACTTCTCAGCCTAACTTATTTAGTCACAAGCAGAGCTTCAAGAACCCATGAACACTATCTACAAGTGGAAGTTTCAAGCTCAAGTATATTTCAAAGTTCTGCAACCAACGTTTACAATGAACACCTCAATAAGATTTTATAGAAGGATGAGGAGGTCGAAAGAGAAAAGATCTATGGGTTCAATTAATACAAATTTAGTACTTCTCAGCCTTTGAGGGGCTCAATGGAGAAGTTTATAGACATTTTCCCGTATTAATTGATCTACATTAAGTATTTAAGCTCGGTGGGATGATTTTGTTGACTTTGAGGCTCTGTGTCATCCCTGTAGTAACCCAACAAATATTTAGCAATAAGTTCTTCGGCTGAATTAATTGTTCGGCTGTTGTGAGGAAAATATCCTCTGTTCTGGTCATTAGTTGGCCTCTATTGAATGCTGTGAAGCCACAGGTGGCAATTTGGTAGCTAAGAGGAATCAATTTTCCTCTTATGTGGTAGTGGAGGCTCTTTGTTTGATAGATATTATTGATTTTTCCTTAACTGTGTTTAATTTAATGGATTAGGCTTTTGATAGTCGATCTTAGCCATAATCCATTAAACTGTAAAATTAATCCTCAATCCTCTGTGTTGTTGTGTTTAAGTCTTCAATACTGATACTCTTTCGTTTTTATTTAATTGTCTATATCTTGTTGATGCACAGGTTCTGCAAAGGGTCCATATGGCATCAATGCCCATGAAGCATCGATGAAACGTGGAGGTGAACCCTGTGAATGGATATTTCTTAAATAAACAAATCTTGGAGGATCGTCATTCTTGGCTTTATCATTTCTTTCAAAATATTTGAAATTCATTTGAACCTGTAAAAAACACACAACTGTTATGAAATCCTGTGTTATTTGGTAAAACTGCTTCAAAGAGGAAAGCGGAGGAAGAATTAAGTCAGATCTATCGATCTGCAGAGATCGACGACTAGGATTAATTGAGAGGAAAATAATGGAAATGGTTTTAAAGAACCACACTGGTTGGTTCGAAACGCGTCGACAAAAAAATTCTTTTATGTGATTTTCTCCGAAAATTTCTAAAACAATTCATGGATCACAGAAGCAAAATTCCTAATAATGCAAATGGTCAAAATATTGGAAATTCGGGAGAGAAACAAAGGAAATAGATGAAATTTCCTTCGATGGAGGTAAAAAGCATAAGAACTGAAATTGGGGTTTCGAGATGATCGTTGGCCATCGGATAAGATCGGGCCACGAGATCAACGCCGGAGATTGCACATTGAAAACCCTTGGTGAGGGTGGAGGGCAATAGTGTAAAGCAAAAGTGATCTGGGATCGTTGATCTGCAGAGATCAATGGTCAAGGAGGAATGCAATAAGCCATAGTAAAAATGGGGAAAGGCGATTTCAAGAGAAAAAACCGGCAGTATCGCGCGATGAAAAGGTGGGTAGGCGGTTTTGAATTTTCAAACGCAATATGCATAATGAGGCAACACGTGTCTTTCCAAAACAACTCATATCGCGTAATTTTTGGAAATTAACCTCTGTGCTGAAAGTTGTGCGAAAGCGCATGTTAGTCGTTGGATCTAGGGTCTCAAATCCGACGATGGAGAACGAGCGCAATATCGAATAGGTGCACGGGCGGAAGTAAGGGAAGTGGTTTCAATATGGACCATCAGATCAAGGATCGAATGACTGAGATCAGATCTAGAGCGAGGCAGGACCCACAAAAGGAAGATCTGTTGAGGTTAATATGAGCCATTAGATGAAACAAATCAACGGCTGAGATGTGATCATGGGGTATAAACCAAATAATACAAAGGCAGAGAATGGGTTAATGAGGATTGTTGATCTGCAGAGATCAATGACCGGGCTTTGGCCAAAAACATTATGAGGTGGAGCACATAAATTTTAACCAAAGTTGGGAGATGCAACTTGGACTGTCTGATCTGGACACGTGGACAGTCCACATGCAATCACAGGCATGCGATCAGAGGGGAAGAAATTTTGAATGGTGCTGATAAGATTTAGCACTAGTCGTCGATATGAGGATGAGATCAACGGTGGCGAGTGAATCAGAGGAGTTCAAAAGGTGGAGGAAGGGTTTATGATCGGAGCAAATGAGGGCCATAGGATCTGGGAAGGCAGGGAGGAGATCAACTGCTCATGATCGATCGGGAGATCGCCGATCGGGGAGAGGTAAATACAACATGAAATGCGCCCTTTAAATTTTTTCTGATGCGATACTGCGCGGCCCGTTGATCATTTTAGATCAACGGTGGATATTGTTTTAAATCATGCACCGGCGGAAACCCTTTAATACTTATGAAAACCCAAAAAATTATGAAATGTAAAGTTTTTATGGCTCGGGGCGGGTTATATATATGTGGAGTGGCGCCCGGCTGAGGGGCCATTGGATGTATGGAGAGAAAAGGCCTGGGGCTTTATGTATAAGGGCCAATTGGGATCGGGACTTCGAATCGCTCTTTTCAATCTACCCATTTAAAATTCTCCGATGCGATTAGCACCTCGAGACTTTCATTAGGGGAATTTTGAGGTCTAAAATGGGCCTCATAAGAAAAATGTACAACAAAAATAAACTTTATAACAACAAATAGGATTCAAGATGATGATGTCATCCATAATGGATGATTCACCATTTTTGGAGTAAAAAAGTAAAAATATTAAAAAATAATAAAATAATAAAACTACTTTTTCAACTCGTATTTTAAACTTAACTCCCAAATTTTTTGCTCAAATTTCGAGCGGGAGTACTCGTTGGATGCGGAATTTAATTCCTCATCCAAGGAGTACCCATGTTGCATACTTTCGATGAACTCTTCTACACGAAAAATGAGAAATACATAAAAAACGTGATTGTAATCACGTTTTTTATGTATTTCTCATTTTTCGTGTAGTAGGACCCATCGAAAGTATGCAACATGGGTACTCCTTGGATGGGGAATTAAATTCTGCATCCAACAAGTACTCCCACTCGAAATTTGAGTAAAAACTTTGGGAGATAAGTTGAAAATATGAACTGAAAAAGTAGTTTTTTCATTTTTCCCTCTAAAATTTGATGATGTCATCAAATCTTATTAGATTTTTTCCACTATTATTTTATAATTTCCTTAGGAGGCCCATTTTAGACCTCAAAATTCCCCTAATGAACTCTTGGTCTCGGGCATAGGTTTATATGGAGAGAAGCTGGAGGTGGGGGTTTATACAACGGGGCTCAATTGCATCGGAAAAATGATGCGGGACTTTTCAATCTACCCATTTTCATTAAAAAACATTGTTCTGGTGGGTTTAGACCACAACTTAGGAAAAGTGGGTTTTTTGAATAATCAAAGGGAAATATGCATCAGAGAGGGATTTATTCACAAGACTTAAGCGTCGGATGTGGGCAATATGGTTATATGAAACAATAATAAGATCGGGGATTTATAAACAAAGGGCTAATCGCATCGGAGGCTTTTAACACGACAATTTGACTTTCGCACTTCGATTGTTCCGATGAGATAAGCTCCGAAAGGGTTTAGCGCTTGGTTCTAGTGCTAGGTCATATGCGGTGAAGTGGTTAGGACTTAGCCCAAAGGGGCTTAAGCCCGTAATACAAAAAATGTATTTTTTATGAAATTTTCAAATTTTTTTGATGGATTTGGGGGTTTCAGCAAAGTTTAAAAGTGAGTTTTAAACTTTGTAAAGAGGATTTTATGAAGGGGAAAGAGGAAAAATGGAAAATAGAAGAATTCCATGGGGAATGAAGGGGTGAAAATGAAGGTTAGTTTGAAGTGAAAGGAAGGGAAAAAATGGTGTTTTGCAGTAGTCTTTTCTTCATGAAATCAACATAATTTCTGAGTTTTTTAAAAAGGGAAACAACAGTGAAGATTTAAACAAAGGGCAGGATGTTTTCAAGAGTCTTCAAGAGATAACATTTTTTAGCAATAAAAATTGTTTCTTGAAGGCTCCGAAAATGATTTAGCCACCTTTTGATATAACAAATTTTATAGGTGGCTAACAGACCTAATGGAATGATGCAAATTTATGGTATGGGACTCCTACTATGCAAATGAAAAGAGTAGATTTGATCATTGATGGCAGTATGACAAAACTGACACTAACAGATATAAATAATGCATGCGCTCCTCTGAACTTTGAGTTTCAACCTTGGATTAAATAAATATGTACCATCCAACCTTGCCATGGGGGAGGGCACGTGGCAGCCTTTGGCTGCTCCACGTGGCCCTTCTCCATTGGCTCAAATTCACCAATTTTTAAAAAAAAATAATCACCATATAATTAAAATTTCGACCTTAGAAATAGGAAGAAAATTTTAGTTTCCCAAAACAACATTGGTTAATCTGAATGTGACACTTTTCACGGTGTCATTGGATAAAAATTGGATAATATTCCTTGGATATTCATGAGGTGCTGACGAGACTGCCAAGTCATTAGTTTGTCATTGTTATGCACATTTTTTACCTGTTTGATAAAACGAAAAAAAAACCATAACTTACTCATACGAACTCAAATTTCGATGAAATGAGTTGCATTGGAATCCTGGTGATGATCTCTATCCGGTCATTCCAGTTTGGAGCATTTCTGAGCACTTTTACTTTTTAGCTAAATACTAAGCCTCTGATCATTCCTCCCCACTAGAAGCCTTTTGGATCCCAAAAGATACTATCATTTTTTCAGCAGGTGATGGTACAACTCCCTCACCCTTTCACTCTCCATCCATTTGGCCTTGGAAGGATTTTGTCCCTTGAGTCCCACTTTAAGTTATTCGATGTTCCCTCTCCTTGATTTTTTTATTATTCTGTCAAGCATGAGATCTTGCTGAATTTCATTAAGATATTCTGGCGAGAAATCATCTATTGATGGCAACTGAACATGCTCTCCTTGATCATAAATCAAGGGAGGCTCAAACAATCTCAAATTATCAACATTAACGACATAATATATTTGCATGAAAATCTAGCTTAATGCATTAGTACTAATATTTTCCATAATTTTAAATGGACCATAACGGATTGATATTTTTACCTTCCCCTTACAATCTTTATTTGTTGATATATAACCAAACTTCATCTACAACTTGGAATTTTTGATCAACACGGTGTTTATCATTCCTTGCCTTGTAGCTGCTTTGACTCTTTTCAAGTTGTTCTTGCACTGTGTAATCTACCAACTAAAGTTGTTCAATGAACTTCCTTGCCTTATCTATGTCACTATGACCATATATAGTGACATCTTTCTCAAATATGAAGTCCAAAGGCAATCTTGGAAAGTATCCAAAACATGCCTCAAATGGCAATGTGTTTGTGGAAGAATTATTTACCCTGTTGTATGCATGTTGAATATAATGCAATTTTTCATCCCACAACTTGGGATGTTTGTTGCAATAACCTCTAAGAAGATGAATAAATGTCTTGTTTACCACCTTGGTCTAACCATATTTTTGTGGATGAAATGTTGTACTCTTATTCAACTTCGTGCCCATCATGTCCCATAATTTGGACCAAAAATTCCCAACAAACCAGGAAGCTCAATCACTTACAATTGAAGTAGAAAGACCAAAATGAACCCATGCATTTTGAAAGAAAATATGAATGTTTTTTTCAACTGTAATATTTTTCTTACATGGCATCAAAAGACACATTTTGTTGAACCTATCTACAACAACATACAAGTAATCATGACCTTTCCTTGGCATTGGAAGACCACCTACAAAATCCATTGAGATACTCTCCCAAGGATGTGAAGGAACCAGAAGTGGAGTGCACAATCCCAGTTTCCTATTACTAGGCTTACTTATTGCACATAAAGAACATCCTCTAATAAAACGAGATACACTATTAATCATGTGTGGCCAATAAAAATACCTTTGGAGATTTTCTATTGTCTTGCATACACCGAAATGTCCAACAATAAATGAAGTGTGTGCCTCTCTTATGATATTGTTTCTTTATCCCTGTGGTATACACAACTTTCCCAAGTGATACAAAAAAGTGTTATGCACATGATAATCTAACTCTTAATTTTGGTTTCCTTGACTCAAGCTTTCATACACATCTTGAAAATCACTATCATATGCATATTATTCAATGTAACTTTCATGCATAATTGAATTGTGATTGAGTATAATAGATGAATTTAAAATAGGCCTAAAGAGAATATCAGCTAACTTATTGTAGATTCCCTTTCTATACCTGATAACCAAATGAAATTGTTGTAGAAATCCCATCCATTTGAAATTCTTGATTGCTGCAACTTTGACTGTGATTGTAAGTACTGCAATGGATGATGGTTGGTATGGATAATTGTCTCTTTCCCCATTAAATAGTGCTTCCATTTATTTACACTTTGTACCAATGCACATAACTCTTTGTCATAGGTGGGATAGTTAGCCACAACTCCATTAAAATTTTTAGAATGAAACGAAATAGGCTTACCATGCTACATGAGAACTACTCCCATGGCATAATCACTTTCATCTGTTTGGATCTCAAATGGATGTATAAGATTTGAAAGAGCCAATACCGGTGCTAAAATTATATTTTCTTTAAAGCATCAAATTATTTTTGTTGCATATCTCCCCAATGGAAGAATTTCTTGACACTTGTCAATGCATGTAACAGAGCTGCAATGGAAGAAAAAATAGTAATGAATTTCCTCCAATACTGTGTTGCCCAAGAAAGCTTCTTACCTCTGTAACTGTATTAGGATTGGGAAAATTCAGAATGACCTCTACTTTAAAAGGGTTTATCTTCAACTCACCTCCTCCAACAATGTGTCCCAAATACACTAAAGAAGTCTTGCCAGACTCACACTTCGACATCTTTAAAATAACTGCTCTTTTTTCAAGACATCAAGTACCTTGTTCACATGAATTACATGTTCATCTCTTGATTTCTTGAATATAAAAATATCATCTAAGTAAACAATGACTAATTCATCTATAAATGGTATTAGTACATCATTCATGACTCTCATGAAAATAGCTGGAGAATTTGTTAGACCGAATGGCATAACTAGCCACTCAAACAATCCTTATCTAGTTTTAAATTTGATGATAACCACTTCGTAAGTCTAGCTTAGTGAAATATCTTGCATACTTTAACTAATCTAGAAAATCATCAATGCGTGGGAGTGGATAGCAATTCTTTACTGTGATTTTATTCAGTGCACGGAAATCTATGCACATGAGCCAAGTCTCGTCCTTCTTTGGTACCAAAACAATTGGTGAACCACATGGCGAAGTAGATGGTTGTATGATACCTTTGTTAAAAAATTCTTGGATTTGATTCTTGATGTCAAAACTCTCCATAATTGACATGCGATACATACCAATGTTTGGAAGTGGAACATCTTGCTGCAGCTGAATCTCATGTTGAATTCCCCTCTTGGGAGGTAACCCAGTTGGTTCTTGAAACATCTCACCATGCTGACTTACCACATCAAACAAATCAAATTTTAATTTTTCATCACATCCTTAAAAATATTCATAGTCAACATCATCCTTTTTCTTGATCATGAGAAGCACAAAATTTTTACTTGCATTAACTAGCCTCTTCATTTTACCTACATTAACTAAAGAAATATTCAGTTTTTTGCAATTATCTCTCACAATATACTAAATCAAATGATTTTTTTTCTCATGGAGATAAAACATCACTTTTTTTTCATACAAATATGGAATTCCCAAGATAATCTCGGAAATGTCAAGTGGAACCACATCTAACTCGACTTCATCAACAAAGTTTTCAGTAATAGCAAATCAAAATATGCATTTCCTTGTAACTTGTAAATTGGAATTCTTAACTATCCAACTCAAAGGGTATGGTTTATGATGTGGTACGGTTTCAAGGTTAAGATTTTTTACCAAGTCTTATTAAATAAGGTTTTCTTGTGACCCACTATCAAAAAATGCATCAATCTTTGTATGATTTGAAATCACTCTAACATGGAACAATTCAATCCTTGTTTCTTCATTTGGAGTGTTGTTGTGACTATTTGAGGAACCAATACTTACTATGACTTCATTTCCTTTGTTAACCATGGCTACAATCTTGGTATCATCTCCTAAATTAGATCTAATATCTTGTTTTGTGGTGGCAATCATATTTTGTTTCCCCTTGTTATTTGGTTTCTTTGGCCTTAATTCGGGATGGAGTTTTCAAAAGTGGGCTTCATCATGCCCCTCTTTGGAACAATGTTTGCATGTATTTTTCTCCCATTCTTTCCTGATGCTTGCATTCTTCTTTCCCTTCTCTTTTCCCTTACCCTTGAATGGCTTCTTCTTACTACCCTCTACCTGGATGTTCTTTCCCCTTGCTTCAAGATGTGTGGCTTTCAAACATACTTCATCTAAGTTATTTGGGTTAAAAATAAGGATAATATGTTTCAAGTAGGAATTTAAACCCCCAATGTATTTCAAAAGTGTGTCTTGGGAATTAAACTTTACTCCTAACAACAAAGGCCTCTTTCTAAACTTGTGGGTGTACTCTTGAACTATTTGGCCTTTAAGTTCCCTAAAGTTTTTCCAACTCATAATTGCTTTTTGCATATAGGCTAAAGGATAAAATTGTCTTTTAATGGAAGAAATGAATTCAACCCAAGAAATGGATATCTTACCATGGATTCACATTTCCTCTTGAGTATTTTCCTCCCACCAAACTAGTGTTGCTCATTCTAGCCTTAATGAAGCCAATTAGATATTTACGTCATCCTCTTGTCGATTGTGAATTCTACAGTATACTTCCAATTGACTGATCCAATTGTCTAACTTCTCTGCATTTACCTCACCATTGTACATGAGAAGTTCAAACTTGATGTCCAACTTGAGTAATGGAGTTTTTCCTTTTGGGATTTTTGAATGAGTGTGGGTGGTTTTCATGGTGGAAGTGGAAGATGAAGATGATGATGAATATGGTGGAGATGGAGGTGGATTTCCTCCACTTCCTTTTGAAATCTTCTCTTCATCCTTCTTTTCATCTAAATTTCCTTCTCCATGTGGAGGCTTAGAACCTTCTCCTGCTCTTTCTGCAGTGAATGCATCAAACATTATTTTAACCATTCCCTAAATGTCCTTGAAGTCTCTCTTGACATCTTCTTCTTCTGAATGTCCTTGAGTCTCTCTAACACATGACATAATGGATAAGGATTCAAGCTCAACTCATGATGCTTGTAACTTTTCAAGCACCTTGGCTTCTTGTGCAATTTGTACCTCTTCAATCTCAACTGCCGGAGATAGAACTTGAGGTGATTCAAGTGTAGCTTTGTGTGGAACTTTGGGTGAATATGATTCTCTCTCAACTCTCTTTCTTCTTGTCCTAATATCAGGACTAACAACCAATATCTTCCCTTCTCCTCTCTACAACTTCAACCTTGTAAGCATCACAAAATTGCAACTATTAAACCCCTTCTTGCACAATCTCAAGCAAAGCAAGCAAAAAACCTTTGATCTGATACCAACTTGATCTGAAATTGATTGTTAGTTAATGTTTTACTAGTATCAATTTCAGATTTTAATATGAAAATGCTTATTTTTGCTTCTTGTACACGGGTTTATACATGTGCTTATGATTGAAAATTCAACAAACTTGATGAGATTAAGTGTATTTAATGAAAATAAAAGAATGGAAACTAAATTTTGAACAAAAAAATATAAAAACACAGCAAGCATAGACAACTAAGTCAAATACACATGGTTTTGATGAAGGAGTTCACCCCTCCCGGGCTACATATCCTTGGTCCAACTTCCATGGCATGGGCCTTTGTATTAGCTTCAATTGTGAAAAAGTGCCATTTATAGTCTCTAGTTACCTCTGCAACTTGCTCCAATGGCTCCAAAACATCAAAATCTACCAAGAATGACTCTTCCTGAGCCAAAATTGGTCAACAATTGCCTCAGTTATTGCAAAACCATTTTTTTCTACAATTTCTCCACTAAAACTGGAAGTTCGCCAGATAGCTCCACTAAAAGTGGAGCTTTCGCCACATTTGGCGAGCTCTGCCAAGTCCTCCGCCAGTTTAACCACACACTTAAGTTAAGATAAGTGTAGATATAATTGTGATTAGTGGAGGGTTAAGGCGCAAAGCGCGTTTAGCGCTAACTGCGTGTTATAGAAACTAATCCTAGATTAAAGGCATGTTAATATGGGTTTATCGTAATTAAAACTCCGTCTTTGAAATAACGCTATCCCATGGTTCTGAGCGCTTGAATATATGGGGGGGGCTGGACCCCTCTGGACCCCCAACCATGGCGCTGACAAACTTTAAGTAGATGTAGAGTCCCATGGTTAATAAGGAACTCTATGTGGTCTGGCGGTAGCTCTCAGTGCTTATATGGGGGTGGTTACGAGGTCGACCCCAACCACAACACCTCCTCGGTCAATATATTTTTATTGACTGTGACATTTGATTTCAACTTTGGATACAAATAATGCATGCACTCCTCTGACATTTGAGTTTCGACCTTGGAGTAAATAAATTTGCACCATCCAACCTTGCCATGGGGGAGGGAACGTGCCAACCTTCAGCTGCTCCATGTGGTCCTTATCCATTAGCTCAAATTCACCAATTTAAAAAAAAAAAATCAAAATCTAATTAAAATTTCAACCTTAGAAATAGGAAGAAAATTTCAATTTCCCCAAGCAACATTGGTGATTCTAACTGTGACACTTATCATAGTTTCATTGGCTGAAAATTGGAGAATATTCCCTGGATATTCATGAGGTGCTGACTGGACTGCCAAGTCATCAGTTAGTCACTATTATGCACATTTTTTACGTGTTTGAGAAAACGGACAAAAAACCATAGCTTAGTCATACAAACTTGGATTTTGATGAAACGAGTTACATTGGAATCCTGGTGACGAGCTCTATCTGGTCATTCTAGTTTGTAGCATTTCTAAGAAATTTCATTTTTGAGATAAATACTGAACCTCTGATCACTAGAGTCTTCTATTGTTTCATGGATGAGTAGAAAGAAAGGTCCTGTTTATGCAAGTAGTGATGAAGTTGAATATGTAGCTGCATTTGAAGTAGGAAAATAGGTTGTCTGGTTAAGGAAGCTTATGATAGAATTATACGAGAGTTCTCTTAGTCTTACTATAATCAATTATTATAATCAAAGCTACATCAAGACGTATGGAGATATCGTGTTTCATTATAGGACGAAGAAAATCAATAATAAGTTCCACTTTATTAATAACTTGGTACACGATGGGATCGTAAAGTTGAGGTATGTCTCGACAGATGAATAAGTTGAATACATATTGACGAAGGCTCTTCCTAAAAAAAAGGTTGGATATTTAAGAGACAGGATTGGTCTGGTAAATATTGCTAATTGTATTGATGATAATGGTTTGGAAGAGATATGTTGAGTCTTTGCGAGTGAAGCATTCCCTGGAAATACATTAGGCTGACACTTTATGTTGATGTTTGATAGAGAGGGTGGCATCGTGTGGATGTGCACCTAGTTCCCTGGGTTGGTGGTTAGTAATTAAGCCTGATGGTACTTATAGAGGATGGAATATTTATTCCACCTTAGTCCCAATTGGATAGATTTCCTTGGTCGGGAATCTAGTCCATGGCATTGTGGTGCCTAAAGTTCTTCATAGTTTCACATAGTTTGAGATCTCCCATTTGTATATTATGAATACCTCCCTAGATAAGAGGGAGTGTTGAAGATTGTAACTAAGTTTAGTCTTCAGAAATTATATTTATTGTACTTATCCAAATAATTAAAGAAAAATAATTTATATTATCATTTGACATTTATTTTATTATAAATGAGTCATTAAAGCACGATTTTCATTCTTGGGTCATATTTAGATTAAGGTCCCCATTGTAGACTTCTAGGTTTGTAATTACAGATTTATATTGACCCATATTGGGCTTTTGAATCATGTAATTAGGTTTAATTTTGAGAAACAAATGGTTTAGAGAACCTCCACATCAAGTCGGCATGAAAAGGACCAATTAAACCTCACCTGAAGCCTATAAAAGCAAGGAGACCAAATTCATTTGGAGCATCATCTTCTCAAGCCAGTTCAATATATACTGCATCGTAGGAAAAAGTGCGAAGTGGAAGGAAGAAGCATAAATGAGTGTGAGTTGGGTCTAGAAGATATAAGAAGGAAAAATAAGAATTTTGTGGTGGAATATCTGCATTTCGTGCCCTCTCTTGGGAGATGGAAGTCTACTAGTGTTTGATGTTGTTATCGCTGCCTAGTCGAAGTTGGTCATGTAAAAGTTGTTGTTGTTGCTGGGTCGAATATCTAGAAGGTTGACTTGGTGTGGAGGGAAGGTTTGGCTCATGCCTAGGGTGAAGAGTGTCAAAGAATAATATTGAAAGGAAGAATTATCTTGATTGAGTTTTCCCTTTGAGGGGGTTTTTTCCCTGGCATAGTGCTTGCATCTTGTGTCTCTTGTTTTGTGATCTTCATACACACATAATATAGTAATTGCTTGATGAAATATAAGATAATAAAGAAGTAAAAGAATCCAACAAACTCAGAAGTAATTATCAAGATCGTAGAATCAAATCTTAATATAACTACTTTGATTCTTCAACATTTATTTGGGTTCCATTTGTATTCTCTGGAGAGCTTTAGAATCACACTACTTGTCACTTCATATGGAATATCCAACTCTTGAAAAATTCTACCATTATGGGCCCATCATATGCCATAAACCAAAACACAAGGCAGAGAACCATAAATTTTAACTAACACAAGCACTACTTTGAACTTTATTTCTACCATGTTTCCTTATAATTAAGAGAACACGCCACTTATGACCAAACATGTGTTGCATGTGGACACAAAATAGTGATAATACTTCGAAAAGAGACTGAATTTGTAAATACGAATCGGTTCAATGGATTAAACGAGAGCTCTTGCCCTGACACCCCATTGTATGATTATATTTGAATGGAAAGAAACTAGAAAAATGTTACTAGTGATGATATTGAAATATGTATTTCTCCTGCCTCTGATGCTACTAGATTTCCATCTCGATCTCAATCAACAAGTTTGAAAACCAGATCAAATGACTTTACCTTTGCTTCCACTGCTGAGTATAAGCCAAAGACAGTCTAGAATTCGACCGTGGACGATAAATTTCCCTTTGTGCATGATGGGTTCCATGACATGTCTCCTCTGTGGATGATGGGTTGCAAAGAAAAATGGAAAAAATGGATGCAACCTATAGGGAAAGAGCATAAAGGATAATCGAGATTCACAGATTGAATGGCTCATTGGTTATTCAAAGTGCTTCATTGCCCTGTGTCATGTGTAATAACGCCAACTTGGTTGAAGAATCAATCAAGATAAAGTTTATCATTAAATTAATTGAGTGCATTTGTACATTGTGTCACTACCTTTTCCTTCAATAAATTCCAAAAGTGAAGTGGATGGTTGAGAAATTAGTTCAGTTGCTTCTAAAAATTCAAATTAATGGAGGGAACTTGTCATTCTTTTCAGGGAGTGAGTCTAGTGGGATACATTGAACAATCAACTTCATTTCCTCCAATTCCATATTAAATGATATCTAGAAGTAAAACATTGAATTTAGAGGTTGTCGTTTATGTATCTCCACACTGAGGTTCCTGAGGGCTTGTAAATTCAAAAACCTTAAATTAACATTGCCTTCACATTAAACATTTTACACAAGCCTATTAATATAATCGTATTTCATAGTAGCATTGATTGACTGAATTAAACAAGTGCAAGTTGTAGTATTAATTACAATGTGTATATACAATTATACGAAATAAATCCTAGATTAGGATGTGGAGTACTAAGCTATCTATTGCAGAGTAGTAGGGTTGGATTTCATGAGGATAGATCCATGTCAATCATGTACATGTGTCCCTTTTAATTTTGTTACATAGTCTATTCACATGCCTTGTACTCTAGAATAACATCCCAATTATTGGTCCCATGGATGCAATATTACAAATGACATTTCTATATGAGATAAAAAAATGACATGGCATAGCGATATATAAAAACCAAAAGAGAAATATTTAAAACCAAAATTTGCTTGGAAAGCTACCAAAAATATTTGTTATATATTTCCAACCATAATTGCATTTTAAATTTAACATTTTGCTTTGTTTTTTATTTTTTAAGATCATTTTGATTAAATATTTAATTCATTAATTTGTAAATAAGTATAATATAATATAATATATGGAAATTCTAATTATATATATAATAATTTAAAATTTTATTACTTAATAAAAATGATTATTATATCAATATATCAATTAATTGTGTTTTGGTTTGTTTTATTGGAATATATTACAATTTTGAATAAAAATGTGTTTTTTCTCATTTAAAATGTGTTTGTGAATTTTGAAGACATTTATATTGTGTTATTATTAATTTAACAAATTCACATTAAAATTTTAAGCATAATTAATAAACAGAAATTAAAAGAAACATCTAAAAATTAAATTAAAATTTTTAATTTTATTTTTTATGAAAAAAAATAATATTCGCATTAAATCTCAGTTTTTCATTGATTGATGTGGCACTAGACAAATTTTATTTGGCAAATATGAAAATTTTGGTAGAGAATTTCGAAACAGTTCTATTCTAGAATTCTCTACCAATATGAATAATTGTAAAAGTCTCAAATCACTTAAATATGAAAATGTTGTATATGAAGATAAAGTCTATGCAATAAAGTAACATTTAAAAAAAATTGTGATATAATCTATTTGTCAAATCAATTTAGATTAATAATTCAAAATCTTCCATACTTTTGAAAGCTCTCAGATTACAGAATGTATTATAAATTAGTGTGGTTAGTAACCATTCGTTCATATTTTTTTGAGTCTAGTGTGTTTAGGAATTTAAAAGTTTTTACATTGTAAAGATTTATTGCATTTGATAGGGCACTTAGTAGAAATTAGTGTGGTTGATAACCATTCATTTTTTTTTTTTACTTTAGTGTTTTTTTCAGAGAAAAAAAACATTATTCTATTAGGAAGCAACAATATATGAGGGATACATCATCAAAATGAGCAAATGATAGCCCATATACCTATGACATGTTAGCGATTCATATGCTAAATAACATCGGAGTTCAATAAACGAACATATGTACAGGAATGAGACTATAAATGCTCATGCCATCAATGAGGGTATGTAAAAATAGACACTAATGACCAAAACACTCTCTATATCCCGCAATTAGCATGATAAAAACCAAATACTGAATATGGGTTCATGATCTCCCAGTGTAGCAATAATAAAACCCATCACATATAAGCCATAAGATGCAAGTTAGAGATAATCTAGTTAACGAATCGGTTAAAGAATCAATTTTTTGAAATCAATTAGGAATTAGTTTAAGTTTAACTATTTCTGAATGTATATATATTTCTTCCCTTAATAAAATTCATTGCTTCCATGTTTTGTTGTATCCTGCTTCTCTCTATTCTAAATCTGTCATGGTATCAGAGCCATTGGGGTTCTGCTTGGGCAAAGGCATTCAAACTTGCTATAGCGGCTTATTGCTGGGTATTCCAAGGAGCAGAGAAGAAGGAGCCACCTATTTGCTGTAGAATCAAGGACTTTCTGTTGTCTATTATGTTGCTACTACTTTCGAGAGTGAGGGGACTCTGTTCCTCTTCTTGCTATGTTTGAGAGTGAGGAGACTCTGTTTCTCTGCCGAAGAGAAAAGAGCAGCATTTGACCCTGCCGTGTGTGTGGAGAGGATGCAGAGCTTCATTGCTGATGATCATATTAATTTGAGGTCAAATTTAATCTATGAATTTAAAGCATGAAGAAATATGTTATTGTCGCAGTTTGTTATTGAGCTTGTTCTGAATTTAGTAGAGTGTCTTTTGTCCTATTGCTTATTATTTTGTCCTTGGAGATATTGGAACGTGGGTTTGTGTGGTCTTATTGAAGCATTGTGCTACGTAGCTAAGACTGTTTATTGGTTCTGCCACATTTATGCTGCCCTCTGTTCTTGTTTGGTCCTGAATTAGAGGAATACCTCATTTTGCATGAATATTTGTTGCCAAGTTACAACATGGAGATTGTATTGTAGTAATGCGTGTTGTTTTTAAATTTGTTTCTGTTGGAAAAGTTAGTGCAGAAAAGGTGTTTTAAATCTGTAAATTTCTCGTTGTTCCAAACATGGCTTCGATGAGTCAGTTTTCCATTCCTATGCCTCTATTTAGTGGGAAAAATTATGATTTTTGGAGTCTTAAAATGCAAGCATGCTTACAAGGCTTAGGGTGTTGGGAATCAATAGAGTTGGGGTTAACAGAACCTAATGCAAATACAATTGTTGGAATGACTGCTGCTCAAAGAAAACAATTTGATGAACATAAACAGAAAGAAGGTAGAGCGAAGTCGTGCATTTTAAATTCCTTAGATGACTCTATTTTTCCTAAAATCACTACTGCTAAGACTGCTAAGTCAATATGGGATATACTTAAGGTTGCTTATCAAGGAAATGATAAAGTAAAAATGGTAAAATTACAGACTCTCAGAACACAATTTGAAACACTTAAAATGACTGAATCAGAAACAATTGATCAGTTCATGACTAAAGTTATGGGTGTTGTTAATCAACTTCGAATTAATGGTGAAGAACTTGATGACCAAATAATTGTGGAAAAAATTCTTATATGTTTGCCTAAAAAATTTGACATGACAATTATTGTTTTTGAGTCGAGAGAATTAAAAAAATTGTCTGTGGAAGAATTAACTGGTTCTTTGTTGGCTCATGAAGCAAGAATTAATTTAGATGTCAGTACTTTAGAGCATGCTTTCAAATGTAAAGCTTCTATAGATAGAGGTATAGGCAGAGTTTTTCATGGCAAGAGAGGAAAAGGTAGAGGATAGTCTCAGTTTGATGATAGATCACAGGTAACTCAAGAAAATTCAAAGCAGTCTCAAAATGATCATGGTCATAGGTGGATAGATAAATTAAAAATTCAATGTCACTATTGCAAAAAATATGGCCATTATAAGTCTGAATGTCGAAAATTACAGTATGTTTTAAGTAAAAACAAATCCAATGTCACAAACAATGAATGTGAAACATCAGATTCTTTATTTTTGGCATGCCAAGTGACTGTGCAAGTACCTAATAAATATGTTTGGTTGGTAGACAACAGATGTAGTAATCATATGACTGGTCATAGTGATTTTTTTTCACATCTTGATACATCTTTCAGTTCCTCTATTGGTTTGGGTGATGATCGCCAGGTTAAAGCTTTAGGAAAGGGTGTTGTACCTGTCTTAACCAAACAAAATGTTGTGAAGAATATATATGATGTTTATTATGTACCCAATTTCAAGCATAATTTTTTGAGTGTTGGTCAATTAGATGCACATGGTTATGATGTTAGCTTTCACAACACTACTTTCACGATTGCTGATAAACATAAGTCTCTTGTTGCAAATATTCCTATGACAAAGAACAGGTTGTATCAATTACAATTGAAAAGTGAGAATTTGTATGCATATAATGTTCCAACGCCAACTGACTCTAATCTGTGGCATTTGCGATATGGTCATTTACCTATCAAAAGTATGAGTTTGTTGCAAAGACAGTCTATGGTGAAAGGTTTGCCTTCTTTTTCTAATCATATCTCTTCCTTTACAAGTTGTATAATGGGCAAACATAAGTGAGATAGTTTTGCTTAAACCTCTAATAGAGCCAAAGAACAACTAGAGTTAGTGCATACAGGTTTGTGCGGTCCAATGCAAGAAAAATCAGTTGTTGGCAGTCTCTATTTTCTTACTTTTGTTGATGATTTTAGTAGGAAAATTTGGGTGTATTTCATCAAATACAAATCCGAAACATTTTCCAAGTTCAAAGAGTTCAAAGCTGAGGCTGAAAAACAGAGTGGAAATTTTATTAAAGTCATAAGGTCGGATAAAGGATGTGAGTATTAATCTAACAAATTCATTTATTTTTGCAAACAACATGGTATTAAAAAACAAACGAAAACCAGTTATACTCCGCAGCAGAATGGAGTCGCGGAAAGAAAGAATAAGACAATTATGAACATGGCTTGAAGTTTGCTCAAAACACGAAATTTGTCTAAAGATTTGTGGGCTAAAGCAATTGCATGTTCAGTATATATTTTAAATAGATCGCCAATTTCCAGTGTTCAAATTTTACACCTAAAGAAGCATGGAGTGGACAAAAGGAACGGTTTCACACTTTCGCGTATTTGGTTGTATTGCTTTCGCTCATGTTCTAGAAAAATTGAGAAAAAAGCTTCATGATAGGAGCGAAAAGTATATATTTATAGGATATAGTGATCAATCTAAGGTATACAGATTGTTTAATCCTATAACTAAGAATTTTTTCATAAGTCAATATGTGAAATTTCTGGAAGACAAATCTTGGAATGAAATAAAGAACAATACTTGATCCTTTTATTATGTTAGATGAACATCAAGCACCTGCAACAAGCACCCCAAGGTTACAGGTTCAAGACAAAACCAGTAGTAGTTCATCAAGCAATAGCTATTCATCATCTTTTGAGTATGATTCTGATAATCCTAAAATGAGAAATTAAGTGATATTTATGCACAAGGTGATGTTGATGATATTGTAAATTTTGCATTTCTTTCATTTCAACCTACTTGTTTTGAAGAGGCTATAAAGGACAAAGAATGGGTAGATGAAATGTATAATGAAATCGATGCTATTGAAAGAAATCAAACTTGGGATTTGGTTAATCTACCTGATGATAAAAATTCTACAGGTGTCAAATGGGTTTTTAAAACAAATTTAAATGAGAGAGGTGAAGTTGATAAGCACAAAGCAAGATTAGTTGCCAAAGGTTTTTCACAGCAACCTGGAATAGATTATGGTGAAACATTTGCACCTGTAGCAAGAATTGATACTGTTTGATTTGTATTAGCTATTGCAGCACAAAACAAGTGTCCGATTTACCAAATGGATGTAAAGTCTGCTTTTTTGAATGGTGTTTTGAATGAAGAAGTGTATGTTGATCAACCACCTAGTTTTGAACTAAAAAATCAAGAACATAAAGTGTACAGGTTGAAGAAAACATTGTATGGCTTGAAGCAAGCTCCAAGAGCTTGGTACAGCCGAATAGACCATTATTTATTGAATAATGGTTTTAGAAGAAGCGACCATGAACCCACTTTGTATATCAAAAATGATCATCAAGGTAATATTTTGATACTGTGTCTTTATGTTGATGACATAATTTATACAGGTAACATGCAGTTAAATGAATTTAAAGCTGCAATGAAAAATGAATTTGAAATGATAGATCTTGGATTAATGAGATACTTCTTAGGTATCGAAGTGAAACAATCAGACGATTGTATGTTTATGAGTCAACAGAAGTATGCTACTGACATTTTGAAAAAGTTTAAGATGGATAGGTGTAAACCGGTGGATACTCCTATTGAAGTTGGTAAAAATTTAAGTAAAGATGATGTGGGTACTGTTGTTAATTCGACTTTGTATAAGAAAATTGTTGGTAGTATTATGTATCTAATTGCTACTAGGCCTGATATAACATTTGCAGCTAGTTATATTTCTAGGTTTATGGAATCTCCTAAATATTGTTATTGGATAGCTGGAAAAAGGGTGTTAAGATACATTGCAGGTACATCTACTTATGGTTTATCATATGCAGCCTCTACATAGAGTAAGCTTGTTGATTATACAAACAATGATTATGCAGGTTGTATTGATGATTGGAAAATCACCTTTGGCTATGCTTTTCTATTTGGCAGAAACTTGATCTCATGGTCATCCAAAATGCAGCCCATAGTTGCGCTATCTTCAACAGAGGCCGAGTATGTTACAACAAATTCAACATCATGTCAAGCAGTGTGGCTAAAGATACTTCTCTCTGACTTCGGATATATAGAAAATGAACCTATTTCAATCCTTTGTGATAACACTTCCACTATTTCCTTGTCAAAGAACAATTTCTTTCATCAAAAGAGCAAACATATTGACACTTCATTTGTGAACTTGTCAAAAATGGTGATATTGTTCTCAAATTTTGTGAATCCAAGGAATAGTTAGTGGATATCTTCACCAAAATGCTAGGAAAAGTTAATTTTGAATTTCAATGTCAGAATTTAGGAATAAAACAATGTAACCCTCAAAATTAAGGGGGAGTGTTAGAGATAATCCAGGTAACAAATCCGTTAAAGAATCGGTTTTTTTAAATCAGGTAGGAATTAGTTTAATTTTAACTATTTCTAAATGTATATATATTTCTTCCCTTATTAAAATTCATTTCTTCCGTGTTCTGTTGTATCCTGCTTCTCTCTATTCTGAATATGTCAAAAGTTCCCATCATGTCCAAAAACAGGCTCACTTGAAAGAAGGATTGAAACCATAGACGAAGTCCATGTAATCGAAAACCCTGTAAAAAGAGCATGGAAGATGTTGATAGAAAAATATAAAGACAAAAACAGTATGAGGCTCATCGTGCACACAGAGCCCGACCCCGAGAGCCATAAAAAAAACGCAGTCAAAAGATAATACAAGCTCACTTGCATGCTGCCGAAGAACTATAAGACTAGAAAATCGAGGATCCTGTACATAAAAACAATTAGAGAGAGGGTACCATGAAACTCTGTATAACCTCCTCGCCCGAAAAAAGTTCAATATAGAAGGATCTCGTGGAGACCGTGAGCTCCTTTTTAGATAGACAGTCTGCTTTGGTGTTGCATTCCCAATATATGTGGCTCATGGGAGGGTCTCCAAGTCTTGACATGAGATTTTTAATTTTTGTAATCCAACCACACATCCCAGCAGGCTGAAACACTCCTTTTCCAGATAATCCATCGATTACCACTTTCGTGTCCCCGTATATATTGATAGTGTGAATATTTAAATTTACGACCAACACCATGCCTCCCCATAATGCTAACAGCTCCGCCTTGACATTAGATCCATGACCACCATTCCAATGAAGATGGTATCTCTGAAGTCCATCGATCTTGATCCAAGCCCTACATCCACATACCTCATCCTTTTGCGCCCCATCAAAGAACAGAGTCGACAAAGTGATAGGATGGGCCCTGATCTTGTGTGAGAGATCCAAAGCCCTATGTGCAAATATCGGAAGATCGTTAATCCATTACATGATGCTCCCGAAAATGTTTCCAATGCCAATGTCAGAACCTTCAAAAATGGCCCTATTTCGAGCCAACCACACCTCCCAAATTAAGAAGAAATGTAGAATCTTATAGTTTCTTGCAAGATTGTCCCATGATTCAAAAGCGTGAATAATGGATTCCGACTTCCATCCATGTCCCATGTGAAAGACAACAAATAGGTCCCAAATTTTATGTACCCCGAGCATTTAATAAACAGATGGAAAGTCGATTCCTCTTGCACAAGGCAAAAAATACATCCATTGGGACTAATGAAGCCCCTCCTCCTAAGGCTTTCCCAAGTCAGTATCCTCCCTTTCCATGCCAACCAACCAAATAACAACACCTTAAGTGGAATATTCCTTTGCCAATAGATAGCAAAAGGAGAACGTTGACAAACTCCCAGGTTTCCTTTGATAATATGATGGTAGATTTCTTTTACCACCAGCCCATCCTTCTTTTGAGCACCATCCCATACTATCTTATCTCCTCTGACTGAAAAAACTAAACCTCCCGCTTTAAGTACATTAACATATTGTATCCAGATAGGAGCATCCTGCTCGGAAAGCACCAGCTGTGCCACCATCTTCCATACGGGACAACCATACTACCATCATTCAACGAGCTATGCCAGGTATATTAGACCCCTGTGGTGTAGGATGTGGAAGATCCTGTCATCCAGATGCGCCATCAGATTTATTCCCACAACCCTATCCCCTCCAATGATGATGTTTGTCCCATTTGCAAATTTCCAGGCCAAACACAGAGCCATTACAACCTTCATAAAACCCCTCCAAATCACTGATTCACACCTCTTCCTCTTCAGAGTGCCATTAAAAATTTGAGACATGGGATCCCCATCCAAATATTTGAACCTACAAATCTCAGACCAAATGTCGTTCCCGTTTAACACCCTCCAAAAGGATTTAATTCGAAGTGTAGATAAGAAAGATTTAACCTCCAATAGACCCCATCCACCATATTCCTTCGACCTTGTCAAATATTCCAATTTACAAAAGTGGATCGTGCAGTTAATAAAGATTTAACCTCCAATACACCCCATCCACCATATTCCTTCGACCTTGTCAAATAGTCCAATTTACAAAAGTGGATCTTTTTCACCATGGATGCTCCAGCCCAGATGAATTGAGATATAATAGCGTTGATAAGGGATATAATGCGAGCACGAAGAATGAAGAAATGGCCCCTATACACAACAAACTGAATTAAAAGTGCCTGTACCAGTGTATGGCGACCACCCAAAGATAACCATCCATGATCCCATTTTATAATTCTGTGTCTAATTTTATCCACTATCCATATCCACATCCACATCCACATCCACATCCACTCATCAACCCTGTAACTACCAAGTTTTAAATTAAACCCCACATAAGTGAGGCCATCCGACAATGGCTTCATTTGTACACCCAAGAAGTCCGCAATAAAGCATACCTCTTCCTCGACCCCATTTGCATGCATAAAAATGGATTTATGTTTATTAATATTCAGCCCAGTCGCAGCTCCAAATCAGATGAACAGATAATGTAGGTAGAACAACTGATTCCTGTTTTGGAACTTAGAACTTAAAAGTGTGTACTGAATATGGATTCGCTCTCGTGCCTTGCTATTACTTATTATCACTCAGAAACATGAGTAAATTCAAATAATTAAAAAATATATATATTAATAATTAATAAGTTATTATGAATATTACCTTCTTTTGAAATATACAAATTTAATTTAAATTTCGCGATTTACCCGTTGATATTTTAAGTAAGGGCCACAAGCTCAAGAAGGACTGGCACAGCTTCAATTTTGAACGCTCATACTATACCCGCTAGAAAAGCAAAGCACACGCGGTGAAATATGTCATTGGCACGTGTCTCCTAGTGTCGGTGCACTTGGAATCTAAGACGCGGCACCGGCTTTAACATGCGTGGCCTTTCAAATTCCAGAAGCGTTGAGAATTCATCAAAATGTCTGCAATTATAACGTTAAACATGAAACATAAATGTGTATTTTACATCCCATTGTTCAGGTCAGTACCAAGTTTCTTTTGGATCTTTCGAGAGTTAAAAAAGTGAGCAGTGGGTACCTTTTGAGGTGGCAGCGATGGCGAATTCACAGCTCCATGAATCAGTCAGATCCGGAGACAGTGCAAGCAGGTTGAGGCTGAGTTGCAACTCAGATACAACCTCAAGTTGAAAAAGTTGGAAGTCAGATTCACTTTTTGGTGTAAAGAGATTCAGATTGAAATGACTTGTAAACTTCTCTTGAGCGAAAAAGTTGAAGACAACTTCTCGGCGTGAAAAAGAGGTTCAGTTTGAAATTACTTGTACATTGTAGTAAATTATCTTCTATGTTTTCTTCATATTAAAACATATTATTTACTTAAATTAGGTTGTGTGTTTTGTTCATATTTTTAATCAATAGTATTTAAAATATATATAAAAACTTTTGGTGAGCATATTTATATTTATATGTGGTTATAACTTAAATTTTTTATATACATTATATGGATCATATAAGTTAAAGTTCTATTAATTATATAATTAAGTGATTAAATTTATATAATTTAAATAGCCGTAGTTTAACTAGATTGTTTTTTGGCCTTGAAAATCATGGAAATTTTGGTAGGATTTTAAGAAAATCTGGCAGGGATTTTTGTAAATCCATGTTATAATTATCAAATTTTAATATTTTGGGTGCTCTAGAGGTTTTTGATGGTGCTGAACTTATTTCCACCATCAAAATCATGATTCAAACACTGTAAGATTTCTTAAATTTTTTTGGCCTAGATTCCAGCCAATTTTGGCCATGCGAGCAATTCCTCCATCTAATTAAACAACTCCATTTAAATATTTTAAATTTTTTTAAAATTATTCAATTACTTTTTAAATAAAATAAATTATAATTTTACCCCAATTAAATTATCAAATTTTGTTTTTTAATCATTACTCCCCAACATTTAAGTTTCGCGCAATATACCTTACATGTTTCAATTCACACCATGGTTTATCTTACACAATTTTGAGTATTCATTGCATCTCATAATTATCTAATGTAATGTTAATGCTTTTTATTATTATTAAAAAAATAGCTCACACAACATTATGAGTGATGGTTTGAAAATGTCATTTCTCTATTCAATAAAGGTTTTGTAAGGCTATTAGCAAGTAACTCAAAAAAGGCGAATAACTTTATAAAGTGGTTGTTAATTTTTTGTTTTAAATAAAATTAAAATTATTTTAAATAAATTATAGAATTTGTTGGTTCTTTTTATCTTCTCATCATTTCAGCTCTTCACTATTTATACCTTTTGTGATCTTCTTTCATTCTTCATTTATTTCTTGTCCTAAAGATGGATCCCCGTTGGGATTCGAAATGTCGACAATCATTTTGTAAGACATATTATTAATAAAATTATGTAAATATTATATAAATATATTTGAATATTAATATTAATAAGAAATAAATATTAATTTTGATGTTTTTAAAGTGATAATTAATTATGATGTTTATGAAAAATAATAATTAATTTATTTGTTATTGTTTTTAATTATGTCTAATGTGTTTTATATAATATAGGAAATAATATTTATTAATGAGACTCAAGGGGAATAATATTAATTAATGAGAATTAAGTGGATGGGGTTTGGGAAGATATTGATTTAGATGTTAAAGTAGGGATCTAATCTTCAATTATAATCCATCCTTCATTCTTATTAAGGTTTTAAGGATGTTTATTAATCTCTATGGTCTCCCTAAATTTTTTGCGGAAGTAGTGGGCAATTTTAGCAAGGATAGTAATTCTCACTAAATCATGACTACAACAAGTATTGGTTGTGAGTGTAAATGTTCAACGCTCAAAGAAAGTTATAAAAGGGTACTTGGAGCCTTCAAGGCTCCATCAGATTCATTCCATTTGTGAAAGACCAACCACCTCTATTCCATGAGGGAGCCACCATGAGAGAACTTGAAAAACTCTATAAATATCAGTATTGGGTTACCAATTCAAGAAGGATAAGAAATGCATTGTCATGCTGCCAAAATTTAGTTGGAATTTCCTCGTGTTTCTAAGCTAGATTGCATGAACATTGTGAACTTGCAAGTTTTCACCATGAAAGTATTTGCAAGCTTCATTCAAAAGGGGGACAGAGCTAGAAAAAGAAAGATATAAGGACCTTCCTTTGGAGGATAGGAAAAGTCTCACTAAATTCTTAATCCATTCTCCTTAGCATTTCTTTTGTAGATCATTGCCATTTCAACCAATTATGAATAAAAGAGTGTTGCTTTTCATTACTGTTTGTGTTCATTTCCTTTTTTTTTTTGTTTTATATTTTACTTTTCAAGGTAGTATATAACATGTTCAAGTTCTTTTTATTTTATGTTACATGCTAACACTTCGACATTAATTTGTATAAATTTCAATTTCTGCACAAAAGGAGGAATTTGGTACACCCATGCCACAAATTCCAAACAATAGTTTTTAGTGACCCCACTTGCTTCTTTCCACTCTTACTTGATTGCCATCCTCTATTTCTTTCTCTGATTTCCTTCTTAGGTGTACTAGGTGTCTCTAGAAACACCCAACAACTTGAATTTTGTTTGATAGAAATGAAATTCAAGTTTATTCATTACACAGATTATCTATGTTACTATCAAAGAAGAGATCATCTAACTCTTTCAAACTCTATGTTTGTAGTCCGCGAAACCCTATGCTAATTTTCTTTTTTGTAAATTTTCAAAGTTTTTTTTTTTATATTCTTGAGCTCGGTGGAAGCCCCAATTACCTTGCCCCTAATCACTGATAATTTTCAGGATAATTAGGACATTAGCTTAGCCCAACACATATTAAAGGAACATTTTTTTTTCCATGTAGATGGCCATCACATTTGCGTGTTCTACAATCTAACTTATTTATTAGTTCATTACTTGGAAGAGAAACTCATTTTTGCTAGTATGTTCTTTCCCTTGCACCCACTAGTGATCTGGGGAAATTAAAAATGACTTCTAGCCCACTTCATATCCCTTGTTTGAATATAATTCAAATAGTTTAAGTGGGAGAAAGTAAGCATCCACACATGCACAGATATTTTATTTTATGCAAGGAACAATCTCACATTGTTCAATCATATAAAATAACAATCCCATGGTATCCATGTATTATTAAATTATAACATAAGTGGTTGACATACATCACTTGCACACAATTTACTCACACACAAAAAACCTCTTTTAGATTATTCCTTCGACAAAGTATGTTTTTTCCCTTGTCCCCATTAGTGATATGGGGAAATAAAAAAGTTGAGTATAATATTTAAGAAGTTTGACAACATCACACCCTAAATTAACAAGTTGGTTCATCCTACCAACTCTGTTACAGGTCAATTTGGGCATCATCCTAAAACTAGATCAATATCCATTAGGGTCTATCATACTCTAAATTAGTTGCTACATGCCCTAAACAAGTCATTACATTGGTGGTTTTACTTCGTGAAAGTTTCATTTCTTGGATGTCAGTTGAAGTGCCCCATTGAGCCATCAACACACCCCTAGACTATAGTAACTACTTTGTAGAGCATCTACTCCCACGCAAGGCTGCATTGCAGAGGATCTAGGCCCCACTTTAGAGTGCATTGGTCAACTGGGAGCAAATTTTTCATTGGATTCCAGGAATATTCTATTGAGTCTCAAATCTGCATCTTTCTTATACACCTTTCCAAAACTTTTTCATTCACCTAGACCTTCTCAGTCACCAATATCATTGCATATTAATTGTAAAAGAGATTTTAAAATGGTTTTTTAACTATGTTTTGTGTCTGCTGTTTGATTTAGATTTTTGCTCATTTAGCTGCGGAATCTTGTCACTTTCCGCCGCTGCTGCAACTTTTCGCAGCCATTTTGTCAAAGTCTATGTTGCAGGTGTCTTCAGGTAAATCAGGCCACATGGGCAAGTTCAAAATGACGTGGACATGGATCGTGTCCTATTGGCTCGGTCGAATTCATCTCGGAAGGCTGTGGTCAAAGGTGGCCAAGTGGTGGTCAACCGTAGAGTCCTACGGTGACAGAACTCTGTTTCTCATCACGTGGAGATTTGCGTGGTCGTTTCTAAAACACGGGAGGCACATCAACACCTGTAAACGGCTCCATAAGCCGAATCCAACATCCACTCTCCATAGATTTACTCCTCACGACGGCCATAATGCTAAATCTCTGGACGTAATGGTTCACGTGTCTTCCTTCAGCGCAGACTTTAGGGAATTAGTTATATCTCCGTCTGTTATAAATAATGCGTTCTCATACGCATAATAGATTAGATCTTTTGTAGCTCTGTAATGTAATTGTATTGCTATTGTGCTATGACATTGTTTCTCTGTTATGACTGCATTTTAATATATGAGAAGACCTTGTTCAAAAGCGTAATTCGTATTTGAAAGCTGCTCCCCGAGGTCTGTGCAGAGGGCCCCTGCACACGCTGAGGTTTTATGTACTACTGTATAGTTTCATGCTTCATTTCTTTATGTTCACTGTGCTATAGTCATTCTTGTATATATAGATTACTTCTTTCATGGTATTTATCTTTCATCTCTATCCATAATCCTTCATGCTTTACATTTTACTTCTGTCCATAATCTTTTATGTTTTATTTTATTGTTAACTGATCAGTGTTCTTGTTTCAAATTACAATAGACAGCCCGGGCATTTGCATATCTTTTTATAATGACTAATGACATGGAATCAATATTGTCCTTCTGCTGATTTCTTTTTCTTAGTTTTTGTTTAATTCCAACATTGATTTGTTTATTTCAGTCTTGCACATTTGCTTTAGTAGTTAGATTAGATATTAAACTGTTCATGTCATTTTCAGTTACCTCCGAAAGCCATAGCGAGACTAATGGTGAGGGATTGAAGTATGATTGTATAGTTTGATATTAGTTTACTTTTCTGCAAGTTAGATATTAAACTGTTCATGTCATTTTCAGTTACTTCCGAAAGCCATAGCGAGACTAATGGTGAAGGATTGAAGTATGAATGTATAGTTTGATATTAGTTTACTTTTCTGCAAGATAGATATTAAATTTCTCATGTCATTTTCAGTTACCTCCGAAAGCCATAGCGAGACTAATGGTGAGGGATTGAAGTATGAGTGTGTAATTTGATATTAGTTTACTTTTCTGCAAATTAGATATCAGATTGCTCAAGTTGTTTATGATTACCTTCGAAAGCCATAGCGAGACTAATGGTGAGGGGTCAGAATATGAGTTGATGTAATTTGATTTTAGTTTTACTTTACTTGCAATATTTTCTTTGAGTAACAGTTTCTTTTGTGTTTAGACAGCAGCAAGGGTAATGGTTTTCATGATCAATAGTTCACTATTTGTTTAACTAGGATAGTAGCACATTTCATTTCCCTTTAGGAACTAATTTTCTCATTGTATGTTTCAAAATCCTTTTGAAGTTTGAAGTTTGGTAAATCATTATAAAGGACTTCATTGCCTTGAACAATCATAACCATACTTGTCTTTTAGAATTTTCATTAGGAAACGAACCAAGATAAAAAGAAAAAAAACCAAAAACGACAAAAAAGTAAGAGATAGGTTATCTTGCACATATAGTGCGCCACACTTCGTCAGCTTACGAATCCCGGATTGACAAATTAATGTAGCAATTTAGGACACACTAAATTGACCAAACATTTTGGCACCGTTGCCGGGGAAGTGTAACTAGGTAGCCAATTTCTTAAAAAAAAACAATAAAAAGAAGGGAAAACTTGATAACTTCTTGAAGTATGCTCTCCTCTTGCACCTAGTGTGATCTGGAGGATCAGAAAAGAGAGTTATTGGTTCAGTAATTTCTTAAGTATGCTCTCTTCTTGCACCTAGTGTGACCTGGAAGATCAGAATGAGAATTATTAGCCCAACTTAAAAAATAAAAAATAAAAAATGACATGCATAGAGCAAGAGATTCTAGGGGAAGGTTTATAGCTAGAGCCAAGAGTTCGATTTTCACAACTCCATCTTCTTCAAGGCATAGACAAGATTCACCACCATCTGCCCCTAGCCTTAAGATTTTTGGAATTCAAGGAGCAGCTGAATTAGAGGATTCTCCTATACCACCTACTAAATCTCATTTAGAAAGGGAAGAGACTCCCTCTCATCCTCCCTTGATAGAAGAACCAGAGGACTTTAAGGACTCTAAAGAAACTATCATGGCAGAGGAAATAATAGATGGATTTGGAGGTAGAGGTAGAAGTAGAGGAGGAGGAAACAATGGAGACAACAATGGTGAAGGTAATAATGGAAGAAATAGGGAAGGAGACAACTTGTTTGGATTCCCTATAGTTGATGAGGAAACTCATACAACAATGAAAAACATCTCACCATCTGTCCTCCCCAACTTTTATGGATTGCGAAGTGAGGATCCTGAAACATTTCTATTTGAGTTTGAAGTCGTGTGCTGAACCTATGACTATATGGAAGACTCTCAAAAACTCAAACTGTTTCCTTCAACATTGAAGGGAGCTGCTTTGAAATGGTTCATGGGATTAGCCACCCAATCTATTAGGACTTGGAATGATATGAAACAAACATTTTTGGATAGATGCTTGGACTATTGTATGCCCACCAATCACAAGGATGAGGTATTCAAAATGATGCAAAAAGAAGATGAAAATTTGGAAGATTTACTTGAAAGATTTCAATACAACTTAAAAAGAGCAAAGATGAGCAACTTAGATGATGAAACTTTGAAAGCCCTCATACTAAAAGCCATTAGAGATGAATGGATAGATATTTTAAACATGATGGGGAAAGGAGACATTTCTCAACTTCCACTTCGTGACATAACAGAACTATGTGTCCATCTCTCGAGAGGAAAATCTAAAACAGGAAAAGGGCCTAGGGATCCTTCTCTTATCAGGGCTAACAAATCTGCAACTGGATCAGTAAGTAGGGCAGAGATTGGCAATATGCTTGATGAATTTAAAACTGATATCTTAGGGAGCCTTAGTGAACAACTAGACACCCTTAAGATCCAAAACAAGCAGAAAGCAGAAACAGATGCTCTAGCCATCTTTTTTCCGAAATGTAGGAAGAAACATGCTTTAAGGGAATGTCCCTTGGATGCAAAAGTTGTAGAAACATGTATGATTTTCTCAGAGAATCATGAGACCAAGGATTGTCCTTCAATTCCTGGACTCAAAGCTGTCTTTCAAGAAGATCCAAATTCAGTAGAATCTCTCTGTTTTGTTGCAAGAAGACCTTGGCAGGGGAAACAAACTCAAGGGTTTAACAACCCTATGAATCTTCAAACCCCACCAAATTTGAATCCTTGGCAACAACCTTGGCCCCAACATCAAAATCCATATCAGCCATGGGTACAAGGGATGCAAAATCCTTATGGGAGATTTGCTCAATTTTATCAATATCCTCCATCTTTTCAAAATCAACAAGCTACACAACTTCCAAACTCAAATCCACAACTTTCATTGCCATTTCCACAACAACCTTCTCAGCAAAATCCAAATCCTCAACTCATGCTTCCATACCAACAAAAGAAAATTCAACTTCCAGCTCAGCCATTGCCAAATCCTAACAATAAAAATCCTCAGAATACTTACATGATAGAAGGACAACAATTTCCTACCTATATGATTGTTCCTCTCAATGATGTACAACTCAGATCTGGTAGAGTTTTAGAAAAACCTTCTATAGATGTCCAAGAGCAAGATACCTCTGAGGAGGAATCTCTTGAAGCCAATAAAAGTTCTGAGGAAACATCTCTTCAAAACTCAAATATTCAAAAAGAAAAATAAAAGTTAACACCCACAACTCCTATAGTTGAGCAACCTGCATCTTCATCTACACCGCCTTTTCCTGAAAGATCACAAATTGACAAAGGGGTGGAAAAACAAATCTTGTTGCCTAAATATGATTTTCTAGATGAATTGAAGAATGTTTGTATCAATATTCCCTTGCTACAAGCCATTCGAGAGATTCCTATTCTAGAAAAAACAATAAAGGAGTTGAGTTTCAAAAGACCAGGAAGGAAACTAAAAGACACAAGAAGAATCCACCTGGTAGGAAAAATTGCAGATATCATGATGGGAAAAAATACCATGCAGAAGTATGTAGATCCAGGAAGTCCAATTGTCAAGACACATATAAATGGGATAGAAATTCCAAACACATTGATTGACTTAGGGGTTGCTATCAACATTATGAGTAGACAGACTATGGACCAGCTAAAACTTCCTAACCTTCTTTTTACACCTACTTTACTGCAACTTGCAGATCGATGAATTATTAAACCAGATGGTGTATTAGAAGATATTTCAGTCTCCTTAGATTCTTGGGAATATCCAGTAGATTTTATGATTTTGACTCCCAAGAGTAATCTAGGAGGGCACCCACTTATCTTAGGAAGACCTTGGCTAGCCACAACTGATGCTTTCATTAGTTGTAGATCTGGGGATATGTACATTTCTAATGGTAATTCGACAAAGAAATTCAATTTGTATCCTCCAGCAAAAGCAATCACAGAAGTAGGAGAAAATGAATGGGTTGATGATGAGGATATTATACAACCTGTCTTTACCATTTCTGAAATCAGTGAGGATAGTCAAATTCTGAACACATTAGAAAATTTTGAGATATCTTCAGAATATGACCCCACACAATTTCAGTTGGAATCTGACATAGAATATTTATCATCAAGACAAATTTCTCTTTACTCTATGGAAGAGTTTGGTAGTTCTATCATTGAGATTTTTCCAGGAAAAACATTGAATATCAAAAAAAATTTGGAAAAGTCACAACAGGAAGAACTAACCAAAATCTTGCAAAAACATTCTACTGCATTTGCATGGGAGTATACTGACATGAAAGGTATTGATCCTAATACTTGCATTCATCATATCTATATTGAGGAAAACAGTAGACCAATCAGACAACCTCAAAGAAGAATGAATCCAAATCTTAGGGAGATAGTGAAAGAAGAGCTCCAAAAACTTCTCAATGTAAACTTCATTTATCCAATTTCAGATAGCCGATGGGTTTCTCCTTTGGTTATAGTACCTAAAAAGAATGGTAAATGGAGGGTATGCATTGATTACAGGGAATTGAACAAAACAACTTTGAAGGATCACTTTCCTTTGCCTTTTATTGATCAGGTATTAGATACATTAGCAGGTAAAAAGTACTTTTCATTTTTGGATGGTTTTAGTGGCTATAATCAAATTCAGGTAGCACCTGAAGATCAAGATAAGACCACATTTACTTGTCCATGGGGAACTTTTTCCTACCGAGTGCTTCCTTTTGGGTTATGTAATGCACCCGCAACATTCCAAAGAGCATTACTAGGAATTTTTTCTGATCTAATCCATGATTGTGTAGAGGTTTATATGGATGATTTTACAGTTTATGGTAATTCATTTGAAGAGGAATTAGAAAATTTGAAAAAAGTCCTTATAAGATGTAAAGAAACAAACCTTTCATTAAGCCATGAAAAATGCTTTACGATGTTTACTGAAGGTATTGTTTTGGGACATCATATTTCAGGAGATGGGATTAAAGTTGATAGATCAAAAGTTGAAGTCATCTCCAAGTTGCCTATTCCAAATTGTCAAAGAGATGTTAGAATTTTTCTAGGATTTACTGGTTACTATAGAAGATTTATAGAAAACTTCACTAAAATAGCATCTCCACTCTTCAAATTGCTTACAAAAGACTGTGAATTTAAATGGGATCTTGATTGTCAATCAACCTTTGAAACTTTGAAAACAAGAATATCTGAAGAACCTATCTTGAGAGGACCAAATTGGAAACTCCCTTTCCATATTTCTACGGATGCTTCAGATACAGCTCTAGGAGCTGTGTTGGGTCAAAAATATTTAGTTCCTTATGCCATTTATTATACCGGTAAAAATTTGACTCCCACAGAGTTGAATTATACTGTGACTGAAAAAGAGTTTTTAGCTGTTGTTCATGCAATTAATAAGTTTAGACATTACATAACAGGCTATGAAACTTTTATTCATACTGACCATTCTGCAATTAGATATTTAATGAACAAACCTGTTACTAATGGCAGAGTGACAAGATGGCTCTTACTTTTGCAAGAATTCAATATTACTATGTTGGATAGACCGGGAAAACAAAATACAGTAGCTGATTTCTTGTCTAGAATTCAAAATACTAAAGAAGATTCTCCTGTAGAGGATAAGTTTCCTGATGAATACTTGTTTGCAGTAACTATTAAGACTCCTTGGTATGCAGATATTGCTAACTATTTGGTTACAGGGAAACTGCCTTCACATTTGTTTCCAAGTGAAAAAAGAAAAATTATTCAGGATAGTTCAAAATATTCATGGATTTCTAACAAATTGTTCAAAACAGGGCCTAATCTTGTGATCAGAAGATGTGTCAAGGAAGATGAAATGCTTGATATTCTTAAGGCATGTCATGATGAACCATGCGGCGGACACTTTGCAGACAAAAGGACAGCCTATAAAATCCTCTCTTTAGGATATTATTGGCCTTCCCTCTTCAAAGATGCAAAACAATATGTCAAGAGGTGTGACAGCTGCCAAAGAGTAGGGAAACCTACCCTTTCAAATGAAATGCCATTGCAACCACAGGTACTCATTGAACCCTTTGAAAAATGGGCTTTAGATTTCATTGGACCTATTAATCCACCATCTAAGCAAAAGAAGTATATATTGGTTTGTATTGATTATGTTACTAAATGGGTAGAAGCTAAAGAATTAGTATCTGCTACTGAAAATTCAGTTGTTCGTTTTCTTTATGAGGATATTTTTACTCGCTTTGGTGTTCCAAGAGAAATTGTGACAGATCAGAGAAGCCAATTCACATCCAACTTGGTGGAGAAGTTGATGGAAGAATACAAAATCAAGCACAGAAGATCTACTCCTTACCATCCACAAGCAAATGGTCAAGTGGAGTCCACAAACAAAGTTCTTGAAAGTATCATCACCAAAACCGTTCATCTACATAGAAGAGATTGGGCAGAAAGGCTTCCAGAAGCCTTGTGGGCCTACAGAACTACATGGAGGAATACAATAGGGCATTCTCCCTATGAACTTGTTTATGGGAAAGAAGTCTTGCTCCCCATTGAGTTCCAAGTCAAGACCTTCAAGATAGCAGTTCAGTTGGGGATGGACTTATCAGAAGCCCAAAAGCATAGAATGGAGCAGTTGAATGAGCTAGATGAGATCAGACAAGAAGCAATTTTAAGAACTGGTCTAGTTCAATATCAAAGAGCTAAATGGCATGACAAGTACATCAAAGAGAAGAAGTTTCAAGAAGGAGATTGGGCATTGTTATTTGATTCCAAGTTTAAAGATTTTCAAGGAAAATTTCGGACTCATTGGCTTGGGCCATATGAGATTGACAAGATCTTTAGCAATGGAGCGGTAAGAATCAAGACCATTGATGAGTTTCAAACTCCTCTTATTGTGAATGGCCATAGATTGAAAGTTTATCATAAGCCACTCTCAAAAGAGGAATTTGTCAAAATGTTTCAAGAAAATTCTGCAATCAGGCTAGTACAGAAGAATTCTTCTTCTCCACCAACCTAGCCTTTGTTCTTTTCAGTTAAAAAAAAAAAAAAAAAAAAATTGTATAAGCCTGAAAACCAATCATTGATTGGCAATCTTATACAGAAAATGTAGGGTGAAAATCAGGAACACCTGACACCCTATATTTTCCAAAAAAAAATATCTCTTTCATTTCACAAATTTTGTGACCACCCACTCCATTCCATTCCACTTCATTTCACTCCACTTCATTCCATTTCACTTCATTTCATCTATTTCATTTCATTTCACCAATAAAATTTTCTTTCATGACCATTTTCATTCAGTCAGTTATCATCCATCTATTTCCATTCACCCAAATAATAGCTGTGTCAGTTTCCGCAGCTGACACCAGTTTCCGCAGCCAGAAGCAGATTCTGCAGCTACCACTCTGTTTTTCAAAAGAATGTACAGTTAGATGTATTTTCACAATCAAGAAATCAAATGCAGGTATGAAGACATATTATGAAGACAGGGGGCATTCAAGACATCAAATGAGAAGCAACTAATTGAATACCAAGGTAAAATGGCAAGAATTCCAAGGTATGAGCAAAATTTATTTCAAATAGCATTTAAAACTCATTTTTACATAGTTATGAACCATAGCTCCATTATGTGCAATGATTATGTTGACAAACTTCGTAACCATTCCACGATCTCTATATGATCCGCCCATAATTCTTGCATTCATTTTCAAACGGTCCATAATCAAGCCTCTGATCTTCACTCATACTCTGATACTCCACTTGTGATGAAGAAACGTGGTTGATTTGACTATGGCTTCTTTCAGCCGCATGAAATCCGTAGCCATTGTATAAACGTGCCTACATTTACTCTGTAGCCACTAAATTTTAAACACTGCCGGATGTGTTATACTCCTCCTATTGTTCTATTGATCTCACAGCCACATTTCCACCGATCTCACGTAACCCTTCTCTGTTCCGCTTCACCCCATTTGTTCTCTATTACGCTACAGTCTGTATACCCATTCTCTGATATCTGCCTACAGTCATCGTGCTCATTTCCGCTCATTTAGCCATCTTACCTCCATTGAACCCTCCTCACGCAGACAAGTTTTAAAAGAGCAGAAAGAAGGATGGGTCAGTTGTTGAGAATAGAACCAGAAGGACCTGAATTCATGGAAGGATACCCGCAAGTCAGAGATTTATTGAAAAAGGAAAAGTGGCTTTGGTTCATCCAAAAGTTTAGAGGCTACCATAAAGAGGTGACAAAAGCTTTTGCAAGGTCTTTCAATGGCCTGGAGGTAGAGATTGGGGACCTTAAATTCACAGTGAATGAGGCATCCATAGCAGCTGCCACAAAACTTCCTCAAGAAGGTTAATGATGGTTCAAGAACAAAATCATTAGTGATGAAGCCTAGAGAATCATCCTGCGTAACCCAGGTATGGATGTAACTATTTTTAAAAAGGGAATTCCTGTTCATGCTTTGAAAGAGGAGTGGGCTACTTTGCTGCTAGTTATTCAAAAATTTATCACCTGTGAGGGCCGTTTTGGGTCAATGTATATGTATCATACCCGGTTGCTAATGAATTTTCTAGATAACCAAACCCTCAATCTCCCATACTTTTTATTAAATAGTTTGAAGAAGATGTCTGTGATTGTTCAGAAGCATTTAGGGGACGTGGAGCCACATTTGTATCACCATGGTCTTGTGAAAATTTTGATTGAAAAACAATTAAAAGAGAAAAAGGATACATGGGAACAATTTTTTATTAGAAATTTCTTTGAAGAACCCCAAGAAATTCCTGAGGGTAGTAAATCAAGAAGGAGTAGGAGGAAGAGAACAAATGATGAAACCCAAAACACTCCTACTACTACAATTGAAAGAACTAGTGGAGAAGGGAGATTGTCAAAGAAGAGGAAGGAAGAAACCAAAGGTAAAAAGCCAATAACATCAAAAGAGAGAAAAAGTATTGAGGCTATGCATCAAACCCCTTCCTCTAAAGAAGATCATCAAGTGCTATCTGAGAGACTAGTTCATCTTCAGGAACAGTCATCTATGGCCAAAAAGAGGGGAAAACAAAAACAAAAAGGAAAAGATAGTGGTCCACAGCGTGTAAGAAGAAGTTCCAGACTTAAAGGGAAGTTGAGGAAAACACAAACGAAAGGACCCCATTTCATTGATTTGGGAGAACAAACATCTGAAAAATCCCCAGCTGACCATAGTCCATCTCATTCTTAGTCAGACATTGAACATAGTTCATTTCATTCTCAGTCAGATATTGAACATAGTCCATCTCATTCTCAGCCAGACGTTGACATGAGCCCTTTTCAGCCAGATTTTGAAGCCAATTCTCCTCCACGGTATTTTGGGGACAGCCCAATAAAAACGACACCTGAGATAGACCCAAAGCAACAAGAAGTATATGATTATATAGAATCTTTAGAAAGGGCAACCACGGGTCCTAGCACTTCATCCACTCAGCCTCACACAACAAAGGAAGATCTCGTCCAATCATTGAAACAAGAAGTCTTTGAATTCGAGGTTTTAAATAAACACATTAAAAATGAAAATGAGGCATTGAAGGAACAAAGAAAACTGGAAAAGATCATTCATGACAATACCATGCTACATCTGGGACTATGGCAGAAAAAGAACAGAAAATTGAAGAAGAAATTCTAGAAGTTAAGTAGAGCATTGGTTAATATCAAATTCAGGTGCTTGATGAAGAAGCCCAGGATGTTAGCAGCACCAAGGAAGAGGAGGAGAGGACTGGATGTACTGGCTGAAGTGTCAAGGCATATGAATTGAAGAAGGATTATCCAAATTTTGGTTGCATGAGGACATGCAACACCTTCATAGTGGGGGTATGTTGAGTCTCAAATCTGCATCTTTCTTATACACCTTTCCAAACCTTTTTCATTCACCTGGACCTTCTCAGTCACCAATATCATTGCATATTAATTGTAAAAGAGATTTTAAAATGGTTTTTAACTATGTTTTGTGTCTGTTGTTTGATTTAGATTTTTGCTCATTTAGCTGCGGAATCTTGTCACTTTCCGCAGCTGCTGCAACTTTCCGCAGCCATTTTGTCAAAGTCTATGTTGCAGGTGTCTTCAGGCAAATCGGGCCACATGGGAAAGTTCAAAATGACGTGGACATGGATCGTGTCCTATTGGCTCGGTCGAATTCATCTCGGAAGGCTGTGGTCAAAGGTGGCCAAGTGGTGGTCAACCGTAGAGTCCCACGGTGACAGAACTCTGTTTCTCATCACGTGGAGATTTGCATGGCCATTTTTAAAACACGGGAGGCACATCAACACCTGTAAACGGCTCCATAAGCCGAATCCAACATCCACTCTCCATAGATTTACTCCTCACGGCGGCCATAATGCTAAATCTCTGGACGTAATGGTTCACGTGTCTTCCTTCAGCGCAGACTTTAGGGAATTAGTTATATCTCCCTCTATTATAAATAATGCGTTCTCATACGCATAATAGTTAGATCTTCTGTAGCTCTGTAATGTAATTGTGTCGCCATTGTTCTGTGACATTGTTTCTCTGTTATGAGTGCATTTTAATATATGAGAAGACCTTGTTAAAAAGCGTAATTCATATCTGAAAGCTTCTCCCCGAGGTCTGTGCAGAGGGCCCCTGCACGCGCTGAGGTTTTGTGTATTACTGTATAAGTTTCATGCTTCATTTCTTTATGTTCATCGTGCTATAGTCATTCATGTATATATAGATTACATCTTTCATGGTATTTACATTTCATCTCTGTCCATAATCCTTCATGCTTTACATTTTACTTCTGTCCATAATATTTTATGTTTTATGTTGTTGTTAACTGATCAGTGTTCTTGTTTCAGATTACAATAGACAACCCGGGCATTTGCACATCTTTTTCATAATGACTAATGACATGGAATCAATATTGTCCTTCTGCTGATTTCCTTTTTTTAGTTTTTGTTTAACTCCAGCATTGTTTTGTTTATTTCAGTCTTGCACATTTGCTTTGAGTAGTTAGATTAGATATTAAACTGTTCATGTCATTTTCAGTTACCTCCGAAAGCCATAGCGAGACTAATGGTGAGGGATTGAAGTATGAGTGTATAGTTTGATATTAGTTTACTTTTCTGCAAGTTAGATATTAAACTGTTCATGTCATTTTCAGTTACTTCCGAAAGCCATAACGAGACTAATGGTGAAGGATTGAAGTATGAATGTATAGTTTGATATTAGTTTACTTTTCTGCAAGATAGATATTAAATTGCTCATGTCATTTTCAGTTACCTCCGAAAGCCATAGTGAGACTAATGGTGAGGGATTGAAGTATGAGTGTGTAATTTGATATTAGTTTATTTTTCTGCAATTTAGATATCAGATTGCTCAAGTTGTTTATGATTACCTCCAAAAGCCATAGTGAGACTAATGGTGAGGGGTCAGAATATGAGTTGATGTAATTTGATTTTAGTTTTACTTTACTTGCAATCTTTTCTTTGAGTAACAATTTCTTTTTTGTTTAGACAGCAGCAAGGGTAATGGTTTTCATGATCAATAGTTCACTGTTTGTTTAACTAGGATAGTAGCACATTTTCATTTCCATTTAGTAACTAATTTTCTCATTGTATATTTCAAAATCCTTTTGAAGTTTGAAGTTTGGTAAATCATTATAAAGGACATCATTTCCTTGAACAATCATAACCATACTTGCCTTTTAGAATTTTCATTAGGAAACCAACCAAGATAAAAAGAAAAAAAACCAAAAACGACAAAAAAGTAAGAGATAGGTTATCTTGCACATATAGTGCGCCACACTTTGTCAGCTTACGAATCCTGGATTGAAAAATTAATGTAGCAATTTAGGACACACTAAATTGACCAAACATATTCCCAACCTCTAGTGGTTTCTAGAAGTTGTTCTAGCTTTCACCTCATCTGATAGTTTCGAATATGGACACCATGGAGCCATTAAGCCTCTTATCCTCCTATTCCCATGAACAAGGAAACCTCTTCATCCATTTTTAGGAAATCCATTCAATGAATCATTTATATCAAACTACCTTCATATACTTATAAATAGAGCACCGATCATAGTGTACAAGAGGGCACAATTTTTTTTTAAGTAGAGTTATGCTGGTGAGATCACAACTCTTGGAGGTATTGTGCATGTACTATGATGTTGCTGGATTGTTGATGCTGGATGTGATGAGGATGGGACTAAAGCTGGATGAGTGACATTGAATCGATCAACTGGTTGTACTCTTCCTTCTACTTCATAATAAAGACATTTGTTCCTTTCCCAATGCATGTGTCAATGATGTTATATGTGTATTTACGAATTTAATCGATTCAATTTGTTTAACTTGAAGAGATCATATTGCCTTTATGTTGTTTTCTGTCTTCTGTTTTCCATTGCAAGTTTCAATCAAGCGAGTTCAGTTAGATTGAGAGCAACGAAAGCGACGAAGGGAGGCGAGGAAAAGAGAACATATTACAAGTAGGTTTTCCTCCCTTTATCTATTCATTTTAAGGAAAAGGTCATATATCTTTCTTTCTGTTGTTCTAAGTGGACCACCACACTTAGGGAAAGCATACTTATTTGTAGGTTTTATTTCCGTAAAATAAATTGGTGACCCCACTGGGGATTGACGCATCGTCCCTAGTGGTTTTGTCCTTGTCCATCAACATCTAGTAGAATTTACCTGCTTAATTTCAGTAATTTGAATGTTTTTTAGCAAAAGTAGTGTGTTTGATTGCTTTTTCAGAGAGTCCTCTAGAACCAACGCACTGTTGGTCTTGACACAGTGCTCTGCATAACACTGTTAGCTTAGGGACAGTGCTCTGCAACGCACTATCGCCCACTCAAGGGTGCGTTGCCCCTATGACCAACCAAAATCTATCATATTTTTTCTTTTGCAAATTATTTTCAGTGTCTTGCTTGCTGAAGTTTTGAGTGATTGATTCCCTCTAGAGACCAAATTGCCTCTAATATTTTTGCCTCACTTTGGATTTGTTTGATCAATGTTTCTTTTTTTTTCTTTGTCATTGTTGAATAGTTCCAAAGTTAAATTTTACATTTGATCAACTCATTATTTTCAAAAAGAGGAATTGTCATTTCAGTATTCATTTCTCTTGAAATTTTTGAGTGATTGTTTGTGCATTAGTTTATTTTTCGTTCATCTAAACTTAAAAGAAACTAAAAAGAAAAACATGCAATTGCATATAGGTATTGGGACTGCTGCATAGGAATAGTTTAGGGAAATTGCATTTAGATGTGCTCATTGTTGATTGCATACAATCTGATTGCTCTATCCCTTGTAGCTACTTTTTCATTGTCGAAAATCAATTTCGAAACGAATGCTTATCATTTTAATTTCATTATATGAATGTTCAATACATCTTGCATTGAACCTGAAAAACAAATTGATAAGCAAGATCAACATAAAATTATATGAATTTATCTAAGGAAGCATTGTAACATTAATGATAACATTTAGAGGTCTAGGTTAGAAGATGTGTTTCGGTGTCATTAAACATATAAGTTGTCGTTAATTGTCTACGATACATTATGAGTGTGATACCTCATTCCATGTATGTAAGTATATCAGAGCTTGTCCACGTACTTTCGGGCATAGTGGGCGGTGTTCTAGTATGAAAAGTATAAGGGGATTCTCTCACTTTAGGTTGCTTACCATCCATAGGTAACTGAGTTGGCAACCTTGTACCTGTGATACATCGAACACAAATTCGGGGAGTTTGCTTGCACGTACATAAGTCCTTCATTTTTTGGGGCAATATATTGTAGTTCACAGTTTCTTGGTGAAACTTTTTCCTAGCATTACCCTCTTTTTGTTTTTTTTGTTTTTGTATAAAATAAATCAACAATCGTGGAATAAGATCAACCCTTTCCCCGTTGTTCACATAGGACAACAAATAAACCACCGTTATCACCAGAAGCTACACCTAGGAGATGAAGGAACACCCATGCTATCGAGTCTAGTACCTTTGGAACTCTTGGTGCTACATCATCTGATATATCAGAGACATCTGATCCTTTAAGTACCAAGTCTCGAGTCGTTTTGATTGATCCCAGTTTATCTGCTACTGTTGAGATGAAACCCTCATAGTTACCTGATGATCCAGGTGGATATCGGTGGCCACCCACCTATTCCATTTGGACCCGCACCGTCAATTCTTGCAGTTTTTCACTTTCAACACAACTTACTATTTTTAGCAGGTTCTTGGGTCCTGCACTCCTGAAGCTGTTTTGGGGCCCTAATGATCTAGGTGGATATTGGTGGCCACCAACCTATTCCATTTGAACCCCCACCATTAGTTCTTTGATTTTTTAAGTTTCAACACAACTTATTATTTTTAGCAATTTTTCAGGTCCTGAAATTCCAAAGTCGTTTTGAGGCCCTAAACGACGTAAAATAGAGAGCAACATCGGTCATTGACTGATGTTTCTCACTCAAAAGTTGTAGTACTCGGACATATCTTTCTAATGAGGTATTTAGCACGTCAAACAGAGATCCAATGCCAAAGTTACGTCCTCGAGAAGTTGAAACACCAATTTACCCAAACGGGACCCACAATTTTGGTGCTTCATCTCCTAAGGTTAGGTTTTTTGATGTTTACGGTTTTTCATTGTTTCTCAACAATAAATAGGCCTTCGAGCCTCGTTTTAACACGTTGGAGAGGCATGTATCTATCACATCTCTTCTCAGAGATACACTACCAGTGCCCTCACCCGCTCATTTCCATTATGTCTGTAATAGGCCTCCGAGCCTCAATGTAACACAGTTCAGAGGCCTGTAGCCGCCACATCTCTTCTCAGAGATAAGCCTACCAGTGCCTTAGTTGTTTATTTCTATTATGTTTGTAAGCATATTTTAGTCATTTGTTATTAATAAAATGAAGCATTATTTCTATTGCATCTCTGTGTTGATGGTTATATGTGTATTCTGTTGTGTTCCTGCAAAACATCCGGATCAGTGGTATCAAAGGGGTCTGCCCTCTCTCTCTTTTTCTTTTCATTTCTCCAACACAATTAGGGTATAAGGAGTTTGGGCTTGATCTGGTTGAATCGTTGCAAGATCAGTCTCGCAAACCCCGATGACCTCCCATGGCGGAAGGAAAGAAAGACAAGGAAGCAGGAGATCCTATCAAAATCTTGCTTAAGGAGGCCTTCGAGAAACAGAGGAACCCGATGATGGATAACTTTGCCCATATCCTTCAATATCTGCACACCGGCGACACATCTACATCTAGCACGTCCGCCAACAGGTTTGCGACATCGTGGAAAAATCCAATACCAAGTTTAGCAAAATTTGCCCCTCATGGAGGAACTTAACGCAATGGGGATCATTTCTTCCTAAGGAGGGAAGAATGATCTAGGTGGATATCGGTGGTGACCCACCTATTCCATTTGGACTCGCACCAGCAATTCTTGCAGTTTTTCACTTTCAGCACAACTTACTATTTTTAACACGTTTTCGGGTCCTGCACTCCCGAAGCTATTTTTGGGCCCTTGTGATCTAGGTGGATATTGGTGGCCACCAAACTATTCCATTTGAACCCCCACCATCAATTCTTTCAGTTTTAAATTTTCAACACAACTTACTATTTTTAGTAGTTTTTCAGGTCTTGAACTTCTGGAGCCGTTTTGAGGCCCTAAACGACGTTTTTTGGGAAAACCAAGAGCAACATGGGCCGTAGATTGATGTTTCTCACTCAAAAGTTGTAGCCTTTGGATAAATATTTCTAACGAGGTATTGAGCGCGTCAAACAGAGATCGGATGCCAAAGTTACGTCATCGGGAAATTGAAACACTAATTTATCCAAACGAGACACACAATTTTGGTGCTTCATCTCCTAGGGTTAGGTTTTTGGATGTTAATGGTTTTGCATTGTTTCTCAACAATAAATAGGCCTTCGAGCCTCATTGTAACATGATGGAGAGGCCTGTAGCCGTCACCTCTCTTCTCAGAGATACACTACCAATGCCCTCGCCCGCTCATTTCCATTATGTCTATAATAGGCCTTCGAGCCTCAATGTAACACAGTTCAGAGGCCTATAGCCACCACATATCTTCTCAGATATAAGCCTAATAGCGCCCTAGATGTTTATTTATATTATTTTTGTAAGCATATTTCATTCATTTACTATTTTTTATTAATAAAATGAAGCATTATTTCCACTGCATCTCTGTGTTTATGGTTATATGTGTATTCTATTGCGTTCCTGCAAAAAATCCAGATCACCTGAGGACACTGAAATTCAATCCAGTGAAACGATAAATCCAAAACCAGAGCTTGTTCAACTGGAAGTCGATCTGGAACTCATTGTTCTTTTACCAAACATCTTGATCCTGAATTTGAACAACAAGAAGTTGTTTCGATGCAACCGTCTGATCCTCAGTCATCCGTAACCATTGAGTCTTCCTCTTTACCGTAGAGTTTACTGCCTGAAATTTATCTAGGTGTTGACAGTGAAGTACTTCCACCTGGTTTGATTTCTATAGAGGAAGAACTTCAGGAAGAGATAACCCCTTCAACTCCCACTCATTTTGGGTCAGGGCTTCATTTGCATCAGGCTTTTCCTCGTTTTATCTACTCTGCTCCTGTTGATCCTTTTCACTCTCAAGCTCTTGTAGATTCGTTAGAGTATTTTTTGGGTTATTTAACCATGGCAGAGACAACATCCCAGACTGTACCATCTGTTACAGTTGCGCCAACATCTACTGTTGCTTCATATTTGATGTTCTTGACGACACCCGAATCTCGTCTTTATGGTGGTCCATTTGTCCCACTGGGTTACCAAGCTTTAAATGGAACCTACTCTAGTGTCTCCTCTAGTACATGGACTTTTCCCATGTCATCATATGTAATTCTATTTGGTTTATCTCTTACGAGTACTAAACGACCTGATCCTTTATTGACATCATCATCTCAATATTAGGCTGGTCCATCCAATTACCGTCCATCTTATCTAGCATCTCCTGGATACCCATAATATAAAAGTCTGTATGTGTAATATCCTTATGCTCCATATGCTAGGGGGCCATAGATATTCGGTCCATATGGCAGTACTTCGTCGTTTTTAGGTCAATCATATGCTGGAATTCCTGTTTGTCAATGGCAGCCTACTTTTCTTGTTCAGCTGCAAACAATTGTGTATCAATATCAACCAGTTCAACATCTTGTGTCTATGCCTACTACACATGTTATTTTCTCTATGGCTATTGCTCAGTCTACTCAAGCGGGTCCTTCAACCCCTAACCCTCAATTTTCGAGTCTATAGAGTCCGTCTTCCCAGGCTGGTATTCAACAACCATCTGTATCAGGAATTTCACAACCACAGGCTAGTTTACCTTTCTCACAGGCTTCTACTAGCCCTATATATTCACAACTGGGTTTGAATTATCCTAGTGGGAAATCATTTTATCAGATTCCATGGCAGCCACAACAACCATTCCCATAATATCAAGCTTATCCAGGACTTGGTCAACAAGCCTACCCCTATCTGGGTTATCAACAACATAATCCATTTGTTGGTATGCAATGACCTATTACCCAGGCAATTCCATCTTATCCTGGTTATGCTCAACATGACCTTAATCGACAGTTGCCATTTGTTGCAACATTAGAGTTACCTGATTTAAATCGACTCATCAATGATCCCATTCATTTTTTACCTTGGTGGCCGGCGATTCCTCATAAATTACCCTCGAACATTCCTAAATTCAATGGAAATTCTGGAGAAGACCCATCTATGCATGTCATGACTTATCATTTATGGTGTTCATCAAATTCCTTAAATGATGATTCTATTATATTGCATATTTTCTAGTGAAGGCTTATTGGTACGGATGTGACGTGGTACATCGAATTAGCACGAGATTCTTTCGATAACTTTACAACTTTAGCCACTACCTTTTTAACCCAGTTCCAGTTACCCATCAGATAAGAAACTAGAACGGAAATTTCAACCAGCTTTAAATAGACCACTTCTACTCATATATCTGATCATATACATGAGTGGCGTCGTAGTCGTCGAATGGATAAAACATTTGTTCCTGATCAACTTTTAGCTAAATGGTTTGTTAAGTCCTTGTTTCCATCTATCACCGAGGATGTGGCCAAAGGCAGTGTTGTCACTGAAGAGAAAGTAATTTCTCGTGCCCAGTATCTGGATTTGATTTACACTCAGTGTTGAGTGTAATGGCCATATTCACCACATATGGAACAAGAATGATTTGTCCTTAGATTGGATCTCTTATTTTTCCCTTTGGAGTTGTTATTTGGCTCCTGGTTTTGATTTCAGATGGGGTTGCCCCCAAACTTAGATCGTGGGGGGCATTGTTGATTACTACCCCTGTATCCAGAGTAACCCTTTTGTTTATTCATAAGCTTTTTTTTCACATCGTTAGGAGGGTTATTGCGGTTCTCCTGGTCGTAAGAGGCGTTGTTGAGCATGATATGGTTGCACTAGGTTCACTGGCGCATTGTTTTGCGATGGTGGATTTTGTGTGGGGAAAGGGGGTATAGGTTCCCCTGTCCCTAGTTGGTGTAAGATTCCTGGGGGGGGGGTCTCTTCCATCAGCATTCCTAGTTGAGTACTGGGTCCCTTGCGAGGGAAGGTACGAGCCTCCCTATTGTTGATGGTATGGTGCCACCCTATTCATCATATTATGCAAGGGTGCAGATTGACTTTGGTGATAGCCAGGTTACGTCACGTTCTAGGTAGAATCATACGTGTATCCTGGGTACTGGATACTGCTGCCTACGTGACCTTGATTCAAGGACCCGATCAAACCGTCTACAGTATTCGACGTGCCTGGTAACTCTCTATAAGTTTGCAGGCGTGGGGCGTTTGGCAGGACATTGTAAATATATCCTGACTGGGTGTAGATGAGTTCACACTCTTAGGCTTTTCTAATGGAATCCTCCTCAGAGGTAGATTTATGTGTCACCATGTCTTTTGAGATCTTTGTTGTGAGAGTTTTAAAAAACAAGTCCAGCAATAATATATTGTCGAGTTTGGCTTTACAAAAACTAAGACGTCGTCGCCATTCGTGAAGATGGTCCGATATATGGACGACTGGCGTTTGCCTAAAATGAGTAAGTATTTCCATTCTCGAATCATGGTGAATGGGTAGCTAAAAATAAGTGAGGAATGCGGTAGTGAGGGTGATAAAGGTTCCATGGGAAGCAGAATATTGCTTGACATACAATTTCATCATAGACCCTGTTAGGGTGCATTGAAAAATTCTTAGTCGAATAGTATCGTCAATGATACTATTAGACAAACACCACAGTTGGAAAGTCATAATATGATTTCCTAGGTCTTCCGCTTTCTTCCCTTTGAATTTTGGTATATCTGAAGGGAGCTTCGTGGGCATGGGAGGATAGTTAAGGATATGTGCAATGGGGTCATTAGTTAACTTTGTTAGATATGGAATATTCATAGATGCTAAGAATGGTAACTGAGTATTGACTGCCATTGTGTACTGTGGAAACACAGGTGTGTGGGTGTGATGGTTTATGGGGGGTGCATGGGGAATATTACCTTGAGGTGTTCCCTGATGAATTTTCTGTTGACTCCCCGAAGGGGTAGCACTCCTCTGCCCTCTAGGGGTTGTGGGATGAGTTGAGTGTGGTGACCATGCTGGGGTTTCCACTAGTGTGGTTTTTGGTGACCCTTGGGGGTTTCCAATGACATATGCCCAGATAAAGGATGAACTGATAATGGTGGCAGTGTGTCGTCTTTGATGCCTAAATGGCGAAAGACCTGGCACTCCTCCCTCTAATGGGGGGAGGTCCATGAAACACCTAGATCAACGAGGTCTCGTTGGGTCCGTTATGGTGTTGACTATCTTAGTCTTAGTGATAATTTTGGTTTGCTAGAGGAAGGAAGATTTGTATCAAAGAAAATACGATCACATGCATAAAACAAAGAAAAAAGATAAGAGGTAAGTTTTCCTTTAAATTAACACTATGTGATCAATCAAGAAAAAAATATGGTTTTATTTGTTTTGTGTATGATACTAAAAATCCTATATAGACCTATTCGTCCTTACACTCTTAATGTAGCTGGGCCTTGCAAAGATGTCTTCTGATGGGTATTGGGGCTAACATCCCGAAATAACTAGTGACGCCTTCCAGCAACTGAAGAATTGACCAAGGTAATGGCAAGAGGATCTAATGCTGCCTGCACTGTCACCTATAGGGAAGGATGCCCTAGTTTTGGCCACTAAAGTACTGTCGTCCCACGTGATTATTTGAGTCTTGATCTTATTGGTATTCAGCTACCAATATCAAGCACTGTATGGGCCAAGTAGCCCCAAAGAGTACCGCATTCACTAGGCCTAAGCTTAACCCCCTCTGAAACGGGTCTCTGGTAACGCTCGGGTATTTGTTCCATGGGTGGATAAAGGAATTTGAAGCTCCCTAAAAATTCAACATCTATGTTTCAAAATGTAGAATGACCACGAAGGTTTATTGGATGCCTACCCCCGATGGACCTAACCAGAACTATAATTTCTTTTGTGTCCCATGTGGGGAGAATTTAGTGAGTTCGATTAGTGATTTTTAGAGAGTCTCAATTTCCTTAGGGTGTGCCTTAGTGAAGTAACTGTAAGAAGAGGATAAAGGTCCCAAAAAATTGGGTGCCTTTTTGTCCAATTCTTATTGATGCTTCGTGTGTGTTTTGGAGTGTACAATCATAAGTGTTATGAGATGTCAATATGCATTGATCCTTTACAATCCTTTTCTAAATATGTTATGTGTGATTGTTCCTTGCAAAAATAAACGATGTGTGGATTGTGGGATGCTTACACCTTCCCAAGTTAGACTAAGTTTGCAATATAGGAAGACGGAAAATGATATTAGGAAAGTGTTCATATGCATAACCAGTCTCACCGTAATGTGCACGGGTGGCGGAGATTATTTGCTTTATTTTCGACAGTTTGGTCCTGGTCGTGATTTCTAATGCAAAAATTGAAAAAAAATGAATTAGCTAAAGATATGAGGATGTATGGGCCACTTACTTTGATGCTAATTACTCTATGTGTTATGTATCTTTTATCAGCAAATCATTTGTTCAGACAACATGTGTGTATTGAAGGCCACTTACTTTTCCCTACTTAAACTATGTGTGATTTGAAAAAATAATAAACTAAAATTAAAACTACTTAGTTGCTAAGCTAAATTCTAGCAAATAAGCGTCCTAACCAGTCATGAAATAGCAGAACACAGTGATGGAAAATTTCTTATGGGTTGCTAACACTTTACAATTGCAAAAAATGAGAAAAAACAAGTGAAATTGGGCTTGCTTCCTACCTCACGACTTATCCACCCATAGGCGTGAAGCATGAGTCTGTCTCAACAGAATGCGCGCGATCGGGCAAAAGCAAAAAAATCCTCCTTCTCTGAGAAAAATTTCTCACTAAGGGTGACTGAAAGTGCTGAGAGGATGCAAGAGTGATTTTGTATCAAGCTGAGCAAGAAGAAGGACCTGCATCAACAACCATTAACTTTGAAGAAAGAATCTAGTGGAGTCGCCATTCCTGTGGTAGTGTATTCGGTGCATGGGCGGATGAAATACACTTTTCTTAGTAGAGAGGCTACTTACCTACATGCAAGTCTCAGGTCAAAGTAGTTTGTCAAACATTAGTGGAACAAGTTCAACATGTAATAAGCTAAGTTAAACGGAAATATAGCATGCTACATAAACAATGAAACAAAAACAAAACAACATGCACAAGAAACACACTCAATAAAGAAAACACACTAATAACTCAACAATGAAGAGTTTTCTCCCTTTATTAGGTGTTGGTAGTAGTAGAAGATAGAATGCTAAATCTCTTGTAGTGGATCCTTTGAGCTACAGAGCTCCAATATCTAAGACAAGGGGGCATTTTCGCCTCAAGTTTTCAGTAATCCTCTCTTCCCTCTCAAAGGATGGTAGATAGACGGACACATGGTGAACTCTTCTCTCTTGGATTGAGGTGTTGGGTGGCCAACAACTGAATCCTTCCAATCCTCTTGCTGCTGGACAACAAGCTGGTTTGCTGATGAGAAGTTTGGCCAGCATAATAATGTGTCTCCCATTTCTCTTTCCATGGCTGGCTTTAATAGACCAACTTAAAATTTTCCCTCCCTCTCTTGGTCCAAGATGGATGGTGACACAAGTGTGGGGGTATGATTCCTTTGTGTGCTACAATAAATCCTCAAGGTATCTCAAAGGAAACTACTTGGTTAGGTTGAGTGAGAATATTTCCTTCCAAGTGTGCCAAGTGGTCCCGGATGGTGACATTCCGCATCCCTAGGACCACGTGGCTATTAGAGGTCGAAGGAAAATCCGCAAAGCGTGCTCAGATCCAGTGCGGTCCAAAATTTTTGCCTACTGACCTTAGGAAAATTTAAATTTTTAGCTCCTCTAATGTATTTCTTCCCTGTAAATCTTTATTTGTACCTTCTGCTTGACATTTTCTAATGTCTTTTTTTTGTACGATTTTCCAGTTTTAACATCTGCCATACTAGGTTGTAGAGCGCCTCACAACACAAGAATGATGTCGAATAATCACTGAGTCAAACAAATGGACCTTCTGAGTCTTTTAAATTCCATTGGTTGTGTAGTCATAACATAATTTAGCATGTTTCCCATTACATAAAATTAATCGATCATCAACATAAATATAACTTGCCTCTCCCAAGAAGACTATGCCTGCTAATTAATTAAAAATTCAACTCTCATGAGAGGACTGGGGATTATGTCAAGATAGTCATTAACTCAATTAAAAAATTAAAAACAAAAATATAATGAAACAATATTTACACAGATTTCTTAACTGCCACCATTAATGTGTGAATCAGAGCCAAAGAGTAGGATGACTTTAAAATTGATATGGACTTTGTACTCTTTTCCAAGGAAGACATATATCACCTTTCATCAATTCAAGAAACATATACTTTAATGTAAATATGGGTCTACTCTCTACCAGGGAGAGGAAGTATCACCTTTCATAAATTAAAGAAACATATAGTACATATGGGCTTTCTAAGTTGAAATTTTGGGATACGTATATAAAAACAAGGCATCTAAAGTGTTGACAAAGCTTGATTAGATGGAAAAGGAAACAAATACTACTGTTATTCTTGAGGGGCGAGTGTATCACAGGTTAGAGCTCTAAATCATTCAAAATTTGATAATAGCATGAGCATGAACATGATTGTTGCCTGGAGAAATGAACATGAATATTTTGCAACTAGTCTTGGTTATGGAAACTTGGCAAGTTTAACGGGTTTATAATATTCATCTTACTTACTTTTCAAGTAGTTAGAGAATGTCATTAAGGCGTGTATACTGAGTATTCTACCATTTTTAAGACTATAAATGAACTCAAATAAGAGAGGAATTGTCTTGGCATATTGATTGATGTTGATTCAGGATTACAACTATATACCATTTTACAGCTTTGTCATGCTTCAATCATAATTTTCAAAGAGAATTTAGATGGAAAACAATCTGGATTGGAGCCTGTTTGTGGATCTTTTGATAACCATCTCTCAACAAATTTGAAAAATAGCACCTTTCTCTACAAAATTTTAGGAAAATGGTCTTCATCACTAGTTATAAACCTCACTTAATAAACCCTGAAAATAAATATTGAAGACTTATATATAAAGCTCTTGGTAAACTTGTGTATAAATATCTAAATCAAACTCAAGAGTTGAAGAACTTCCCTTCCCTACTCTTCAAGCACAAAAAGTAGTTTTTGTCGCAAATACAACTTTAGAGAAGTCATATGAAAGCCCCTTTAGCATGGGAAACTTGTAAATAGAAACAAGTCATTTAAGTCATAACTACCGAAAGTAACGTAGATGAGGTGGATACAAAAATGTAGATCAATATACACATGATATGCTTACACCATCTGAATGGGACATAAATATCCATACAGAGAACCTAGGGAAGATTGATAAACATGAAGTAATCATAAAATTAACAAACCAAATTAAAAATAGGAAACAATATTGACATGACATTTTCTTACCTGTGCCATGAAGAGATTTTGAACGGAGATGAATTTTTTTCAAACTAATTAAAATTAGTTTTATTTTTTTTTTAAAGGAAACAATTATTTAACCTATTAACAACAAAGACTCGAAACTGAACCAAATTTTCTACAAAGATAAAAGGAATGACTGAAGACATGGAAGGGTGGGGGCATGGAAGAGTTTTATCCAGGGATAAGGGAGTGCACTCACAAAGCATGAAGGGTTGAGTTTACAACAAATTAATACCAACCTATACATATTTAATGTAATTCTTTTCGATATAGTAAATAAGAATTATTCTTATACGACTGTAGATGTAGTTCTTTTTGAGATAGTAAATATTTCTTATGTATTCCAAATATTCTTTGTTCTTATACGGCTGTAGATGTTGTAGTTATTAATTACAATTGGTTTTTGTTTGTCGCGAATGTTGTGTGTTCACATCTATGGATCTGGTTGATCCTCCATTTCTTTTCCAATTGGCAATTAGGGGATCCAATTAGACATTATCTACGACTCTATGCTTGATTAAGAGTCTCATGTGATGGGTATGTTTTGCCAGATCACATTATTTTTGGTTTTAGGAGCAATGTTGCATATTTTGAAAGTGATTACCAACTTCACTTTCTCATGATGTATTATGTACTGTTTTTATTTATCATTATATAAAACAGCGTTTTTTCCTTTCTGAAAAATAAAATAAAATAAATAAATAAATAAATAAATTTATTAATTACAATTGTGAATAAATGTAATGTTGAAAGAGATTTATCTTTTATCAATTTGATTATTAGAACTATATTACATTTAATGAATGAAATGGTTCTAAAAAAAATTGCTAGTATGATATACCTTATAACTCATGTGTGATGACAATGGTGTTTCTTAAAAAATGGCTAGTATGATATACATTATAACTCGTGTGATGACAATGGTATTCTTAAAAACTAATATTGTAAATAATTGATGATTTAGGGTTTTAAGAACTTATTTATTTTCTAATGTGATATACATTATCACTAGTTAGTATGGTTTTGTTTTTTCAAGGATTAATATTATAAATATTTGCATTATTTTTTGTTAGTTTTTAAGTTAAATGATTAATCTATGATTTTCACGCATGCCATAAATTTATTCATACACACTTAATAAGTTTTATTATTATTAAATTATTAAGGAAAATTTTTGTTCTTATTAAGTATATATTGTTTCTTTGTGTTAGTGAATACTGACAATATTCATTAGACACATTTTTCCTCTGAATCTTTCATCCATTAACTTTAAAGTATCTATGTCATAGGAATAAAGGTGCTCATTGGAGAGGCCTTGATTCTTAGAGGTTAAAATATTTTCACTATTCAGTATATTTTGGTCTTATTTTCAGTCCCTATCCATAGGATCGATCCTACTAATTTATGATGAAAACATTTTCACTCACCCCTTTTACATTCCAACTCAGTAGTAGATCCTACCTTTAACATGGGCACTCTAGTTAACTCCTCACTAGCATTTTGATGCCCATGTTACTTTTTAATTAGGCTCATAATTTATTGTTAGTCTTGTCATGGCATTTTGTTGAAGCAACATACTTTTTCTACGTTATTTTTTTGACCTATACTTCAAAGGCTCCCATGTGTTGTGTTCTACTATTGCATTGCATATTTCCCACTTGCGATATTGGCCTTATGTCGGCTCTATCTTGTTCTCTTATAATTCATTTTCCTATGCCTTTTCTGAATGTTCAAGTGTTGAATTATCTTTCCTTTGCAACTTGACTCCATTATCTCTCTAGGGAACTTTCCTCAAGTGTCCTTATCTTACAGGCTTTACCTTGTATTGAGCATAGGATTGTTTCAAGCATTTTAACTAGTTTGCTTTCCTGCAACACTTATTCCATCCACCATACTATAAAATTATTTTGTTCTTTTTCTTATAATATGAAAAATACAAAAAATCAAATATTTCAAAGAAAGAGAGGACGGTAAAATAACTTCTTCCACTTATGTTTGGCAGAAGAGTGAGTTATGTTTCCCTTGGAAAAAACACTAAAATGAGTCTGTTTCTCATCATTGGTTTGTTAGTATGACTTATAGGAAATCGAGCATTGTCATTAATTATTTTTCATTGTTGGGTGTGGAGCCTGATTATCTTGTCTATTCATAGGTATTGCCACGTTAGACCCTAGTTCGTAATGTTTCTGCCCGTCTTTTAATCGGCGTCGGGGGGGGGGGGACGACGACGATTTTGTGAGCCCCCCCGAGTGGGGATTTAGGGGCAACGCCCCTAAAGCTAAAAATAGATGTAAATTTGCCTTGAAAAATATTGTAATTTCGTAGTCAATCTGAGTCGTTCATTAGGCGGATTATATGATGATAGAAGTTATGTTTAATTTAGGGTTTTTTTCCCTAGAAGGCAAGCACTCAATTTTTATGAGGAATTATATTTCGGCTATGTATTATGTGTATTATAAGCAAGAAAGAGAGAGGAGGTTGTGTGTGAGACAAGAGGAAATTACAACGAATATATTGTAGGTTGTATCTCTTCATTTTGTTGGATATTATAAAAGAAAGGATTGGTTTTTTATCCTTGGACGTAGCCCAAATTGGGTGAACCACTTATATCTGTGTCTGTCTTGTTTTTATGTGTTTATGTGTTTTCTGTGTTAGTGTTTTCGCATGTTTTATGTGTTACATTTCTCTGTAATAAACAATTTTCTCACAATCACTCCTCTTGTTGATTACCCTTCCAATCATATGGAGAGTTTTTTGATGTCGAGTGTGTGTGAGAAAAGGGCATGGTTTCATCTTCCCACATTGTATATCAATCCAAGCTTAATATGTATTGGGTTTTTGATTAATGGATGTCATTTGATGTGCTTTGAGTTTGTAAATAACCCTATTTGTGTGATATCGAGATATATGTCTTTGTTGAGCATAATGGTGAAAATATGGAAATTGCATGTGTAATTTGTGTGTAGAGTTTTGATATTCGTTTAACTTCCAGTAGAGTGTAATTGTAGGAATATCCAGTTCCTTTAAAGAAGATTCAAAGCATGTTTAATTGTGAATTTGATTTGTAGAAGATTGTCAAAGGGTGCATAGAGAGTGGCAGTGAAGCCAACTAAATCTCTCTATCTTTTGAGGGTTTGTTTCTAATTGAAGTAAGGTAGACCCAGGAATTGAGTATAATTGCATTGGCACCCCACGTTTTGAAGAATTTGTTAAGTGTCAATAGAGTTGAAGTTCATCATATTGCTCTAAAAGGTAGGAGATGACGAAATTCCCCTAATTTCCTTCAAATATAAAGATCAATAACCAAACAAACGTTTTTGTTTATAAGTAAGTCAGAAAGAAAATCTTCTGACTGCCGACATCCGACCTCCCGACCTAATTGGTTCGACTGCTGATCGCACCAACCTCCAATCTCTCGACTAAGCATTAACAATAAGAAATCTTTGTGATTTATTTTGGTTTTGGCTTTAAGAAAAGAAAAGGAGATTTCACACCATAGTTTTACATTTGGTGGGAAATTTAGACAGTGACACCGGGTTTCTACTAGTTGTTGAGGTTTTCGATGTCATCGACATAGTTCATTCACCCACATATACTAAGAATTAAATAAAAATGAAGACAATATTTCAACGGAAGCATTAATGATGCATCTTCTTTTTTCGCAGGGCAGCCACGCAGCAAAAAACCTAGCGCAGCTCAGAACGCGCAGAGAGGGCGGGCAAGCATGATATTTTTTTTACCATATACTTTTTTCAACTTGAATATTATCAAATAAAGTTGTGTGAAATTTCCAGAGATAGGTCAAAGTTTGCAAAGGTTACATGGAGCATTACAAGAAAGGCATTCATAGAAGGACTTAGCTTGGATTTTCGAAGCATTAATGATGCATCTTACTACCTTCTACTTTTATGAATTTTTTGGATGGTCAGTGAATAGAAAGAATGTAGCTCCATTTCTAACATTTCATCTATGTTATGATTCCATATTTCAAATTCTCCATATAGTAGATTAGAAGACTTTATTTTTATTTTTAATCATGTTGTTATTGGATGTTTAAGATATTTTGATATATTCTCAAAGGCACATGAGTGGTTCCTAGTCCTTTTGGTTTTGTAAGGATCTACTATGAGGTAGAAGCTTCCTTTTTTTGATGAAAGACAAGATCCCAGTAACATAGATATCCCATCCATGAATATAATGATTAAAGAAAAACAAGAAAATAAATAGATATTAAAATATTGTACTCCTCAAGTTTGAAAATAAATTTGCAATATATATTGTACTAAAATGTTGTATACAAGCACCACTCAATATTCTCAAATTAAAATATTTTTTTTCCTTTAAACCCTCAATTTTCAATCATCTCTTGTGATTCCCAACTTAGTTACACTATAGAGATGTAAAAGAATGTAAATTGTGATATGAAGGTAATGTAATTGTGATATGAAGGTACTAGCCACGTGAAGAAGATACATGATATCAAGTAAAGTTTAGGTTTGAAATGGAGCTAAAAACAAAACTTGAATGTAAATTGTGATATGAAGGTACTAGCCACGTTAAGAAGATAAATGATATCAAGTAAAGTTTATGTTTGAAATGGAGCTAAAAACAAAACTTATTTTGAAACACAAGAAGGACAATATTTGTGTAAAGAGGGGCGAAGAACTTGTGGTTAGATCCACCCCGGTGAGGGGATGGAGAGCCTTAACCGGGCGTGTGATAAGAAAAGTCCGAAGACTGTTCCCGTCCCTGTTGAGGGAGATGCCAACCACCTCTCCTATCTACGAACACGTTTAATTCCACTTGTACATAACCAATATATACAATAATAGTTTCATAATGGTGGCAATGTGGGATAAATATGTCGTTTCATTGCATCAATGGATTCGCTACGCACGTCCTTCAAATTTAGTATCTCTCGCTTTACTCGGCTATTATCTCTCTTTATTGGCGCAAATTTCCATAATCAAAATAATTAAATAATATTTTAAAAAATGAATAAAAAAGCGTAGAGTTCTTGCTAATCACCCTACTTATCCATGGGTGGGATAACCGGGATATACTTAGCTATTATCTCTCTTTTTATTAGCTAAAAAAAGCGTAGAGTTCTTGGGAATCAGCCTACCTATCCGTGGGTGGGATAAGCTATGTGGGAAGAACTTGTCACGAAAATATGTAAGTTTCATATATGTGTAGAAAATCCAGTCCCATGGTTGTAGGGAGAAAAGTTGGAGAGAGGGTTCAAAAGGTTCAATAGAGCTCGGGCCAAGACCCATTAATCTCATGTATGAATTCACAATTATGAATAGAAGGTGAGATGTGTGCCTATAGTAAAAAGTAGATGCCAAGAGGGATTAGACAAAGGTCCATGTAATTCATTGTAAATATTTCTTAGTTGAATAATAAAGACAACATTTGAATTTCTTTGTGTACATGTGTAAGGTTATCCATGTATAGTCAGCTAGTGAATACAATCCACCAAACAAAGCATTGAACTAGTAATATTATGTTGATCAATAAGTACCTTGATGCCTTATTGGACCGAGTTCGAGTTGAGTAGAAGACCATAAAAGATAGGACAAGAACAAGCCTTAGGCGAGAGTTAAAAATTTCATGGGGATTTAGAGTATGAAATAGCTCGAGAAGGAGGAGCTTGAGTTGCGCGAAAGTCTAGTCAAGAAGCCATGTAAATCCTCACTACATATAATTTCTCAAGGGACTAGTTTTCATAGAAATTACTTATTGGCATGTAATTGAACCTTGGGGTTGAGATACTCATAATAGAAATGTTAAGGACTAAGCCCTAACATTAATTTAGCTTGAATTGTTGACATTCATTCTGAGTCAATATTGGTTTGGTGTGGTATGACTAAGTAGATTTCAATGTTTGGATCATAAATCTCGATAGTCGAACGAAAGTGAGGACAATCAATCGTGTTTGGTGTAGAGTTCCAACTATCGAATATCAACACTCTTTCACTAGCATTTGATCTAGTCCTTGGCTTGAGGGAGGAATTAAATACAAAATGAAAGTGTTGGGCAGGCCTTTGAGTTCAACATAAACAATAACCACAAAGGAAAAAATGAGGTCCACACCAAGGATAAAGTCAGGACCGAGTGTAGAGTTGGAATTTCAGGCCTCAATACCAAAGGATAATAGAGGGAGGATTCGATCGACCGACCTTCGACTAAGGATTAAATCAAACTCCCATAGGTCGTTTATTTCATTCATGACATCTCGATTGTTGGTCAAAGCCCATCTTTGGTTGGGTGTGATGTTAATTGCCCTAATCAAACCTCTTAGTAGTCGGGTTGACAGGGGAAGAAAGAAGTGGGGAACAAGTGAAGCTCCAACCTCAGCTTTTATTTGTTCAGTAGGTAAGACCGCACGTGAATTAAAAGATAATTTTTTCTTAAAGAAATATCAAAGGAAAGGTTTACGCTGAGAGAAGGTGTATTCCATGTATTTAGAGTGTGGAATTCACACTTGAATTCGCACTCGTTCATTCTATTTATGAGTTGGGTGTTAAAATAAAAGGAAAGAATGTTTTTGTTGCGTCAAGTGGTATCAAAGTCGTCTTGCTCTTTGGAAATTAAAAAGAACGAGAGTGCACCCCTTCGATTGAAATTGTAAAGGTATGATTGTCTTATTGAGTTTGGATTAAATTTTATATTAATTTCAAGTGAAGGTGTCAAGACGCTTCAAAGAATTGAAAAGTTAGTTGGGTGAGTTAGATTGAGTTTTTAAGATTAAAAAATGTGCTACACATAAGAATTTGTGCATTAAGTTTGTACGTAGTTGCAACCATTTTATGTGCAGTAGTAGAGATAGCAGGTCAGGGTTCCTTACTCAATGACAACTGAGGAGATAGTGAAGCTTAAGGAACAAAAGTTCTAGTCGAGAAAAGATCATAGGATAACAGTGGAATATTTTGAGTTCTCAGTGTTGAAGAATCTAACAAGTAAATTTGGTCTTTAAGAAATTTATTTCAAAGAAATCAAATTCTAGTAGCAACCATCACAGACAATAGGAGTTGTGAAAAAAGGAGAAGAGTTGTGTACCTCTTAGTAGGAAAGAAGAGCTCCTAGTAGAATAATATCACATCATGAGAAGTTGTGAAAATTCCAAGGAAAAGAGAACCAATAGTGTTCTCAATGGCTATGGCAGAAAGGAAACCCACAACAAGAAAGACTACAACAAAGAAGGAAAACCTAGTTTTGATTGAAGAGTGAAGAGGACAGGAGGTCCTCAAAGAGGAGAGAACTAGGGGAGTTATCAAGAAGTGAGAAGTTGAGGAAGCAACAACCTAAAAACTTTAAAAAGATGAGGAGTGGGAGTGCTCAATAAAATAGGTTCTATTGTAGAGAACTGGAAAGATGATAACTTCCAACACAGTTGGCTAGAAGTTGTCAGATGTCGTTCCACACTTATGATTGTGAGTAGAATTTCAAAGAGAAGAAAGACACTAAGAGAATGACTTTGTGTCAAGGTGATGAGTGATATATTTTTTGCATTGATGGAGAAGGCTTGTTGCAAGTCACATGTGGATAAAAGGATTCCGTAAAAGAAGAGAGAATTGACCATTGTTGGTCATGGTAAAGGTGTAAGTGAGAGAAACATTCGAGGAAAGGAAGAAGCCATGAGAAATAACACGAGGAGGAAATTAAGAAAAGAGAAATTTGATAAGGAGATGCCTAAGTTAAGGACAAGACTCAGTGAGATAAGAAAGCTGCTACACAAGAGGGAAGAAGGCCAGATGTGGGGTCTGAGAAAAATGATCAAATTACATATCAGATAAAAGATTTTTAAGAGAGAAATTCCTAAAGCCATAAAGCTAGGGAGGAAGATAAAACACCTATTGAGTGCATGTATGGGGGAAGAAGAGCTTAAAGCAACTGAGCCTAAAGATGAAGTGGTTTATTATTGTTGACCAGAATCAGGACCAATTCTTGGAGAGGATGATAGTAATGAGGATGCTAAGAAGATATTTATTGAGAGTCTCACAAATTGTTTAGAGAATCAACCATTATTGAGAGTCTCACTATTCATTAGACACATTTTTCCTCTGAATCTTTCATCCATTAACTTTCAAGTATCTATGTCATAGGATTAAATGTGCTCATTGGAGAGGCCCTAATTCTTAGAGGTTAAAATATTTGCACTATTCAATGTATTTTGGCCTTGTTTTCAGTCCCTATCCATAGGATCAATCCTACTAATTTATGATGAAAACTTTTCACTCGCCCCTTTTACATTCCAACTTAGTAGGAGGTCCTACCTTTGACATGGGCACTCTAGTTAACTCCTCACTAGCATTTTGATGCCCATGCTAGTTTTTAGTTAGGCTCATAATTCCTTGTTAGTCTTGTCATAACATTTTGTTGAAGCGACATACTTTTTTTTATGTTATTTTTCTGACCTATACTTCAAAAGTTACCATGTGTTGTGTTGTACTATTACATTGCATATTTCCCACTTGCAATATTGGCCTTATGTCGGCTCTAGCTTGTTCTCTTATAATTTATTTTCCTATTCCTTTTCTAAAAGTTCAAGTGTTGCATGATCTTGCCCTTGCAACTTCACTCCTTTATCTCTCGACAAAACTTTCCCGAGTACTCAGGCATACACAAATTCTCACAATAATGCGGAAAATTAAAATTCAGAAGATTGCCATGTAAAATATATTTATTCGAAATGAGTTACAAACTCATAAGACTTGGTCAGATAATGATACTTTATTCTGTTTCAGGCAAATATTTTCCTAACAGAAATGTAGCATATCTCCGAGAAGAAGAGAAGTGAGAAAGCTGACTAATAGCTCTAAAACTCGAGACTAATCAGTGCGCATAAAATGAGGGACACAACCAATCTTATATAGTATTTACAACTGGTATACCGGTGACTCATGACTGATGACTGCTGGTGACTGATGACTGATGACTGTCGATGACTCATGACTAACTCATGACTGATGATTGTCGGTGACTCATGAATGGTGACTGCCATTTCTAACCTAACCCTAATATTCGGGTGCAAGTGGACAACTTGCATTATCTCATCCCTTATCTCTTTCGAGAAAGTCTTTCGACATGTGGGGACCGAATATTTATGACAACATAAAGTAAATTTGAACTCCAGGTTGCATCTCTGATTATGCTGATAGAGTTGTTGCTTCTTGTGTTAAAAGATCTGCTAGGAAATTGGGATACCCGGGCTTGTGCTCAATGTTGAAATCATAGCTATCTAGCCATGCTGCCCATCGTAGTATTCTTGCATTATTATCAGCTAATTCTTTGTTTAGCTTGATCATACCTGGAATTATCTTTAGATCTGTTCTGACAAGAGAGTCTGATTGGTTTCAGATATAATATGAAATGATGAATACTTTTCTTTACTGCCAAAACCTCTTTGTGGCTACTAGGATAATTTAATTCCGTGCCATGAAATGATCCAGATATGTAGGCATAAATATGTTCAGTTGAATCTATATTTTCTAGTAGAACACTTCCCCATGCAACGTTTGAGACATCAGTTTCTAGGATGTAGAAACCTTCGTCTGTGGGAAGCTTTAATGGTGGGATAAACTTAACTTTCTCCTTGATTGTTCGCACTGCCTATGTCATGGCTTCATTCCATGGAATAGGTGCCTTTTTCAATCTTTGCTGCAGTATAACAAGATCCTGAGCCTGGCCTTTATAAAACCGTCTGATGTAGTTCAGGCTTCCAAGAAAACGTTGCAACTGCATTTTATCTATGATCTACTTTGGAAATTTCTGTAGGTTTTGGAGTACATGTTCTTGCAACTGAATGTTTCCATTAGAAATATGCAAACCTAAGAAATCTACCTTATTTAAACCAATCTCCATTTTGGTTTTTGACAGAGCGAGATCATGTTTAAAACAATGCTCAAAGAAAATTTGGAGATGCTTCTGATGTTCTTGTATATTTAAGGAACAGATAAGTAAATCACCAATATATATGATTAACCAATCTAATCCTCTAAAGACATCTTCCATTCTTTTTTGAAATTCAGATGGAGCATTTTTTAAACAAAGGGAATTACCTTCCATTGATATTGTCCATGAGGAACAACGAAGGTTGTTTTGTACTTGTCTTCTTTCTTTAAACCAACCTGGTAAAAACCAGAATTTAAATCGAACTTGCTGAAGATAGTACACCCTTTCATCTTTTGTAGGAGAGCGGCCTGGTTTGAAAGAGGATATGCTATCAGCTTCAAAACTGCATTGAGAGGCTTATAGTTAATCACCATTCTTAGTCGGCCTCGCTTGATTTCATTGTGTTTATTGACGTAGAATGCTCTGCATGTCCACTGAGATCGGGCTGGTTCAATCAGACCTTTTTCTAAGAGATCTGCTATCTCTTTTTGGCAGTATTCTCCTTCTGTTGGACTCATCAGTGCTACTGATGCTTTCATTGGGTGTATTTTGATATTATCTGCAAAAGGAAGATCAATAATGTATTCTTCGTGTTTCCAAAAAGCATTAGGAATGTCATAAGAACAATGTTTTTTAATTTGATCATAAATGTCTTTCAGATAATCATCATGATGAGCAACAAAAAATGAAACAATTCTTTGTTTCTTCTGGATTTCAGCAGACTTGGGTTTTGCTATTTTTGGCTTTTGTTGGACTATATATGATTTAGAAGTTTTAATAGGCATTTGTACAGACTTCTAGTTTATAGTTATGGTAAATATTTTATGTTAGTAGTCAATGGTAATGGGTGACCACCTAGTAAAGAATTCACTACCTAAGATTACATTAGTAGGAATTTCATCTAACTCAAGGAATGTACATTTGACTGGGTTAGACTGGATTACAATAAGGAAATAAATGACCTGGTGCTCTATAGGGAATAATGATCCAGTAATGGTGGATCCTCCTTCTATATATTTATCCCAATAAAATGGTGGGATGGAAAAGTGACGAGCTAAATTTAGTTGAGCTCTTGAATCGAGCAAACAATCTAAAAAATAAGGTTTATGATCTGGGGAAAATTTGTAAGGGTATATACAATTTGGGTTGACTCATCAAGGCTATGGATTTTCCTGGGTAGCTAGATGAATCAAAGTCGGGTCCATGATATTATTTCTGTGCATAACCTGGTTGTTCTTGTTCTTGAAGATATTCATCAATTGTTTTTTCAAGATCTTCATCAGATGAATTTTCAACTTATGTTCTGGTTATCCTTAATCTTTCTTTAAGCTCTTTGATTTCTAAACATAGTTGTTTGATCTTTTCTTTCTTATCTTCAATCTGTATTTCAACAGATTTACACATTTCTCTCTTGACCTTTTGCCACGCTGTATGCTTTGAGGGATGACTAGCATACAATTCTGACGGATGCCAGTCTAACGAGACTGCATATTTTATCTCCTTTTCTCTCTGCTTATCTGAGAGGTGACTAGCTGGTGGGTAGAATATTTGGCTTGGTTTTCCAATTCAGTGATCTGATTTTGGAGATGCATTCTCTGTCCCGTTATGTAAGAAGGTGTATTTTCTAGCTGCTTTCTAAGATCTACCATCATGTTTTCAAATCTAAACATACAGAACTGGTATGATTACAGGCTATCATTTTCTGAATCAGAATTTTGTTCTGTTTCAGTTTCTTCTTCTTGTTCTTAATTTTGGCCATCAGGATAAAATATTTCTCCTTCTGGTTCTTCATTAATGTCAAAAAATAAAAAGTTCCAATACCTAGGTTCAAGCTGATCATCTAAGAGTTCAGCATATGCTGTTAGTATTCCTTTATTTAGCTTTTGTGAGTAGGCATTAGCCTAATGACCTTATTTATTGCAGATGAAGCATTTGACTGATTTGGCTGGTGTGATTCATCTTCTAAAGAAAGCTTTTTTCTTCTGGAAACATTTTTTTCCAGCTGTGTAGGATTTTTTGGATGAATATGGTTCTTCCACTCTAGTTTGGATGACCATTTGTTCTTTGATTTGCATGAACAATGATGTGGGTGATCTCTATTGTATTTTCCCTTCCCCCAAACGGGAATTTGGCTGATTGTAGAGCAGACAGAGCTACTGAACATTTTGTCATAATTTTTAAACTCTTTTTGCATCCACTTAGCTAAACAATGGTCTTGTAACACAAATTTTATGTGATCATTTACTTCTGCTAAATTCATACCATTAAAAGAGATATTATTATCTCTGAAGTATTGCATTACTGCATTTGGTAATGTTCCTGACATGCTTTGAATATATCTGCGGATAAAGGCAGGGTCTAGATATGCATTCCCTTTGATAAGCCATTCTTGCATCTGACAAAAATAGAGATCTAACAATGTTATTTTGCCAAGTTGGTTTGAGAGGAAAAGATCTCTGTAGTGGTCAAGATCATGATCAACTGATGTTCCAACAAACTGGACTCTAAGTGCAAGTAATAACTGGGAAATAGGATCTGCATGTCCTAGAATATCTTCTTTCGCTTCTGCTGAAGCATAATGCCACCAAGTATGAGGAAGACCACCAAAGCCATTAACAATTTCTTGTGAAATGCTTCTCAAACTTTGTATTGGGTCTTCGGCTCTCTTTTTTCTTGACCAACTAGCCATTAATGTAATAGCATTTTCTAGCTCAACCTTTGGTTGACAATTTGGAAGGAACATGGGTTCCTGTGGCATAGAATGTATTGCACTGCTTATTGTAGATGCACTGGTATTTATAGCAGATATTGGGAGTGTATTTTTGCTTGATGAATATTCTCCCATGGTTATCTGTTGCGGAGTTCTTGGTTCTTGTTTTGGTAAGACAAGGAACTGTTTGTATTGGTCCTGGTTGAATGCAGGGCCCTTTTCTTGCACATGTTGCAAGAAGGAAATTGATGTGAAGACTACATCATCGTAGTCTTCATCTTATTCTGGCTCCTCTTCCCCAAATTTCCATTCTGGGAGCTCAGACTTGACTAAGCCAAAACTAAAAGTTCTTTTTAGCTTGGTGTTTGGATTATCTAAAAACAATGCAGATATCCTTTGTTTGTCCATTACAGATGAATAATCTGGTGAAGGTTTCTTTGTTCCTAATTTTTTTAGAAAAAGGAACCTGAATGGATAAAACCTGTTCAATAGCGACTAGCCTTTTATCAAGTTTCTCATTGGCTTGGGCTAAGTAATCTATTTGATGTTCTAGTAGCTCAAACGTAGCTAGAATATTTTCGCGGAGTGTTTTTTCTTCAGTTACTGTATTTTTTACATTAAGCACACGCTTATGCAAATAATCTATATTTTTGGATGTGAGATCTAACTGTAGATTAGCATAGTTCATCTGTGAAGTATTTATGCCTGATGCTGTGGTTTCTGGCACTGTGGAATAAGGGAGGAATTCCCTTTTCTTTTTACCATCCTCGTCAATTTTCCTAAATGGAACAGAAGGCAAGTTTCTTCCTGGAATATAGCTTTCATCTCCTGTGGCGACTTTTACAATTTTTGAAGTTTCTTCTCTTGGGAGTGGAGAAAACATGAAGAAATGATGTGGTTTCTTTTCAGGGATTTCAGTACCCCGTTCTTCAATCTGGAGAATCTTCCCCAGTTTCTGACTTTCTCTGGCATTAATGCGAAAGCTGTCTATCAGCTGGTTGCAGGCATGACACTGCTGGTGCTGACCTCTATATTCTCTGACTAGCTTTGCAGTAGATGAGCTAGTTCTAGGAAGTTTAGAAACTCCCTTTGGTATCTTCTAAATTACTTCTAGAACAGTGGGGTTTGTTCTAAAATATTGAGTAACATGGCTAAAGGTTACGGGTTTTGTTTTGGGTTGGATTTTAGCCAGTTATTGGTCTTGGGAAGCTTGGTTGTATTTACAGTATTGTGATTCCCATTCAGAAGGATACGAAATTCCAGTCCACTTAAAAGTAACAGGTGTGGTGGATTTACAAGAGGTTGATTCCACTTCAATTACAAGCTGCGAAGTATTTATTATATGTGATTGCAGAGGTGGAAGACTACCATTGCCAAATCTGACAATGGCAAGGGTTTTTAACTATATGATTAATGAATTTACAGACATGTCAAAACCTTGCAGATGGATATAAGCCTGAAGGAACTGGTAGATATAAGGATCATCTAGTGATACATAATACTTTGGGTAAATAGTCCCGAATGCGGGGCCATCATGAAGGGGATTGGCGAAACTGCCAATTATAGCATCTGATAATTTATTATGTCTTGTATCAATAATGACATAAAGGCTGTTAATATCTAGTTGTGGTCTTATAAGAGGATTAAGACCAAATCTTATTGCTCCAAGATGGCAGTACTTGAAGCCTTTAGACTTAGCCTAGTCTATTTGAGATTTCTCAAGCAATGGTATTTGAATTGGATTGCCTTGAGATGTGAATGACAGATCTATATAGTTGTGTTGTATTTGTGTCTTTGCATAGTATTTGTATAACGACATGTTATACACCTGATTTGGAAAAATAGGAGGCATTTGCCAATTTGAGTCTGTGTCAATTTCATTTAACGTTATAGTTGAAGCATAACTACTTGCTTCTATGTATGAACCTCGTCTTTCTGCTAACAAAGTCATAGGGGTATAAGTTTCAATTTCAACTTGGGAAATTTCAGCCATTTGGTGATCCATTTGAAGTACACCTAGCGAGCTTGCCACTGAGCAAACTGCCATGTCCGTCGAGACTTACAAACACAGCCTCGGGCTCAATACAGGTCCGTTCCTCCAACTAGATCTAGAAATAAAGCTGAGAAAATACAAATTCAGATTGGATCTACTACTATGGCTCTGATACCAAAATCTACGCTAAGTAGTCTCGAGTTTTAGAGCTATTAGTTAGCTTTCTCACTTCTCTTCTTCTCAAAGATATGCTAGATTGCTGTTAGGCAAATATTTTTCCTGAAACAGAATAACGTATCAGTATCTCACCAAGTCTTATGAGTCAGCCACCAGTCATGAGTCACCGACAGTAATCAGTCATGAGTCACCGATAGTCATCAGTCATGAGTCACCGGTATACTAGTTGTAAAAACTATATAAGAGTGGCTACGTCCCTCATTTATTGCACGCTGAGTAGTCTCAAGTTTTAGAGCTATTAGTCAGATTTCTCACTTCTCTTCTTCTCATAGATATGCTAGATTGTTGTTAGGCAGTTATTTTGCCTAAAACAGAATAAAGTATTGTTGGGTATACGACCAAAGTCCCACATTGACTAGAAGTGGGGAGGATCATTGGTATATAAGGATGGACAAATATCTCCATTGGTATGAGGCCTTTTGGGGTAAAGCCCATAAGCAAAGCCATGAGGGCTTAGGCCCAAAGTGGACAATATCATACCATTATGGAGATATGTGGTGTCCAGAATCCTTACAAGTGGTATCGGAGCCATGCCCCGAAGTTAGTGAAGTGGATGAATCCTCGAATGCCGAACGAAGGTGGTGGGCCCCGGTAATATCACGATGGGATCCATGGATGAGCTCGGTTAGACAGGCGGTATGCTCCAGATTCTTCATGGACGTGTCCTGGTCCCAACACGGTGAAGAGGAGTTGACCTGGGATAGAGCAAGCTCTCGAGGTAGGTTAAGGCGTGTGCTTCCAACGCATTGGAGCGGAGAGCCCTGGTTGGTAGAGAGTGGACGGATGGATAATCGTTTGAGGGGAGGCTCGATGGTCCTTTGTTCGAGGGGAGGATTGTTGGGTATACGACCAAAGTCCCACATTGACTAGAAGTGGGGAGGATCATTGGTATATAAGGATGGACAAATATCTCCATTGGTATGAGGCCTTTTGGGGTAAAGCCCATAAGCAAAGCCATGAGGGCTTAGGCCCAAAGTGGACAATATCATATCATTGTGGAGATATGTGGTGTCCAGAATCCTTACAAGTATTAGTATCTCACCAAGTCTTATGAGTCTGTAACTCATTTCAAATAAAGATATTTTACATGGAAATCTTCTGAATTCTAGTTTTTTGCATACACATATTTTGGTATCAGAGCCATAGTAATAGATCCAATATGAATTTGTGTTTTCTCAGCTTTATTTCTAGATCTGGTTGGAGGAGCAGACCCGTATTGAGCATGAGGTTGTGTTTGCAAGTCCCGACGGATAGGGCAAATTGATTAATGGTAAGATCGCTAGGTGTACTTCAAATGGATCACCAAATGGCTAAAATTTCCCAAGTTGAAATTGAAACTTCTATCCCTATGACTTCGTTAGCAGAAAGACGAGGTTCATACATAGAAGCAAGTAGTTCTGCTTCAACTATAACATTAAATGAAATTGACGTAGACTAAAATTGGCAAATACCTCCTATTTTTCAAAATCAGGTGTATAACATGTCATTATACAAATACTATGCAAAGAAACAAATACGACAGAACTCTGTAGATATATCATTCACATCTCAAGACAATCCAATTCAAATACCATTGCTTGAGAAATTTCAAATAGACTGGGCAAAGTCTAAAGGCTTCAAGTACTGCCATCTTGGAGCAATAAGATTTGGTCTTAATCCTCTTGTAAGACCACAACTGGATATTAAAAGTCTGTGTCGTTGTTGATACAAGACACAATAAATTATCAGATGTTATAATTGGTGGTTTCGCCAGTCCCCTTCATGACGGCCCCCGCATTCGGGATTGTTTACCCAAAGTATTATGTATCACTGGATGATCCTTATATCTACCAGTTCCTTCAGGCTTATATTCATCCGCAAGCTTTTGAAATGTCTGTAAATTCATTAATCATACAGCTCAAAACCCTTGCCATTGTCATATTTGGCAATGACACTCTTCCACCTCTGCAAGCACATATAAGAAATACTTCTCAGCTTGTAAGTGAAGTGGAATCAGCCTCCAGTAAATCCACCACACCTATTACTTTTGAGTGGACTCGAATTTCGTATCCTTTTGAATGGGAATCACAATACTGTAAATACAGCCAAGCTTCCCAAGACCAAGAACTGGCTAAAATCCAACCTAAAAAAAAACTCGTAACCTTTAGCCATGTTACTCAATCCTTTAGAACAAATCTTGATGTTCTAGAAGCAATTCAGAAGATACCAAAGGGAGTTTTTGAACTTCCTAGAACTAGCTCATCTACTGTAGAGCTAGTCAGAGAACTGTAGAGTTGGTCAGAGAACATAGAGGTCAGCACCAGCAGTGTCCTGCCTGCAACAAGCAGTGTCCTATTCGCAAATAATGCAATACTTCCCTACTCAAGCATACATGGAATTTTTTTAGGATTTATTTTTCATTTCCTATTTGAAAAATATCATAATACTTTTATATTAAGCATACACGTGTTGCATGCCATTTTGGTTCCACAATGAATTCCTTCCTTATATTGGTGAATTTGTTATGAATCTTAGGCATTTACAAGTTTTTTTTTAATATTTTTTTTATGACCACTTCATCATCATTACACAATAACCTAGCCAATTTACACGATACTTTGGCCAACGTATAAGAAATTAGGTAAAGTTTCTAAGTTGGTTGGATATTTATATAAAACATTAAAATTCATTTTATTAGTCCTTATTTTCGCCAAACATGGATTATATCAATTTATTTTCAGGTGCATCAACCCCAACCAGCTAGCATTTTGTTTGAGACTCAAAATGGGGTCATGTAAATTATGAGAAATATGCATTTCATCATTTGTAACTAATCTAAAATAAAATTAGCGAAGTGTAGTTTACAACAAAGTGTTTTGATTCCAGAAGAATCTAGGAGTTGTAGGTTGTTATTTAGTCTGATGAGTTGGTTTTGGTTCACTTAGATGGCATGATTAGCCAAATGGGCTTTTGTAATAACTTCCAAGTGCCACCCTGAGTTGTTAGGTCGTTCCTAGAATTGGGACATATGTCCAATTAGTTGTCATATTGTTATAAGTTATCCTAAACAATATTTAATTTCATATATGTGTAGAAAATCCAGTCCCAAGGGGTTGTGGGGAGCAGAGTTGGAGAGAGGGTTCAAAAGGTTTAGTAGAGCTCAGGCCGAGACCCATTAATCCCATGTATGAATCCACAGTTATGAATAAAAGGTGAGATGTGTATCTATAGTAAAAATTAGATGCCAAGAGGGATCAGATAGAGGTCCATGTAATTCATTGCAAATATTTCTTAGTTGAATAATAAAGATAGCATCTGAATTTCTTTGTGTACATGTGTACGGTTATCCCTGTATAGCTGGATAGTGAAAACGATCCACCAAACCAAGCATTGAACTAGTAATACTATGTTGATCAATAAGTACCTTGACGCCTTATTGGACCGAGTTCGAGTTGAGTAAAATACCATAGAAGATAGGACAAGAACAAGCCTTAGGCGAGAGACAAAAATTTCATGGGTATTTAGAGTAGGAAATAGCTCGAGAAGGAGGAGCTTGAGTTGCGTGAAAGTTTATTCAAGAAGCCATGTAAATCCCCACTGCATATAGTTTCTCAAGGGACTTGTTTTCATAGGAATTTCTTATTGACATGCAATTGAACCTTGGGGTTGAGATACTCATAATAGAAATGTTAAGGACTAAGCCCTAACATTAATTTATCTTGAGTTTTTGACATTCATTCTGAGTCAATATTGGTTTGGTGTGGTAGGACTAAGTAGATTTCAATGCTTGGATCATAAATCCCGATAGTCGAACGAAAGTGAGCACAATCAATTGTGTTTGGAGTAGAGTCCCAACTGTCGAATATAAACACTCTTTCACTAGCATTTGATCTAATCCTTGGATTGAGGGAGGAATTAAATACAAAACGAAGGTGTTGGGCGGGCCTTCGGGTTCAACATAAAGGACAACCACAAAGGAGAAAATGAGTTCCACACCAAGGATAAAGTCAGGATTGAGTGTAGAGTTGGGCTTTCGGGTCTCAATACCAAAGGATAATCGAGGGAGGATTCGACCGATAGACCTCTGACTAAGGATTAAATAAAACTCCCATATGTAGTTTATTTCATTCATGACACCTCGGTTGTTGGCCAGAGCCCAAATTTGGTCAGGTGTGATGTTAATCACCCTAGTCAGACCTCGTAGTAGTCGGGTCAGCGAGGGAAGAAAGAAGTAACCCCGAATTTTCTTTGTGCAATAGGCAAGGCCCCACATGAATTAAAAGAAAATTTTGGATTAAAGGAATATCAAAGGAAATGTTTATGCCGAGAGAAGGTGTATTCCATGTATTTAGAGTGTGGATTTCACACTTGAATTGGCACTCGTTCATTCTATTTATGATTTTGGTGTTAAAATAAAAGGAAAGAATGCTTTTGTTGCGTTAAGCGGTATCAAAGTTGTCATGCTCTTTGGAAATTAAAAGAATGAGAGTGCACCCCTTTGATTGAAATTTTAAGGTATGATTGTCTTATTGAGTTTGGATTAAATTTTATATTGTATTTCAAGTGAAGGTGTCGAGACCATTGAGAGAATTGCAAAGTTAGTTGGGTGAGTTAGACTAAGTTTTTAAGATTAAAGCATGTGCTACACATAAGAATTTTGGCATTAAGTTTGTAAATAGTTGCAAGAATTTTATGTGCAACATTAGAGATAGCATGTAAGGGTTCCTTGCTCAAGGACAATTGATGACATAGTGAAGCTTAAGGAACAAAATTTCCAGTTGAGTAAAGATCATAGGATAAAAGTGGAAGATTTTGAGTCCTCAGTGTTGAAGAATCTAACAAGGAAATTTGGTCTTTAAGAAATTTATTTCAAAGAAATCACATTTTAGTAGGAGCCATCATAGGAAATAGGAGTTGTGATAAAAGGAGAAGAGTTGTGTAGCTCTTAGTAGGAAACAAGAGCTCGTAGCATAAGAATATCCTAACATGAGAAGTTGTGGCAATTCTGGGGAAAGGAGAACCAATAGTGTTCTCAGGGGCTATGACAGAAAGGAACCCCACAACAAGAAAGAATACAACAAAGAAGGAAAACCTAGATGTGGTTGGAGAGTGAAGAGGACAGGAGGTCCTTAAGAGGAGAGAACTAAAGGATTTATCAAGAAGTGAGAAGTTGAGGAAGAAACAACCTAAAAACTTAAAAAGTTGAGGAGTGGGAGTGCTTAAGAAAAGAGGTTCTATTGTAGAGAATTAGAAAGATGATAACTTCCAGCGCAGTTGGGTAGAAGTTGTAAGATGCAGTTCCATAGTTATGATTATGAGTAGAATTTCCAAGAGAAGGAATTGGTGTCAAGGTTATGAGTGATAGATTTTTTGTAGTGATGGAGAAGGCTTGTCGCAAGTCACAGGTGGATAAAGGGAGTCCATAAAAGCAGAGAGAAATGGCCATTGTTGGTTATGGTAAATGAGTAAGTGAGAGAAACAATCGAGGAAAGGAAGAATCCATGAGAAATAACACGAGGAGGAAGTTAATCCAAGAGGAATTATATAAGGATATTCCTAAGTTAAGGACAAGACTTAGTGAGATAATCAAGCTGCTACAAAAGAGAGAAGAAGGCCATATGTGGGGTCTGAGAAAAAAGGTCAAATTACATATCAGACAAAAGAGTTTTAAGAGAGAAATTCCTAAAGTTATAAATTTAGGGAGGAAGATAAACAGCTATTGAGTGCATGTATGGGGGAAGAAGAGCTTAGAGCAGCTAAGCCTAAAGATGAAGTGGTTTATTATTGTTGACCAGAATAAGGACCAATCATTGGAGAGGATGATAGTAATGAGGATGCTGAGAAGATATTTATTGAGAGTCTCACAAATTCTTTAGAGAATCAACATAAATATTTGATGGCAAAATCATTTGTTGAGGCTAAAGAGCATGTTGATCTCAAACCTAATAATACATGTGTGGTTGCAATATTTTCTATAGACAATGAACATAACATTGATATGTTACATGGTGGGAGAACAACAACCCCTAGATGCTATGCTAGTGGAAGGTGAAGGATAGTCCCATATCTCTATCATAAAGATCGAAGAAGAACAAAATTTAAGTCCTATTGAAAGAGAAAATAACATATTGTTTTTTTTTTCTTAAGGAAATAAAAGTGGAGAGTATGCACAACAAACAACTGCAGCCATGGAAGAATCATTTGGAGTTCCTGTTGATATGAAATTAAAATTTGAAGGTTTATTGAAAAAGTTTGAAAAATAGTTTATGTCTTGTGGGAAATGGATCAAAATTGAAAAATCACATAAACTTAAAAATTTTAGTTAAGTTTTGGAGATATAACCAAAGAAAAATAGACAACATGCAACATCACAAAAGAAAAAATTGATGACAAAGTTCACCTCTCCTGGATTACGACTCAGGGTCTAGCTTCCAATGTTGTCCCTTTATATTATATTCTCAAAAGGTAAATCATATCAACATACAATCCTCAAATCACAAAAATAATGCTTCCATTATGTCAAGAACACCCAAAAACCCCTTTGTAGGCTCTTCTTGGGCTCAAAAAGGCTGAAAATTGGCCAAGTTAGGCCACCTTCTCCATTCCTCTACTATTTGTCTTGCAAAATGACCAAAACTAGAAAAAAGAGTACTGAATTCCCTCTTTGGAAGAACTTCCCCGTGACAATTTGGCACGGGAGCAATGAATTTTTTGCCAAAATTAGTGCAAATTATCGAACCATTAATCAAGCACCTGCACCCTTATTTTCTGCCCTTTTTTTCGATTAGGTGGCATCTAATATGGCCACGGGCACAGGCTAAAGGCCACGTGCCTTCTAGCTTCGCGGTTTTGGTCACATGAAGGGCATATGTCTGGGGGCGGGGGCACGGGAAGGGTGCCACGTGCTTTTCCCCTCTCGTTAACACCAGTGGTTGTATGTAATACATAGAACTAGGGGTTGGGCTAACTGTCCACCCCCTCTGCTTTCGCCATATGTCATGGTTTTGTCGCATTGAATCAAACCTAGGGCTAGAGATTTTCTCCCTGCCTCTATCACCTAACGCCACGACCACCTCGCATCCACATTACCTGGGGCTGGGGCCACGTGCCCCACTCCTTCCGCCAATTCCAAAAATACTTCATGTTAAATATAAATTCGCGACTATGACTATTAAGGAACCATTTTATGGTATAACGATAACAATGTTGGATAGATCTCCAGAGGTCTTGGGGATGAACCCCATTAGGTTAGTCGGTCAACCAAATATTCTTTTCATGAAATCTTAGGCCCACATGGTGCCCTCCCATTGGGCCTCATGACACATCCCAATTGGTCAAACCCAAGCCTCACTAACCAATGAAATTTCACCAATTAAACCTACATGACCCGTGACATATCAACGCATGATTGACCCATCTGACATTTGTACTACCCAGTTATATTTTTGAAGTCAGTGCCACATCACTATATGTCCTACCCAGTCAGTATCCTAGTCAACCCTACAAGTTTACTTTTTAGTTGTTTGCTAAAAAATTTAGAATGCAACAACTTTCACATACGGTGTTGGATTGAGGAAATTCAAGCGTTTTTGTAATAAAAAATATGAGATATATGATTTAGCGCTAGTTTCGAGCGATTTTGAGCACTTTGAGTGTTGAGCATATTTTTTATCCCATGGATCATTCCTCCCCATTGGAAGATTTTGGACCACTAAAAGTGTGTTTTTACTTAGCAAGTAAGTGAGGGTACAACTCCCTCACTTTCCTGATCACAATTCACATTTCTTTAATTGGATTGGCACCTTTGAGCCCCACTCGAAGATACTCCACATTGCCTCAATGTGAATTCCTAATTCTCATGTCAAGAATTGAGTCCTCTCACAACTCATTTAAATATTCAGGAGCAAAATATTCAATAGATGGAATCTGAATATTCTCTTCAGGATCATCAATCATTGGAAGCTCATACAATCTCAAGTTTTCCACATTCACAATAGAACACATTTGCATGTGTTGCACCTCGAGACTGTTCCTACTTTGACATCTTTTTCCACGATCTTTTCTTCCTTTTTTGCAAAATTCATAAACTCAATCAGTGATAATTGACACATTTCCATATGAGAAGGCATTTAGGTTATCTTTATTTAATATTGTAATTTTTCTTATTATTTAGATGAATTTTTGTAATTAGCTGCAAATTTCGTGCAATTCTGTAGCTAACCTTTGTTTCTACAGCCACCGTTATTGTTTGACAGGTTTTGAGAAGAAAATGAAGAAGCGAGTCATATGGGTAGCTTTAAAATGGTCCATATATGGATCATATCCTACTTACCTATTCAAATTCGATAAGGATTATGCCTACAATCACGGTCAAAGATTACTCAAGATAAGGGATAAGATCAACAGACGAAGATTCTAGATTTGCTCTTACGTAAAAAATCGAGAAAGAGCCATGAAGAATTTGCTTTTGATTAGACTTCTAGTCTTAGATTTATTTTACTTTCCATAGGTGAAATTATCTCGTACAGTTAATTTAAAACTTTTTTATAAATACTAGTTTACCAAAACCGGGAATAAGCTTGATATTGGTGATAATACTGTGATACATTTTTAAACTATGTTTTGTTAATGAAGAAGACCAGTTCTAGACCATTGACGCACATATAGCTTAAGTATATTTACACATTCCATTGCAGATGGCCCCTGTACGGAAAAGAGGTTTTTATAGTCATTTCGTAGTTTAGTTTCTCATCATTTCATAGTTAAATTCTATGTCATTTAGTTTCTGAATGTTTTCGAATTTAGTTGTTTATATTTTCGCACAGCTGATTGTTATATCTTATGCTCTCCTGAATTGTTTCATTATCATGACCCTGTCAGCATTCAATTGAAATAGTTCTTGCATTTGATTACACATTAACCATTTAGATTAGACATTTCGTTTTGCACAATATATACTCTGTAACTTTTGCTTGCCTTAGTTAAATTTGAATTCAATTAGCACAATCAATTTGATTTCTTACTGATAGATTTGATGCTTTCGTTTCCATGGAGTGTAGAATAGAGTTAGATTAGAATTATATTTTTATCATTCTTAGATAGAGTTAAAACTAGATGAGATGTTATGTTTTTCATAGAATTAGTGTTCTCAATTAATAGGTAGAATATGGTTTTATTTTTGTTGTGTTGATAGATAGAATATAATTCAGAGATCAATAGAATTCAATAGAATTTATAATGATGGCTTGTTTAAATGAAGAATAAGTTCAATTAGATGTTTTCATAGATGTTTTTCCAGCATAAAATAACCTAACATAGCTCAGATTTAATCACTCAAAGATTGATTTATTTTTATGCAACATAGATTAGTTAATTAACATTTCCTTTTCTTCCTTCTTTTAGATTTTATATTACATTCATTTTATTAAGAGTAATTTATAAATCAATTTATTTTCTGACAATAAAAATAACATTTCCTTTTCTTCCTTCTTAAGATTAAGTTTTTCATCATTAAATTTCTTTCAGATTTAGTTATTTATTAGCATTCAATATTTCATTTAAAAAATTAGATTTCAATCCTTAGATCATTTTTTATTTTTTAACATTAGACATAAAATAAAACCGCCCCCAAAAAATATAAAACTACACAATGAAGTAAGAAAGAAGGGAATCTAAGCATATATAGTGCACCACACTTCATCAAATTACTAACTTCGGTCAATAATTTATGGTAGAAATTTAAGACATTAAATTGACTAAACATTTTAGCGTCGTTTCTGGGGAAGTGTAATTAGGAGGCCTTATTTCTTACATCTAAACAAAAAATGATATGCGTAGAGAAAGAGACTATAGGGGTAAATTTATAGCTAGAGGTAGAAGTTTGATTCCATCAACACCACTCACTCCACCAAGAGCATGAAGTGCCACACCACCATCTCAAATTCATATTCCATTTTTCACAACAAGACATAGACTTCCTGAAGTCTTAAGGTAAATCCAACTAGGAGACTCTCCAACTTCATCTACCGAGGCAGTCTTAGAAGAGGAAGATCCTAGATCTCCAACAGAAGGAGTAAACTTTTTCACCTCTACAAGAGAAAAAATTCTAGCTCAGGAGTTAGAAATCCCTAGTGAGGAAGAAGAAGAAAATTTCTTCAACATCCCATTGATAGAAGAACCAGAGGAAGAACAAATAACTCTACAATTAGAATCCTACATTATTGATTTATGAGGAATATACAATGGTACGGAGAAGGAGAAGTAGAAGGAGAAGTACACAATTTTAATGGAGAATCCTTAAGAATAGGAGGAGGAAGAAGAGGTGGAGGGCGAGGTAGAGGAAGAGATGAAGATAATAGAAGAAGAGAAAATAGGGAGGACCATAACTATGTTGGATTTCCTATAGTTGATGAGGATACAAATGCCACAATGAAGAATATTTCACCTTCCATCCTTCCCAATTTCTATGGATTAAGGAATGAAGATCCTGAAACTTTTCTATTTGAATTTGAGGTTTTATGTAGATCATATGACTACTTACAAGACTCTAAAAAATTGAAACTATTTCCTGCAACACTCAAGGGTGCAGCCTTAAAATGGTTCATGAGCTTAATAACACAATCTATTAGGACATGGGATGAGATGAAAGGTGCATTCTTACAAAGGTATCTGGATTATTGCACGCCTATTAATTGGAAGGATGAAGTATTTAAAATGATACAAAGAGAGGATGAAAACTTGGAAGACTTATTGAGAGATTCAATTACAATATTAAAAGAGCTAAAATGGAAAATTTATATCAAGATACTTTAAAAGCTCTCTTATTAAAATCCATCAAAGATGAATGGATAGATATTATTAATATGATGGGAAAGGGAGACATCTCTCAACTATCATTACCTGAAATTGTTGAACTATGCATTCAAATTTCGAGAGGAAAATCAAGAACTGGGAAAAACGCAAGAGATCGTATTCTCTCTAGAGTGAATAAATTTGTAACTGGAACAATAAGTGGGGCAGAAATAGGAAATATGCTTGATGAATTTAAAAAATATATCTTAGGGAGTCTCAGTGAGCAATTAGACACCCTGAAATTACAAAACAAGCAGAAAGCTGAAACTGATGCCTTAACTATTTTTTGTCCTAAATGCAGAAAGAAACATGCCTTAAGAGAATGTCCTCTTAATTTAAAAGTCATAGAGACCTGTTTTATTTGTGCAGAAAACCATGAAACAAAAAATGTCCCTCTATACCAGGTCTTAAGTCTATTTTCCAAGAAGAAATAGCTCCACATCTAGTAGAACCTCTTTGTTTTGTCTCTAGAAGACCATGGAAAGGGCCACAAACTCAAGGTTTTGACAATAAAATGTATATTTAGACCCCACCAAACAATTGGAATTCATAAATTCCATGGAAAAAACCGTGGTCCCAACCTCAACCTTGGACACAAGGAATGAAAAATCCTTATGGCAGATACTCTCAATATCACCAATATCCACAATCCTATCCAAACTATCCTCCCCAACATTTTCCACAACCTAGTCAACAACCTCAATTCCAAAATCGTAATCCACAACTTTCATTACCATTTCTGTAAAGACCAAATCAACTACCTGCCCAGTCATTACCAAACCCAAAAAATAAAAATGCCTAACTTGCTTATAACATAGAAGGACATAATTCTCCAACTTATATGATTAATCCACTAGATCTTAACAATGTTCAACTTAGATCTGGTAGGATATTAGAAAGGAAAACTTCCTCTGTTGTTATTCAGGAAAAAGTCAATCTTGATGAAGAAATTTCTCTATAGAAAAATAAAAATCATTTGGGAGAAGGCACATCCCTTCAACAGAATCAAAATTCTCAAAATAAAAAACAAAAAAATCCAATAAACTCAACTCCTATCATAGAGCAACCTTCAGTATCTATTTCTAACCCTCCTTTTCCTAAAAGATTACAAATCGATATAGGGGTAGAAAAACAAATTTTGTTGCCTAATTATGATTTTCTAGATGAATTGAAAAATGTATGTATCAAAATACCTTTGTTAAAATCCATTAAGGATATTCCAATCCTTGCTAAAACAATATGAGAGTTGAGCATAAAGAAATCAGGAAGAAAAATAAAATAAGTAAAAAGGATTTAGTTAGTGGGAAAAACTGCAGACATTATGATGGGAAAAATAGCCATACAAAAATATTTAGATCCGGGAAGTCCAATTGTAAAAACACACATAAATGGTATTGAGATTCCAAATACATTCATTGACTTATGAGCAACCATAAACATCATGAGTAAACAAACCATGGAACAACTTAGGTTTCCAAACCTTTAGTATACACCAACATTACCGCAATTAGCAGACAGATCAGTAATCAAGCTAGATGGTGTATTAGAAGACATTTATGTATCCTTAGACTCTTGGGAATATCCAGGTGACTTTATGATCTTAAATCCCAAGAAAATCCTAGGGGGACATACATTGATATTAGGAATACCTTGGTTAGCTACAATTGATGCTTTCATTAGTTGTAGATCTGGTGATATGTTTATTTTCGATGGTAATTCGACAAAGAAATTCACTCTATATCCTCCAACAAAAACAATGACAGAAATAGAAAATGAAGAATGGATGGATGATGACAATTATATACAACCTCTCTTTACTATTTCCCATATTAGTGAAGAATGTCAACTTTTAAATTCAATAGAAAATTTTGAAACATCTTCACAATGTGAAGATGATCATAATTTTCAAGAACAATGTAATATTGAATACTTTTCATCCAGAAAAATGTCTTTATATTCTATGAAGAATTTGGTAACTCTGTAGTTGAAATCTTTCCAGGAAAATATTTAAACATAAACAAAAACTTGGAAAAATTCCAACAAGAAGAGTTAATCAAAACATTGCAAAAAAATTCTTCTGCATATGCATGGGAGTACACTGACATGAAAGGAATTAATCCTGAAACTTGCATACATCATATCTATATTGAAGAAAACTATAGGCCTATCAGACAACCTCAAAGAAGGATGAATCCAAATCTTAGGGAAATTGTGAAAAGAGGAATTACAAAAATTGTTGAATGTAAACTTCATTTATTCAATTTCAGACAGTTAGTGGGTGTCTCCCTTGGTGATTGTCCCTAAAAATAATGGTAAATGGAGGGTATGCATTCATTATAGAGAATTGAATAAGGCTACTCTCAAATATCATTTTCCATTGCCTTTCGTAGATCAAGTTTTGGATACATTAGTAGGGAATAAATATTTCTCATTCTTGGACGGTTTTAAAGGTTACAATCAAATTCAAGTAGCACCTGAAGACCAAGAAAAAACCACATTTACCTGTCCATGGAGAACCTATGCTTGCTGAGTACTTTCTTTTGGACTGTGCAATGCACCTACAACATTCCAAAGAGCAGTATTAGGAATTTTATCTGATTTAATACATGATTGTGTGGAAGTGTATATGGATGATTTCATAGTTTATGGAAATTCTTTTGAAGAGGCTCTTGAAAATTTGGAAAATTTTCTTAAAATATGTAAAGAAGAAAATATTTCATTAAGTCATGAAAAATGTTTTATGTTGTTTACTGAAGGAATTTTTTAGGACAACACATTTTAGAAGATGGAATTAAGGTGGACTCATCCAAAGTTGAAGTCATTTCCAAATTATCAATTCCAAATTTTCAAAAGGATGTTAGAAGTTTTCTTGGTTTTACAGGGTACCACAAAATATTTATAGTCACAAAAATTACATCTCCACTCTTCAAATTGCTCACCAAAGATTGTGAATTTAGTTGGAATCCTAAGTGCCAAATGGCATTTGAAACTTTAAAAGCAAAAGTATATGAGCACCCATCTTCAGAGGACCAAATTGGAAAATATCTTTTCATATCTCAACAGATGCTTCAGATACATCTCTGGGAGATGTATTAGGAAAAAAATATTTGACCCCCTATGCCATCTACTACACAAGTAAAAATTTGACTCCTGCCGAGTTAAATTTCACTGTTACTGAAAAAGAGTTTCTAGTTGTTGTCGATGCTATTAACACGTTTAGGCATTACATTGATGGCTATGAAACCTTTATTCAAACAGATCATTCTGAAATTAGGTATTTAATGAATAAACCTATCACTAATGGCAGAATCACAAGATGGTTATTACTCCTGCAAGAACTTAACATCACCATTCTAGACCGGCTTGGAAAACAAAGCACAGTTGTTGACTTCTTGTCTAGAATTCAAAATGACAATAATGATACTCCAATAGAGGATAGCTTTCTTGATGAATATATTTTTGCAATATCTACTAAATCTCCATGGTTTTCAGACATTGCTAACTACTTAGCTACAGGAAAATTACCAGCATACTTGTTTCCTAGGGAAAAGAGAAAAATAATTCAAACAAGTGCATTATATTCATGGGTAAATCATGATGAATTGTACAAGAAATATCCAAATCTCATCATTAGGAGATGTGTACAAGAAGATGAAATACCTGAAATTGCGAAGGCATGCCATGATGAGCCTTGTGGTGGACACTTTGTTGATAAGAGGACTGCTTATAAAATCCTTCATTTAGGATATTATTGGCCATCCCTTTTTAAAGATGCCAAGGAGTATGTCAAAAGGTGTGACAATTGTCAGAGAATGGGAAACATGTTCCTACATATGAAATTCCCTTACAACCTCAGGTACTCATTGAACCCTTTGAAAAATGGGCTCTGGATTTTGTTGGGCTCTGGATTTACCAGAATTTGTCATTTACTTTTATATATTTTTCCTTCATATTAGAATTAAATTAAAGGGAATAATGCAAAAGTAAGGTAGAATGAATTATTTATAAAAGGTGTGTTTAATAAAATAAAACTTATTTGTTGTTGTATTTATTAATAGGGAAGCGAAACAACCAAACTGCTGACTAGGATGAACAAATGATAACAGACAAGGAAAGTGAATGGAATCGTATCGACTCCTATGAATCAACGAAAGATGTAGAGGCACACCTATTCTTGGAGTGTTTTGATAACCACTAAGTAGTAGGACCTCATGATGGGAAGAATCTGTTAATCTGTTTGAATTTGCCTTTAAGCTATAAAAAGCTGAAGGTGGAAGAGATGAGACACAGTTCATGTATTATAATTTTCCTGTAATAAACGTATTCAGACAGAATCATCAAGTTTGTGCTAATTTATTGCCTCTATTGATTAATGAAGAAATTGACATTTTTAGTATAAACAAATTCTGAGTATTCCTTAGCAGAAGGCTTCTAGAGGCTTCGGGCCCAACCCAGGGGGTTCTCCTGTTATTCTGTGCTATACATTTATTTATGAAACTTGCAGTTCCAGTTATCCTTTGTGTTTCATAGCAATACCATTTAATTGGTTAATCGCAAGCATGATATGTTATAACTTCCTTTTCACCAGAATAGATTTATCATTGATATTCTTTTATCAGGAGTTAATGCTTTACATTCGTTAGACTAGTTTCAGCTTGGTTGTTGTTCAATTCTGCATATAGTTAATTCTTGAATATTTTCTTCATAATTGTGAACGTTTGGTTTGATGTTTAATTCTGAATGATGCTATTAGTGGATTAATAGGGAATTCCATTGAAAAATCTAGAATAATTGATTGTTGTTCAATTTATTAGGATTTTTGTTCAATTCATTAAGGTAGTTGTTCAATTCATCAAAGTGTGTTGTTCAATTGAAATCTATTCTTTTCAGTATTGAGTGGTTATTTCTGCATAATCTTAGAACATAATCTGCTCCTTTGATAGGTATGAAGTATTTCATAGTTCACTTTCAAGTTGGTTTGATTGAACTTCGAGAATTAGTTAATCTTTATTACAACGATCTAGAGTAGTTAACCTCTGATGTCGCTTGCATATATTTTTCTTACACTCTTGAAATAACAAGACTTGCCCTGGGTTGATAATTAATGTAAATCATTAAGGTTACCTTTAATACAGTCACCTTTTTGACCCAAACCATCGAACAAAAGGGTATATTATGGTTTACCTTTGATTATGTCACTAAATGGGTAGAGGTTAAATAACTTTCTTTTGTTAATGAAAATGTTGTAGTTTAATTTATTTTTTAGGATATTTTCACTCATTTTGGTGTCCCAAGGGAAATTGTGACAGATCAGGTAACTCAGTTTACATCTAGGATGGTGCAAAAGATTGTGGAGGAATATAATATCAAACATAGAAATTCTACTCCATACCATCCATAAGAAAATGGACAAGTGGAGTCCACCAATAAAGTGATTGAAGTAATCCTCATAAAGACTGTACATCTACATAGGAAGGATTGGGTAGAAAGGCTTCCTGAAGCTTTATGGGCCTACCAGACTACATGGAGGAATACAACAGGATATACTCCCTATGAAATTATTTATAGGAAGCAAGTCTTGTTTCCAATATAATTCCAAATAAAAACCTTCAAAACAACAGTTAGATTGGGAATTGATTTGTCAGGAGCCCAAAAGAATAGAATGGAGCAACTCAATGAGCCTGATGAGATCAGGCAAGATGCAGTTCAAAAGACCAACCTAATTCAGCAACAAAGGTCCATATGGCATGATAAATACATAAAAGAAAGAAAATTTCAAGCAGGAGATTTGCCACTTTTATTTGATTCAAATTTCAAAGAATTCCAAGGAAACTTTTAGACTCATTGGTTTGGGCCTTATGAGATCGAATTTTTTTTTGAGAATGGAGCAGTCAAGATAAGGAAAATTGATGAAGAAAAGGTACCTCTTCTTGTGAAATGACATCGACTAAAGGTCTATCATAAACCAATTAAAAAGGAGTAATTTATCAAAAAAGTTCAAGACAATGTCGATTTGAAGTTGGTGAAGAAGAATCATTCTTCTTGTCCAACTTAGTCTTCTTTTTACTTTTTTCATATCTAAAAAAAACAAAAACAAAAATAAATAAAATTATATATATATATATATATATATATTATTAAAAAAAATAAAATATTGTATAAGTATGAAAACCAATCAATGATTGGGATCCTTATACAAAAACTACAAGCTGAAAATCAAAGCTCATTTCTGACATCTTATATTTTCTCCCATTCTGAAAATCTCAAATTCTTTGTTCCCTTTATTTTTCAGAAGCAATAAAAGATTAGCTACAAAATTGCTACATTTATGCAGCTCTTAGAATAATTTGCAGCTGTCATCACATTTTGCAGCTCTGATACACTTTCGAAGCCCATTCAAGTAGGGCATATGGAATAGAAGCAACTGAAAACTCTAATTGAAGAAGATGCTGAAAAGACACCTGAGGAATCAAGATAGAAAGAAGAACAAAAAAGGTTAATTCCAAGGTATGTTACAAAATTTGTTTTAATAATAAGGTTAAAAAACATTAGTGTATATAAATTAGATGATCATATGTTGCCACCTCAAATTGTCATCATTAAAACTGATTTTACTCAGTTCACACCATAAATACATAATTCTCCACTTCATCCGTATCATATCCCCTTAATGATCAAGACCGATTTCATTCATTAATTATTAATGACCATATCTCATGCCATAACTCGCTTACTCACATTCCTAAACCCTCACCCGATTACCTATTTACCTACACATCTCTACAATATCCTCTCGACATTCTTAACTTAGAGGAAAAACCTCAATTCACCTGGTCAGAGAGGAATAGTCTTAAAGGCGAAAATTCCTTACAACAGAGACATGGGTTTAATAGTAAGAACCGAGCTTGTGGGAGGAAAATTCATGGAAGTTTATCCACAAACGAAGGAAATGCTACAGAAGGTATGATGGCTCTAGTTCATAGAAAATTTCGATGGGTTCCACAAAGAGGTTACTAAATCCTTTGCAAGGGCCTTTGACAGGGCGGAGGTAGAAATTGTGGACATAAATTTTTTGGTGACAAAGTCCTTCATAACAGAAGCCAAAGAACTTCCAAAACTGGTGAAAGATGGTTCAAGAACAGGGAAATTCATGGAGAATAATCAAACATTTTTCTGAAAAATCCAGGTATGGACACTACTATTTTTAAGAAGGGAATTCTCAGTACGACACTGAAAAACAGATGGAGGAAAATGCTATTAATTATTCAAAATTTTGCTACTTGAGAGGGTGTATTTAGTTGTATGTTTGTCTACCATGCTAGACTGTTAATGAATTTCCTAGAGGATGGAGAAATAAACTTCCCATACTTCCTATTGAACAACTTAAAGAAAATGTCAGGAAGTGTGCAGAAAAAATTCAATCCATATAAAATATCATGTATCATCATGCACTGATAAAGATACTCACTGAATTTCATTTAAAGAGTATAGGAGACTCCTGGGAAAGTTTCCTTATCAGGAATAATTTTCAAGAAGAAGCACAAGAATAGGCTAAGGATGATAAGAACAAAAGAAGCAGAAGAAGAAAGGTTGATACCTGCATTGAAGAAAAATCCTCACCTCAAACACAAGAAGAAGAAGAAGAAATAACCATTGGAAAATTACTAAAGAATAAGAAATGGAGTGGTCATAAAAAAAGAGGTAATGTAAAGGAGAAGGGAAAAGTTATAAACTTAGAAATATTAAAGTCCTCCATAGCCAAGGAGAAGTTCCAGACTTCGTAAATCTCTGAAGAATACATCTCCATAGGAAGCACAGTTTGTTGATTTAGATGAAGAGCCCCAATTACCATCACCTATTACTACCTCTCCTATACATAGTCCAAGCAGAAGGACCCCAGAAATCTACCCAACACAACAAGAAATTTATGACTACATTGAGTCCTTAGAAAAGAGACATGCGAAGAAGAAGTCAAGTGTTAAAGAGCAACCTACCAGTCCATAAGAACCTCTAGTAAACTCTTTGAAGCAAGAAATCTATGAACTAGAGATACTGAACAGGCACATCAAGAAAAGAAATTAATCTCCGAAGGAACAAAACCGCTTAGAAAGGTCATCAATGACAGTACTATTCTACATTTGGGGCTATGGTATAAAAATAATAAGAAACTGAAGAAAAGGAATGACTACCTGAACAAAAAAATTATCAATTTGAAGTACAAGATCCTCATGAAGAAAGCAAGAATGGAAATCACCTCAAAGAAAGGAAAGAAGAGAAAATTGGATGTACTGGCAGAGGTATCAGAACATATGCAGTAAAAGGTGAAGGCTCACAATTTTGGAAATTGCATGAGGACATGCAATGGTCTCTTAGTGGGGGTATGTTGAACCTCAAGATTGTTCTTATTTTGACATCTTTTTCCGCCATCTTTTCTTCCTTTTTTGCAAAATTCGTAAAATCAACCAGTGATAATTGACACATTTCCATCTGAGAAGGCATTTAGACGATCTCTATTTTATATTGTAATGTTTCTTACTATTTAGAATTTTTTTTTAATTAACTACAGAATTCATGCAATTCTGCAGCCAACCTTTGTTTCTACAGCCACCATTATTGTTTAACAGGTTTCGAGAAGAAAATGAAGAAGTGAGTCATATGGGTAGCTTTGAAATGGTCCATATATGGATCGTATCCTACTTACCTATTCAAATTCGAGAAGGATTATGCCTACACTCACAATCAAATATCAGTCAAGATAAGGGACAAGATCACCGGACGAATATTCTAGATTTGCTGTTACGTAGAAAATTGAGAAAGAGCCATGAAGACTTTGCTTCTGATTAAACTTATAGTATTAGCTTTATTTTACTTTCCATAGGTGAAATTATCTCAGACAATTAATTTAAAACTTTGTATACATACCGGTCTATCGAACCTGGGAATAAGCTTGATTTTCGTGATAATATTATGATACATTTTTAAAATTTCTTTTGTTAATGAAGAAGACTAGTTCCAGACCATTGATGCGCATATAGCTTAATACACTCGTTTTGTTGCAGAGGGCCCCTGCACGGAAAATATGTTTTTACAGTAATTTCATAGTTTAATTTCTCATCATTTCATAGTTAAATTCTATGTCATTTAGTTTCCAAACGTTTTCTAAATTAGTTGTTTATATTTTTCGCACAGTTTATTGTTATATCTTATGCTATCCTAAATTTTTTCATTATCATGACCCTATCAACATTCAATTGAAATCGTTCTTTCATTTTATTGCATAGAAACCATAGGATTTAGATTAGACATTTTTTTTTGCGCAATAGATACTCTATAATTTTTGCTTGCCTTAGTTAAATTTGGATTCAATTAACACAGTCAATTCAATTTTGTAGTGATAGATTTGATGCTTTCATTTCCATGGAATGTAGAATAGAGTTAGATTAGAATTATATTTTGATCATTCTTAGATAGAGTTAAAACTAGATCAACTGCTCTATTTTTCATAGAATTAGTGTTCTCAATTAATAGGTAGAATATGGTTTTATTTTTGTTATGTTGATAGATAGAACATAATTCAAAGATTAATAGAATTCAATAGAATCTAGAATGATGCCTTGTTTAAATGCAGAATAAGTTCAATTAGATGGTTTCATAGATGTTTTGCCGACATAAAATAGCCTAACATAGCTCAGATTTAATCACTTAAAGATTGATTTATTTTTATGCAAAATAGATTATTTAATTAAAATTTCCTTTTCTTCCTTCTTTTAGATTTTATATTACATTCATTTTATTAAGAGTAATTTATAAATAAATTTCTTTTCTTAGAATAAAAATAACACTTCCTTTTCTTCCTTTTTAAGATTAAGTTTTTCATCATTAAATTTCTTTCAGATTTAGTTATTTCTTAGCATTCAATATTTCATTTAAAAGCTTAGATTTTAATCCTTAGATTATTTTTTAGTTTTTAACATTAGACATAAAATACAAACTCCGCAAAAATAATATATAAAACTACACAACGAAGTAAGAAAGAAGGGCATCTAAGCATATATAGTGAACCACACTTCATCAGATTACTAACCTCAGTCGATAATTTATGGTAGCAATTTAAGACATTAAATTGACTAAAAAGAATGTAAGGTGGAAAATCTAATGGGAAATCACTGTTACCAATCTTTTCCAAATTTTTGAAAGGAACATATCTGATCTTCACCTTTAAGCCTTTCCTTGCTAATATACAACCAAACTTGATATCCAACTTGGAAATCATGATCAAATCAATGCTTGTCTATTCTTGCTTTGTACTTGGCTTCGATTTTCTCAAGCTACTCTTGTAATCTTTGATGCACTAGCTGAATATTTTCAATGAAATTATTCGCTTTTTCCACATAACTATGTCCATCTACTACAATGTATTTACCAAATATGAAATCTAAAGGAGACTTTGGAAAACAACCCAAACAAGATTCAAATGGAGATACTTGCATAGATGAGTGCTTGGCACGATTGTAGGTACGTTGGATGTAATGAAAATTCTCATCCCAAAGTTTAGGATGCTTACCACAATATCCAAGAAGGATATGTACTATTTTTTTGTTCACTACTTTTGTCTGGCCATTGGTTTGTGGATGAAATGTTGTTCTCTTCTTCAACTTAGTGTCCATGAGTTCCCATAAAATTGATAAAAAATTCTCGACAAATCGAGAATCTCGAACAGAAATAATAGAAGTAGGTAACTAAAAGTGAACCCATACATTTGGAATAACATATTTATAGTTTTTTCAACTGTAAATGGTTTCTTACATGGCATCAACACACACATTTTTTTTGAAACAATCCACAACAACATATAGATAATCATGACACTTCCCAGACATTAGTTGTCCTCCTACAAAATATGTAGAAATACTTTCCCAAGGATGAGAAGGAATAGGAAGTGGGGTGTTTAAACCCAATTTTCTATTAATAGGATTGATAGTAACACACATGGAATATCCTCTTACATATTTTGAAACAATTTCATTCATGCAAGGCCAATAAAAATACCTTTGAATTTCTGAAACTATTTTTCCTACACCAAAGTGACCAACAATAAGAGAAGTGTGGGATTCCCTTATGACATTGAATATTTCACCTTGTGGAACACATAACTTGCCAAGATGAAAACCTTACCAAAAGAAAGATACAAACTATAAGATCTGACAATGGTGGGCAATACACTTCCAAGGAACTGATTGCATATTGTAAGGAAGCAAGAATTAAGAGCAGGCTCATTGTTCCTTACTATCCTAAAAAAAATGGAGTTGTTGAAAGCAAGAATAGGTCTATTGAAGAAGGAATTAATGTAGAAATTATATACAATATGCATGTATATATCCGGACTCTCCTGATCTAAAAATATTTATCTTCTTTCTAAATACATAATCCTTCCACTATAATTCTTGCGGAAATTTAATTATCAATTGAAAAACACATGAAGCAATAAAAACACACATAACACAGTTGTTTAACGAGAAAGCTTAAAGCTAAAAACCCCAAATATCATATATTATGTATCATGGATATCATGTAACAATATTATACAAAGATTAGTACATCGAGCTCTCAGTGCATTCAATCGTCACACACTAACAAGATGAAATTTGCAAATCCATGCACTGATTTCTACCCTCCTGATAGCCTGCCTCCACTGCGCAATCCATGCTAAAGAATAGCTCTGAATGAATTTTAATTACCCTTTCCTTGACTGCGCAATCCTCATTGGCAACTCCAATGTGTGTGTGGTGCAATCAATGCATCACTATAGTCACAACGGATAGTCCACCTCACCCTTTCACCTATATCTCCACTAGGTATCCACTGGAACTAACATGCACTGTAGTTAATTGTTGTATTTGTTCAGTTGATTAATGAGATATCATTTGTGAATTAATTAACTAATTAATTCACTCCACTCTCACTAGTGTATCATTCAGTTAGAATAGATACAACTAGCTCAACTGAGTTTAACTCACTTTAACTGAGTTAAACTAAATACAACTCCATGAACTACTCTTCCAACTCTGTCATAACTTTTCCACTTCTGTTCTAACTGAGTCCTCCATGCATGAACCACCAGTAAACCCTAGGAATTGCGTAATTCCTTCAACCCACTGATTTGACAAATCTGTTCACTGAAATAAAGTGCTCCAAGAAAATAAGTTGATGTTTATTTTCAGATTATTATTAAGGGCTAATAATAATCAACATGCATCTATTTTTAGATCGACGATCTATAAATAGACTTCGCCCAATATTTTAAAAATAGAATTTCATCTATTTTTCCAACTTGACCAACCATCCACAAATAGGATCCTGCAACTTCTGAAATATGATCACCATGTCTAAAAATAGACTTGCACCTAAAAATAGCCTGTGGGACCACTTAGTGAAGGCGACTCATTTTCACTAAGCTCCATCATCTTGTTGAGTCTCAACAATTAAGACAATTCTCCTTGACCAAGACCTACCAAAATTCTTATGGGGAGAAGCAACCATGACAATTGTATATATTCAAAATATAAGTCCCTATATAAGTCTCAAGAATATAACTCCCAAATAATCATTTACAGGAAAGAAGCCGAGTGTGGATCACCTCTTAATCTTTGGAAACCCTGCTTATATCCATGTTCCAAAAGACAAATGAAAGAAGTTGGATTCTACCACCATCAAAGAAATATTCATTGGATTAGTTTCTCATCCAAATCATATAGAATCTGCATCAAGGAAAGAAGGCACATCGAAGTGTTGAGCTATGAAACAACCACCCCCACCCACCCCCCCCCCCCATTTATTTGAATATTGACTAAGGTTATGAATAATAAATGAGGACCCTTTAAAAAATAAATAGATTTTAGGAATCATTACTTCTATTAGCTTTAAAAACTTTAGGAATAAAAGGAATGAACCTTTTTCGCTTTGATTTCATTGCGCTTAGCGCAAATCACAAAACTCACAAGTTAAAAAAGTTGGAACACATAAAGAACTTGCAGATTGTGATAAGTGCTAAGACCTTTTTAAGTTATATGCAAATTCATGTTAAAAAGTTGAAAACCTTTATAACTATAAATCGTGTCGCACAGGGAAAATTTTAAGGATGGAAGTTTGTCTTAAAGTTTAGAAACCTTGGCGAATATTACTAGTCCCTAATATAAAAATTGTAAAATTTTTAGCGATATTTTTGTTGAAATATTTATATTTCCAATGATTTTATATTAGTCAATATAATATTTTGGCGATTTTTAAGGTAAAATAATGGTGTACTATAAAATTTGGGCAAATTATTTTAGAAAAAAATGGAAATTGGCGAATCTTGTTTTTTGAAAAAGCATGGGAAATTAGCCCACCTACGAATATTAGCCCCTAAAATTTTCCCTGGTGTCGCACCTCCTTAAAAGGTAAGAAAATATAGAAATCATTCAAAAAGAAAATGTGATGAGACCGGACCCGATAGAACAATAAATGAACATTGAAACATATCTACAAAATCTGATAAAGTGCAAAGCTTTGAGTTTTATTGCTTATCACATCCCGCAACGTCAACTTCAATGAAAGTTAAGCCCGCCTTGATAAAGTGAGATATGTGGTTTGCACAGATCACATCTCACATATCACTCGCGATCAAAGATACATAAAATGGATGCTTGTAAAATATGTGATCTGCGATATAACATTTATTACCAAAGAGCTTGAAATGATACTTAATCAATAAGATCTAACGATTTAAGTATTTTCATTGAAATATATTGTAAAATACATAAATATTTGATAATTGTTTAAAGAGATATTAAATACATTCAGTGGTTACAGGGCTCAAAAAGATCGATATCTTTCTAAAGCATGTTTCAAACAAAAGCGTTGGGTTTTTTTATTTATGGTAATTAAACTTTGTTTCTTCTTTTCTCTTCGCTCTTCATCTCAACTCTGAATTTTCTTATTTTCTTTTATTTAGGAAGCTGCCTGAGAAGGAGATATCAACAGAAATGTCAAAGAAAGGAAAATCAGTTTCCCAATCATCCGCCTTTGAAGTTACAGACATGCCTCCGCTCTTTTCAAATACTATGTGCAATAAGGCAGTGGAATGTCTTCATGGGAAGCAATGTATAATTTGTTTGAAAGAGAGAATCCTAGGGAATTAAAGAAAATTGCAACAACGGATGCAACTAACTCATCAGAGGCTTCCTATTTTAAAGTTGCATGTTCATTTATACATAGGATAGTTGCAAGGCCAAATATCTTACCATATACTGACATGGTAAGATGGGTCATCGAAAATCTCAATGTTGCAGATAGGACGTTCAAGAATTTCAGATAAGAAGGCATGGGTTCGTTCACCCCAGAAGATTTGCATGCAATGTATCATTTTCCAATGCCACATAATTCTTTTGATAAAGATTTCATGGAAAAGTTTCCAAAGGAAAATCAAGACCTAATGAAAGTGGTGAAGGAATGGAAGGTTGATCAAGGAAAATTAAAGCGAGACAAATTGGGTATGTAACCAATAGCACAATTTCCTTCACCCCACTGTTTTATAGCAGTAATGTTGTGTATATTTTTTTCTAAACTTGATACCTCCAAGTTTTCCATTGAATGGCTTCCCTTAATTGATGCTATCGTCAATTCTAATATTATGAATTGGGCCAACATATTATCCAATAATTTGGCCAAAACTATTATGGAATACAGAAAAATAGGGTCGGCACTACTAGAACAATCACTCCTTTTTACATGAGCGCATATATTATGGGTGCTATATGTTTCTGCTCAATTTTTCCTGTGATGGGCTAGAAATGGACCATTAAAGACCCTAACCCTGTTCATATCTATCATAAAGCCCTGTGGGAGTCTGAATTTCATTCCCATTTCTATACTATTTGTCATGGAGTCACGTTGCCCATTCATCAAACCATTTTTAATAAGAAATACCCTAGAATTTCTAAAGAGGCTAGTGTAAATATTATGTATGTGGCTAGATGGTTCAGAGAAGAGAATTTTACTTATGTTATAGTTTTCGGGAGTCTTTCCCCCCCTCATGTTATACCCTACTATGTCCTAGATAAAATCTTGGCTAGAGAAATTGCATATCAAACACTTGTAAATGGTATAACCAAGCAGCTGAGATATTCAAAGAAATCCATTTAGCCTACATTTCCATTACAATGTGGTACTTTTTCTCTTTTTGATATAGGGCATACAACAAAGGAAATTCCAAACATTACCTCTTTGAATCTTGCTTTTGCCAGGGAGACAATATGATCCTAACAACGTGGTCCAAAATTTTACCACTACTCTTAAAGTCAAACCTTTAATGCATGAAAAGGATGATTTTGATGATTTATTTGAAGGAACAGAGAAATTTATAGGTGCATTAAATATGGCATCTAATAAGCTCAGTGTAGAAGACATTAAAGCTTTTCATGAATACATGAGTAAGAGATTAGAAATAGTCCCATTGGATTTGTTACAAATAGAAGAAGTCAGAGAGCCAAATCTTAGTATCAGTTTAGATGATGAAGCAAAAGATATGTCATAAGATGAGTCACAGGAGAAATAAATTCAAGATTTAGAGAATTCACAACACAAGTCTCAATATTGAGATAATTCTGATAATGAATCTAAAAGTAAAAATGAAAGCCCCTATAAGATAATCAAATATGTAATCAAAGGAATTGATACACACTCTGAAGAAGGGACTGATGAAGTTAAATTATTAAAATCATTTTCAAAATAACTTCAACAAGTTCAAAATACACTTGAGAAGACAGTAAAATCTCAAGTAGAGCATTTGGGCAACTAATGGAAGAAGTTTACTAAAGTACCACAAACACCACTTAATCCTAATCCAGAAGAATCGACAAGTTTTCACACTCCTAAAGGAAACTTAGAAACTAGCAGAAATAATAATGACACTTCAGCAAACCCCAAAGGTTCAAGAAAAGGAAATCATCCCAACCTTCCCAACAAAAGAAATTATTTTGAATATTGAAGAAATACCTCCACTGGATGTTTTCTATATTCCAAATCACAAAGTTGTAGTAAGAAGGAGGAAGAGAATAAGAGTTGATGAAATAGTGACAACTCTTAGTAATGAATTAGTAGATATTTTCTGGAAAGACACTTTTGTCAATCCAACAGAACATCTTACCAAACTATCACAGTTTGCAGGTGCATATGCAAATGTCGCGATTGATAAAGCAACAAAATTTCAATTTCTTCTTAGACAAAAAGAAGATAGAGTTCAAGAACTAGAACGATAACTAGAACACGAAAAGCATAATGACAATAAACAAGTTGAGATGAAAATAGCACAGTTCCAGAAGGAGTTTGAAAGATTGAAGTTGAAATATCAAGTGCGAATATTTAAAAAAGATGCACATATAGAAGCAGTAATGGATAAGCTTAAAAGCCAACCTCAAACAAAACAATTCATAAAAGAGGGCACTTTAATGGAATACAAAGCTGAAACAATAGCCAGAGACTTTTTGTCAACAAATCTCTACCACTAATTCATATTGCAAAACAAGTAAAAGCTTGACTCAACAAGTGGAAAATAGAAGATTGAAATGTGAAAAGATTCAAAAGAAAATTTATGAATGCATTTTATGGAAAGAATATGACAAAGGGAAGAAGGTCAATCTCTAGAAAGTTGACAAGATTCATAAAAATATCTTATTTAAAAACTAGGAGATGCAGTTGAAACAAGAAAAGAAAGCGGCTTAAAAGGCAACCAACTTAGCAAACAAGATCATTGAGTCTGCCAATAGACAACTTCAAAATGCTAAGCCTATTAATGGATATACATTCGAAGCAATTGCATAGGTCAAAATATTGGAGACACAGTGGAAAGAAATAATTGAGACACAAGCAAAATCTATTAAGTGGATAACCAAATTAGATCAAGAAAATTACTAGAATTTCTTGATCAGACCACATCACTAGTACATGACTCTGCAATCTTTAACTGATTCCACTAGAAATGCATTTCCAACACTCTCAAATTTCGTGTTTAAAGGATAGGTCATATCTGGGATCGTTCAGCTGACACAGTAAAGCCAATGTTGGATATCTTCCAACTCAAAGATCAAGCGATGAATGAAAATAAACCCACTTAAGCAGTCTTGTTATCTTTATTTCTAGATTATAGTTTAATTTACTTATTATGAGGAAGGTTTTTTGAAACTTCCTCAATTTTTTATGTAATAATCTATTTTTGACTTATTTTAGTTTAGTATGTAAACCCCTCTCATGCATTTAGAGAAGGGTCTAGAATTTTATCAAAGAACAATTTGTGAAATCTTGCACTTCTATAATTTTGTGAATACCTTTGATGAAATATATGGAACAAGATCTATATTTTGACAAATTGAACATGATTTACTGAAATTTCACCTTTGTACTCTTAAAGTATATTTGGATTGAAGAGAAGCAGATCAACACTGTAGATTTCATGAGCAGAACTTATCATATCCGGTACTATTATCTTATTTTTAAGTCTTGATTCTGAGTTTACATATATTTCTTTTTATATTGTGATATGTATGCAGTTTGAATTACAATTTATCATTCATGCACTTTTGTACAATATTTCAGTAGAAAATCCTTACCAAATACATATAACAATTGATAGATGTGATATATTTCACATAATTGTTTTGATTAACTATTTAGTTAAAACAATCATTTTACATAATTTGCATCTCTTTCAACAATTAAATGATCTTCATTACCTGTTGCTGTAAGCTATGTCTCTAGATCGCATCAATGCTAATTTTTCTTGGGTTATAGATTAAGTAGATGCATGTGTTTTGTTACTTAGATAGATTATTTCCACTATTTTAGAGTCATTAATCATTTCATCTTGTATCAAATCCCACCGTTACCATATCAATCTCTTTGTTGGGAAACTAGTCCCATGATCCCGAGTCAGAGCCACTACACCAAATGGAAAAGGAGTTGCTTTAAGGTCCAGACCGGGTGGTTATCCCCCATGTTGTTGCTATGGAATTTCGAGGCTTCAACATGAAGTAAGCAGAGATGTCATATTTGATGAGATTCAAGCCTATAAGAAATCCAAAGATATCCCCATAGATTCTGATGATGAAGAATCTGCTATATTCGAAGAAGTAGAAACACATCATGAAAACACTACTACAAATCAAGAAGAAGAAGAAGGACCAAGTGAGCCTATTCAACCTCTAATCATCCTGACCACAAGGAAAATGAAATTTTTTTAAAAATCTACACCACAAGATGTCGAAATACACAAAGCTCAAATAGGAACCTTAAGGGAAATTAAGAGACAAAAGATATACTCTGGCTATGATGCATTTATGCCAAAGATAATTCAATCTAAACCATATACATTCAAAGAGGTTATTCAACATGATGTCTAGAAGAAGGTGATGCAAGAAGAATACCAATCCATTATGAAGAATGGGTTTTGGGAAATCGTTCCTAGACCTAGTGACAAATAATTTGTCACATCCAAATGGATCTACAAAATCAAGCATGTTGTTGATGTTAGCATATACAAGTACAGAGCAAGGTTCATTTCAAAGGGCTTCTCTCAAAAAGAAATAATATATTATGAATAAACCTTTGCACCTACAACAACGTATACTACAATTATATCTTTGGCTTCATTGGCTGCTACAATGGGTTGGAATATCCATCAAATGGATGTGAAGACTTAATTTCTAAATGTTACCATTAATGAGGAAGTATACATCGAAAAACCCAAAGGTTTCGAGGTAAATAACAAAGACTCTCACATATTCAAACACAATAAATACCTATATGGCTTGAAGCAATCCCCTAGGGCATGGTACGAATGGATGCATATCTCCTAAGAAATGGGTTCATGAAGGGTGCTGCTGATCCAAATCTCTACATCAAGGTTGTCAATAATGAGGCCGCCATTATTCTACTATATGTGGATGATATATTCATCACTGGAGTGTATAAAATAATTGAAGAATGTAAGAAGATGTTGGCATCTGAATTTAAGATGAAGGATCTATGACTCATGCATTACTACCTAGGTCTCGAAGTATGGAAGAAACCTGGGGAGATATACTTGGGGAAAGGAAAGTACATTATCAAGATGTTGCAAAAATTTGGAATGATGGACTCCAAGCCCTTGACTACTCCTATGATCACCAATCTCAAGAATTTATAAGGTTATGACTATAGTCTCATGGATCCTACCTCCCATCGATAGTTGGTGGGCTCCCTATTGCATTCGGTAAACACTAGGCCAGATATGTGCTATGTAGTGAACATCCTTAGCCAATTTCAGATCGAACCTTTTCATGAAAATTTTATAGCTTCCAACCACATATTAAGATATCTTCGTGGTACTATACACCAATTCCTAAAATACAAAATTAATGAAGTAAATCTAATTCGATTCTCCGATTCTGACTGGGGTGGAAGTGAGTCTGATGGGAGGAGTATTGCTGGTGGATGCTTCAGTCTAGGGTCTGCTATGGTTTCATGGATGAGTAGAAAGCAAGGTATCATTTCTGCAAGTAGTTTTGAAGATGAATATGTAGTTACATGTGAAGTAGGAAAAGAGGTTGTATGGTTAAGGAAGCTTATGACAGAATTGTTCGAGAGTTCTCTAAGTCCGACTATAACAAACTATGATAATCAAAGCTACATCAAGATGTCTGGAGATATCGTGTCTCATTATAGGATGAAGCACATCAACAATAAGTTCCACTTCATTAAGAACTTGGTACATGATGGGATCATAAAGTTGGGGTATGTCTCGACAGATGAACAAGTAGAAGATGTTGGCATATGTTGTCCTTGATGGCAACCTACTTGATGAAATAATATTGTTGGCAATATGATGCAGAGTGTTGTCCTTGATGGCAACCTACTTGATAAAGTTGATGACAACCTTCTTGATGAGTTAAAGGGGAGATTGTTGGCAGTACCTGCCTGATGAAGTTGTCCTTGATGAAAATTGACTTGATGAGTTGTTAATGATGTAAATCTGATGTATCTACATATCAGTTCAGAAGTAGCTCAGAAAGTGCCAGAATAAAGTTGAACAAGGTATGTCACAAGGCATACGCGAGTTTGTTAAGGCGAAGTGGCGTATGCACGCGGAAAAGTACGTGCCAAGTTGTGTATGCCCTATTGCGCTCTAAATTTATAAAACCAGGGGACTTGACCATGGTATTGACCCATTGTATTGAGTGCTTGATTATCTATTTGATCCCGTCCAGGAATACCATCGGAAGTGGTGTGGTTTTGACTCATGGTATTGATAAAGGCTAAATCTATATAAGGAGAAGAAGATCATTGTGCAAGTGTGTGCATAAGTAAGGTTTGTGAATAAATAAATCTCTCTAAGGAATATCTGCATGGATGAAATGCTTTTGATTGATAGATCTGAATCTATGATGCACCTATGAAGAAAATGATGAAGAGGGTTCTCTAGATCTGAAATGTATATGTATTTTCTAGATCTGTTTATGGAATGTTTAGATCTGAGATGAGGCGAAATAATTTCTGAATTAAAGGATGAAATCTGAGTTGTTTGTCTGATCTGAAGAGCTACACAGTCCTGAAAAGTTACAGATGTATACGCAGTTTCGCTTCAGTAAAAGCGCGTGTATACGCGGGTCTGATTAAGGAAAAGTGCGTATGGGCAGTTAGGGTTTTCTGAAGAATGCATAGAAGTATACGCAGGTTGGTTTATGAGAAAGCGCATATATACGCAGGTTCAGTGAAGTAAAAGTGCGTATGGAATCTAGGGTTTTACTGAAGTATGTGGTATGAAATGTCTGATCTGTTGTCTTGTTTTACTGCTATCTGTCAATGATGTATTCATACAAAACTGGGTTGATTGAATGATGAATATGCTACTGATTATGTTAATTGAAGATCAAGTTGATGGTTGATTGGTTGATGATTCAATGAATGAATTGATGGGGTTATAAGTTTCATTTTGATGAATGTTGAGCTTAAATGTATGGAGTGGGTCCAGTTTGAAAATTGATGAAACGTGGTCCGCAAAGGTGCTGAAGGTCGAAGCCTTCAGTGAGGGGGTTGTAGCTCCCTTCCAGTGGTAGCTGGTAAACGAGTGCAGGGGGTAGTGGCTCCCTTCCAGGAGAGGCTGGTAAACGAGAGCAAGGGGTAGTGGCTCCCTTCCAGGAGAGGCCGGGTAAAGGAGAGAGCAGGGGGTTGGCAAATGCCTCCTCTAGGAGAGGTTTGTAAATCTAGAGAAGGTTGTAGCCTTCTACAGGTGGGTGCCTGCGTGCTGGTATGAGTCTGCGCCAGTACATGGTTGTACGATGTTTTCTTTATAATAAAATATTGAAGACTGAGACGACGGCAGCGGTGGTTTTCTCTCGACTTGGGTTTCCACCTTAAATCTTGGTGTTCATGTGTGTTGTTTATGTGTGATGGTTTATTTTGTTATTACTGCACATGCTTACTGCTAACTAAACATCTGATGAATAAATGATGCGTAGATCTAAGTAAAGAATTAAATACATAATAAGATCTCTGTATATACGCGAGTTTTATAAAGGATATCTGCGTGTATACGCGAGTTGGTTTCAGGAAAGTAGCTTATGGGTTTTAAAGGAAGAAAAAGTATAAAGTTTTGAGTATGCCCTAAATACTGATTCACCCCCCCCCCCTCTCAGTATTTTTCCCAACAATTGGTTTCAGAGCAAGTTCTTCTACAGAAGCTTGATCTCTTGAAGGAGATCCGTCACAATGGGAAGTCATGAAGGAGTATTGTCTCTAAAGCCACTTCTATTTAATGGAAGTAATCTGTTATTCTGGAAGATACGAACAAAAGCATATTTGAAAAGTCTTGGTGCAGAAGTATGGGCAATCGTGGAAGAATGTTATCAGTATTCGGAAAGTATTCCTACTGATGCAGCAGAAATGAAGAAATATGAAATCAATGCCAAAGCAGTCAATGTTTTATTAGGAAGCATGTCTGAACCATAATTTGCTAAAGTGATGCAGCTAAATTCAGCAAAATAAATATGGGACAAGATCATTCTAAGCTATGAAGGAAATACAAAGGTAAAAAGTGCAAAACTCCAAACTCTCAGAATTGAATATGAAAATTTAAGGATGCATAGTGATGAGAGTATTACCAGTTTCTTTTTACGTCTAGATGATATTGTAAATCGTATGAGAAGTTTGGGTGAAACCATAACCGATACTACTCTGGTGGAAAAAGTCTTAAGATCTTTGACTTCAAAATTTGAGTCAAAAGTATCCGCTATTGAAGAAAGGCAAGATCTGTAAACTCTTACTATTGTTCAACTACATGGTATTCTAACTGCTTTTGAAATGAGAAAAGAAGGTCCCTCTCAAATCAGAGAAGTTGCCTTTAAGGCATGTGCAAAAGGAAAAGAAAAGGAAGTTGTCAAGGAATCAAGTTACATATCAGAAGAAGAAGAAGAAAATTTTGTGAGAAGACTCCAACCAGGTACTGGAAGATTCAAAGGTAAGCTTCCCTTAAAGTGTTTTAATTGCGGAAGAGTTGGTCATTATGCTGCTAAATGTCCTTATGAAGAAAAACATGATAAAGGGAAACAATTTGAAAAGAAAAAGAGCTATTATACAAATGAAGATAATGATGAAATGTAAAATGAGGATGAAGAAGATTCTTACCAAGATATGCTAGTACTCGTGGAAAGGAAGCAAGAGAAGAAGGCTACTCAAAGAAAGGAGATATCTCAGAAAACATGTGCAGCAGAAAATCAAGAAGATAAAACAGGTATTGAATGTTGTTCTTGTGATTCACTTTCTTGTGCAAGCAATGGTAAAGATAGTGAAAGTAATGTTATGGATCTTGAATAAGCTCTCAAGATTAAATTTGAAGATCAACAAAGATCATTTAAAGAAATAAAAGTTATCTACAATGAGATGATCTCTCAAATGAAAGGACAGATAGAAATACTGAATGGTCAGATAGAAAAGTATCAAAGGTTGTACAATTATGCAACCAATCGAAATAAAAGACTTGAAGCAGAAATCATCGATCTAAATGAAGATCTGGAAAAATCAAATAAGAAGAATGAAGAACTTGAAGCAGAAATCATCTCTCTAAAAGCAGATCTTGAAGCATCAAATAAGAAGAATGAAGAACTTCTACAATCATTTGAAAAAGAAGGTCGTGAAGCAGAAATCATCTCGCTCAAAACAGATCTGGAAAAATCAAATAAGAAGAATGAAGAACTTCTACAAATTTTTGAAGAACAAGAAAATGGGTTGAAAGAAGAAATTTTAAAACTGAATGATCAAGTAGAAGAAGGAAGAAGGGTCGAAGAAAGTATGATGAAGCAATGCCAAAAATTGGAGGTTGAGGTAAACATTCTAAGAGGTAAATTAGAAGAAAAGGATAAACTCTTGAGGTTTCAAGATAGTACTAAGATTCTAGATACTATTCTTAGTAGTCAAAGGTCTCCTTCTGTTAAATTTGGTCTTGGTTTTCATGAAACTGTTAAAGGAGAATCTAGTTCACAAGGAAGTGCTAAAGATTCAAAGGATATCAATGCAAAACCTGAAGTGTTGGAAGAAAAAAAAGGTCAACCGACAATCATGAACTCTCAAAAGAAATAATTCCCTCCTAACTATAGAAGCATCAATAATGTTGAATGCTTTAAATGTCATAATTATGGGCATGTTGTAGCCAATTGCAGAAGCAGATCATTTCAGTCACATACAAACAGATTCTACACAGAAAGGTACTCTGGTTTCTTCAAACGATATGTTTTTTCATGTAGCAAGTATGGTCACAAAGCAGCTGATTGCAATAGAAGAAAGAATAGAAAAACATGCTATGATCCTTATGCTTACTTTTCTGGTCACATAAGATGTTATGCTTGTAATAAGTATGGACATGTAGAAAAAGAATGCAGGATGAATAGATCTGAGAAATTGGATAATTTTCAGCACACAATAAGAAAGTTCAAGCAAAGCTGGAAAAGGAAGGAGGATCAGTCAAAAACGTAGAGGATAATAATCCTACTGCAGTCATCCGCTTCTAAAGCCTACTTCTCATAATGACTGCAGAATGATGTGAGATACATTATAGGGATTAGTAATGTATCATCACAGGGGGATCAATGTATGATGATTCCCATGGTTGGTTTGGTAATCCTGGTTATGTTTATTTCTGACAGTGCATCTGATGTGAAGAAGATAGGTACAGGTGGTACAAATTCAGGAGGAGATGAAGTTGTGGAAATTTTCAGTGTTTCACTTTCCATACGTGGGTTTAGTGAACCAAAGCCACGTATACACGCGAGTTCTGCTGAAGACAGTCACGTGTGATTTTCTGATAAGAAAAACAGTAAGATAGCTAAAGATCAGGAACATAGGTTCAGGGGGAGCATCAGTCTAGCTATTAATGATTGCATTGTTGGCATTAGTATCTTTTGTTTTCACACATGGATGAGATGGAAGTCTTGTGATTTAGATATAAGGATAGATCATGCAGAGTTTGTTGTTGATGACTTTTGTCACTGTTGAGACCTTTTATACATAATTCCTACACATGTTACATCATGATTATGAATCATGAATATATTGGTGATATCGGATCACATGGATGATTGCTTAATACATATTGTCTATTGAAGAAGTTGTTCTGGTCTGATAATTCCTCTTGGGAAGAATATGATGTTGCAAAGAGTCTGAAGGCTTGGTTACTAATGTGCTTATGCTACAACTGTTGGATGACACTTGAAAACACAACTACATTGTCCTATCTATCTTCTCTCAGATATTCCGGGGAAGCATTCGAATATCTCAGACAGAAACTGGGAGTAGTCTCTGCCAAATAGAAGATCAGAACTGCTTAAATTCAGATAATTAAATGGGATACGTGGATTTCCTGAAGGAAAGTCACATATATACATGATTTCATACACAGAAAACCGCGTATAGGTATTTGCTGATAAAATTCTTCTAGGTCAGCATTCTTTCAGCACAGCTGCTGTACTGTTTGGTATCTCTGGTGGTGTTCTAGTTTTCATAATTCTGTTTCATTCTCTGATATTGTTGATGAAGATGCCTTGATGATTTGCTGTTGAAAGTGTTCAGGATGCACAAGCTAAGGGGGAGCATTGGTCATGTGGAAAGGATGCATTGTTGGCATTCTCTTGATTTGCTATGATCTGATCTCATGATTGAGATTCCTTGATCTTGATTATAAAAAGTCATATTTGTAATTTGATGAAAAGGTCATGTTGAGACCTATGATGTAAAATTGTAATGTTCAGTCATGTAAGGACTTGGTCAAATTTGTAAACCCACTTGGTTGGGTAGATGAGTCAAAATGTGTAAACCCACTTGGTTGGGTACTTGAGTCAAATTTGTATACCCACTTGGTTGGGTAGTTGAGTCAAAATGTGTAAACCCACTTGGTTGGGTACTTGAGTCACATATGGAAATCCACTTGGTTGGATCATTGATGTAAGTATGAGTCCTTGGTGATAGGAAAGTTCATAGAGTCATGTACTTCATTGAAAAATATGTTTGAAGATTCAACATGAACTCAGGGGGAGCATGGTAACTTCAATGCACATCAGATCTGCAGAGCTCTTCTTTCTACATGAGAAGAAAAACCTTGTTTTGGTTTTGATTCGCCCTTTTCCCTTGATGTCAAAGGGGGAGAGTAGGATGGTGTTTGAATAGGGAGGTCATCATGGTGTTTTCATAATGGTTATATTCAATGTATCTATCTGTTGTGATGATCAAACACCAGCATGGTTGCCATCAAGTCCAAAGGGGGAGATTGTTGGCATATGTTGTCCTTGATGGAAACCTACTTGATGAAGTTGATGGTAACCTACTTGATGAAATAAGATTGTTGGCAATATGATGCAGAGTGTTGTCCTTGATGGCAACCTACTTGATAAAGTTGATGACAACCTTCTTGATGAGTTAAAGGGGAGATTGTTGGCAGTACCTGCCTGATGAAGTTGTCCTTGATGAAAACTGACTTGATGAGTTGTTAATGATGTAAATATGATGTATCTACAGATCAGTTCAGAAGTAGCTCAGAAAGTGCCAGAATAAAGTTGAACAAGGTATGTCACAAGGCATACGCGGGTTTGTTAAGGCGAAGTGGCGTATGCACGCAGAAAATTACGTGCCAAGTCGCGTATGCCCTATTGCACTCTAAATTTATAAAACCAGGGGACTTGACCATGGTATTGACCCATTGTATTGAGCGCTTGATTATCTATTTGATCCCGTCCAGGAATACCATCGGAAGTGGTGTGGTTTTGAATCATGGTATTGATAAAGGCTAAATCTATATAAGGAGAAGAAGATCATTGTGCAAGTGTGTGCATAAGTAAGGTTTGTGAATAAATAAATCTCTCTAAGGAATATCTGCATGGATGAACTCTGTTCTTGATTGATAGATCTGAATCTATGATGCACCTATGAAGAAAATGATGAAGAGGGTTCTCTAGATCTGAAATGTATATGTATTTTCTAGATCTGTTTATGGAATGTTTAGATCTAAGATGAGGCGAAATACTTTCTGAAGTAAAGGATGAAATCTGAGTTGTTTGTCTGATCTGAAGAGCTGCATAATCCTGAAAATTTATAGATGTATACATAGGTTCGCTTCAGTAAAAGCGCGTGTATACGCGGGTCTGCTTAAGGAAAAGCACGTATGGGAAATTAGGGTTTTCTGAAGAATGCATAGAAGTATACGCAAGTTGGTTTCTGAGAAAGTGCGTATATACGCAGGTTCAGTGAAGTAAAAGTGCGTATATACGCAGGTTCAGTGAAGTAAAAGCGCGTATGGAATCTAGGGTTTTGCTGAAGTATGTGGTATGAAATGTATGATCTGTTGTGTTGTTTTGCTGCTATCTGTCAATGATGTATTCATACATAACTGGGTTGATTGAATGATGAATATGTTGCTGATTATGTTAATTGAAGATCGAGTTGATGGTTGATTGGTTGATGATTCAATGAATGAATTGATGGGGTTATAAGTTTCAGTTTGATGAATGTTGAACTTAAATGTGTGGAGTGGGTCCAGTTTGAAAATTGATGAAACGTGGTCCGCAGAGGTGTTGAAGGTTGAAGCCTTCAGTGAGGGGGTTGTAGCTCCCTTCGAGTGGTAGCTGGTAAACAAGTGTAGGGGGTAGTGGCTCCCTTCCAGGAGAGGCTGGTAAACGAGAGCAGGGGGTAGTGGCTCCCTTCCAGGAGAGGCTAGTAAACGAGAGCAGGGGGTTGTAGCTCCCTTCCAAGAGAGGCTGGTAAATGAGAGAAGGTTGTAGCCTTCTGCAGGTGGGTGCCTGCATGATGGTATGAGTCTGCGCCAGTACATGGTTGTACGATGTTTTCTTTATAATAAAATATTGAAGACTGAGACGAAGACAGTGGTGGTTTTCTCCCGACTTGGGTTTCCACTTTAAATCTTGGTGTTCATGTGTGTTGTTTATGTGTGATGGTTTATTTTGTTATTACTGCACATGCTTACTGCTAACTAAACATCTGATGAATAAATGATGCATAGATCTAAGTAAAGAATTAAATACATAATAAGATCTCTGTATATACGTGAGTTGGTTTCAGGAAAGTAGCGTATGGGTTTTAAAGGAATAAAAAGTATAAAGTTTTGAGTATGCCCTAAATACTGATTCACCCCCCCCCCCCCCCTCTCAGTTTTTTTCCCAACAGAAGACATATTGACGGAGGCTATTCCTAACAAAAAGGTTGAATATTTAAGAGACAAGCTTGGTCTGGTAAATAATGCTAATTGTATTAATGATAATAGTTTGGAATAGATATGTTGAAGGTTTGCGAGTGAAGCATTCCCTGGAAAGACATCAGGCCGACACTTTATGTTGATGTCTAGTAGGGAGGGTGGCATCGGGTGGATGTGCACCTAGTTCCTTGGGTTGGTGGTTAGTGTGGAGTACTAAAAAGGTATGCTTTTGATGATCATTTCAGTGGCTTTTTAGTAGAATTTGTAAACCTTTTTGCATCATGAATTTGGAAAATAATAAAGAATTATAACAAAACATGTGAGAGTTGATATGCAAGACTTAACCGCTGATAATTGTTATTTTTTTGTGCAGGAAAAGGTGAAAACGAGGAGTTGCCGTTCCAAAGGAAAGGACAAAGACGAGATAATTGTTGTCCCTTTGAAGGGGAACCGAATGCAAACAAGGCTAAGCAGATCAAAGCAAATCGGCCCGGAAAAGGAGGAGAAGACACCAGCTCGGCGGAGAAGAAAAGAAAAGATGAAGGATTAAGAGTTTGGCGAATCCCTCAGGATCTTTGATCCTGAGGGATCGCTGCTTTATTTATCTTGTTACTTGGACATCTCCGCCGTCACCTTTATATAAAGGGACAGCACTGTTAGCTTAAGGAGATACTTTTCATGTAATTTTCTGTTAAAAATCAACTCTGATCATTGAGTCTCGTTGAGAACTGGTTCATTGTACTTTTGTCTGATGCATTAATATAAGCTTGGTGATTATCTCATCTCTGCGTCTGGATTAACTTAAGGCGGTGTACCCTTGGAGGCTAAGGGCCCGGCCCCGGAGGACACTTGCTTCTGTATCACTACGATTTGATTTCTGCGTGGTTTGCTTATCGTTGTTATTCGGTAATATGATATGCTTTATAAGTTGCTATTACATGCTCTGTTAAGATTAAATCATTAAGGTTTTTACAGATAGAATTGTGTATTGACTCTGCATTATGTTACTGATCCTTTCAGAGTTGATTGCACGTTATTAGTCTTAACCGAATATTCTTACTGTTCTGTTACAGAGATTTTGTACTGAACATTCATGTCATAGATTCATCTGAAGTTGTGTTCTTCATGATTGTTGGATTCATAAATAATGCTGCTCTATTTGGAAGCACATTCGTATCCCTGTTAATTAAGATTGATCAGATTACTATTCCAGCGTGTTGTGTGCGTATATGATTTACTAGTGTTGTTCCAGAATTTATCAATAGTTAGTGTTGTTCCATTAGTGTGTTCTGCTTGATTTTCCTTAAGAGTGAAAGATTGTTATTTGATTGCGAAGAGTGCATTTGGGTTAATAGATTAAGTTTGGTTACGACTCGCGAGACTTAGTTGTTCGATTGCTGTTCCATTTTAGAATTACTGTTCCATTCCAGATTTGTTGTTCAATTCTTTATTTGTTGTTCCATTTACTCACATTTGTTGTTTTGGTGTGAGAGATGATCTAAGGCTGTAGTGAGCTTTGGTATTCACTGTCTAGCTTCCAGACCCATGGTCTATGCTCTAATTTCGTTTCCATCAGTTTCCGAAGGGATGGGTTATCGCTGCCGAACCCTTGACTGATAAGCTGCCTAGTTTTCTGAATGTGTGATTTATTCTTTTGAAGTAATTTAGTTACAGACAAGCATCCGTTTACTCTTGTATTTCTTAAACACTGTACTACTAGCATTACTCTGACAAGTGATAGCCTCGGACTGAGACACTCTTTGGAATAACAAAACGCTCCCGGATTGACATATTAATGTGAGGTAATTAGAGGTGAAAGAGACCCTTTTTATAGCTCTACATTTTGGCGCCGTTGCCGGGGAAAGAGCGTAGCCATTTGTCTTTTTCAGAGTAGTGTACGAACCTGCTAGGGAAGAATTGGATCTTAAAAACGGAAGGTAAGAACCTACGTGCGGAGCATGTAAAAGCCCTGCTCCACTGTCTGCTTTCCTAACAGATTTGTTTTTGCTTTGTTTGAATAGAATTTAGTAGTTCATTTGAGTGCATGACTAAGCAAAAAAGACCAGAAAAGAATATCAAACCTCCATCCAAGCCTGAAAAAGCTAAGGGGCCAGTGACCCTTGGCCAAACGACATTCATAGACGAAATCTATAAGAAAACAGAATCTCAGCCGTCAGTAGGCCCCAGGAAAATCATTTCTAAACACCCTACTAGTTCCCTTCAGGCCACAGGATCACCATCTGTAGCCTTTTCTGAGGTGCATAGTCAAACTGAAGAGCAGGACTTTCAAGAAATTGAAAATTCTACTCCAGAACTATTGCAGGAAGGGAATTCCAGCAACTTTTGTGAAGGAGAAGGAGAAACAGGGGAAACTAAGGAACCAAAATCTCCTATTGGAACAAATCAGCCATTAAATAGCCCAGATAAGGGGAGTTCTGCGAAAATCATTGTTGAAGGAATCCAATCTCCTCAGACATCAGGTATTCTCATTATTCCAGATAAGGGAAGTGCTATTAAAACTATCCCTGTCAAAACCATTCCCTCTCAACCTAGGAATACCCTCCTAGATATCCCAGAAGGTTATTGGCATATATTCGATCCCATGGCTCAGAACCAGCCAAATGCTCAAACCTCTACATTACAATATCCTATAGTTGATTCTGCAGCAAATGCACCCATGAAAGCTATCCCTCTTTAGCATATCCCTACATTTCACGGTCTCACATCAGAAGATCCAGATGCATTTTTATTCGAATTCGATGTGTTATGCAGGGGGTATGATTACACCACCGATCCCCAGAAATTGAAATTATTTCCCTCTACATTAAAAGGGGTTGCTTTAAGATGGTTTATGGGACTAGGTGGCGGGGTTATCAACAATTGGGATCAAATGAAAGAATCCTTCTTAAAAAAATATCAGGATTACTGTAGGTCTAGAGAATTAAAAGACGAAATATTCCAAATGACAACCAGACCGAATGAAACATTGGAGGAGTATGTGGAACGTTTTCAGTACAATCTACAAAGATCTCCTTATGCATCGCTACCTTTACCTGATAATGTGTTAAAAACTGCATTAATAAGGGGTATGAAGGAACAATGGATTGAAACATTAAACATCATGGGAAAAGGGGATATTTATCAAGAGAATTTTGCTGACATCATTGATTTATGTATCAGGAGTTCGAGAGGCAGCACAAGAATAAAACCGACAGAATATGATCGGTTTGCAAGAGATAACAAAGTATCAACAGAAGGAGTAACACGTGCATAAATTGAAAATTTATTAGAAAATTTCAAAACTGATATTCTGGGGACACTAACTACACAACTTGATATTGTGCAAGCTAAACAGAAGCAGATGGAGGCAGAATAGAATTTGGCGATCTTCTGCCCCCGATGCAGAAAAAAACATAGCCACAAGGAATGTCCACTGGATACAGTCCAAACATGCGCCATCTGTACAAAAGATCACCTTACGGAGAGCTGCCCCTCACTTCTTGGATTGAAAGCGGTATATAAGGAAGCGGAAGAAGAACCAGAATCAGTGTACTTGATCAACCAGCGTCGCCAGTGGCAGCTGAGACAATCTGGTATGTTTCCAGACTCAACCTTTTCTTTTCAACCTCCACAGTATAATGCTCAACAATATAGTATGTGGCAAAATCAATCTCAACCCCCATTTTCAAACTGGTCACCACAATCGTTTTCTTCTTCAAACCCATGGCTGAATCAAACAATCCAATCTGGTTGGCCGAATTTCCCTTATACTCCACCATATTCGCAAAATGGCCCATATCCTTCACAATGGACTCCCCCTACTTCAAAAAGTTCACCCTGGCAGACAAGCTGGCAAAGACCGATGCACCAGCCAGCTGGAACTATTCCGCTCCCTCAACCTACTCTGCCAGCATTACAACAAAATCCCCAGTCTAACTTGAGACCGCAACTCCCAGCCCAACCCAATCCCAATCCAAATAACAGACTGGTCCAATCTATCCAAATCATAGAATCACTAGAAATAGGACCCGACCTGAGGGAGTGAAATGATCTTCAGTTAAGATCTGGACGTATAATTGAAACTGAGGGAGATAAAACAGTTCATATTGAAGATCAGTTACCAAGAGAACATCAGTTGCAACAAGAGGATGTAAATAAGCAGCAGACTCATAACCAAGCAACCACATCCTCTCCTCTGTTCCCAGAACGATTAGTCATACCTCGACCCATACAATATCCTGACTTTGACATTCTGGGAGAATTACAAAATATGTACATAAAAATCCCATTCCTCCAAGCAATTCAAGACATTCTGATATACGCAAAAACTATCAAAGAGTTGTGCATAAAGAAACCAAGGAGGAATAATCCAAGAGTCCAAGTAGTCGGTACTTTATCTGACTTATTATCTGGGAAAGAAACACCCATTAAATATGAAGACCCAGAAAATCCAATTATAACTGTTCAAATTTATGGTCAGACCCTGTCTAATGCCTTAGTTGATCTAGGAGCTGCAATTAATATTTTAACAACCACTACTTGCCAAAATCTCGGCATTACATCTGTAGAACCCACCTCTACTTTGTTAGAATTGGCTGACCGATCTGTGGTTAGACCAGAGGGTATTCTACATGATGTCATGGTCTCTGTAGATTCCTGGGAGTATCCAACCGATTTCCTGATAATTAATCCAAAAACCCGACTTGATGGACACCCGCTAATTTTAGGTAGACCTTGGCTTGCCACTGCCGATGCCTACATTGGCTGCCGGTAGGGAAATATGACCATAACCAGAGGACCGAATAGCAAGAATTTAGTTCTATATCCTCCAGCGCAGCCAAGTGTCACAATAATCAAAACTAATAAGCATCCTGTATCATACCTTACTGATAACATCAGATCTCCATTAACTATACAAGAGGCACTTGATTTTAAAGACCAAACAAAAGATGATGCCATTAATAATTTCATTAGTCAAACTGAATCTCGCACACAGTGTCACATGATAGAAGCAGCATTTGATAATGAATTGGAGGAAGATCCTCTGAAAGATACGCATGACCAAACGATACCTGCTACTTCTGTTGCAAATAGTAAAACTGTGGAAATTGAACCGGGAAAAACTTTAAACATCAATGCCAATCTCACGCCTGAACAAGAAACAAAGCTCATCCATCTGTTAACAAAATATCAAGAAGCATTTGCATGGGATTACCCTGATATGAAAGGAATCGATCCCCAATTATGTACACACCACATTTATATAGAAAAATATGCCAGACCTGTTCGTCAGCCGCAAAGGAGACTTAATCCTCATCTAAAGGATGTGGTAAAAGCTGAACTTCAGAAACTTTTAGATGTCAATTTTATCTATCCTATTTCTGATAGTAAATGGGTCTCTCCGCTTGGGGTGGTACCAAAAAAGAATGGAAAATGGAGAATCTGTGTGGATTATAGGGAACTAAATAAGGCAACACAGAAAGATCATTTTCCTCTCCCATTCATAGATCAAGTATTAGATACTTTAGCAGGGAAGAAATTCTTTTCTTTCCTGGATGGCTTCAGTGGATACAATCAGATTCAGATTGCCCCTGAAGACCAGGATAAAACTACTTTTACTTGTCCCCGGGGAACATTTGCCTATCGAGTTCTACCTTTTGGCCTATGTAATGCTCCTGCCACATTCCAAAGGGCTATCCTTAGCATTTTTGCAGATTTAATAAATGATGGACTTGAAGTTTACATGGATGACTTTACACCATATGGAGATAATTTTGATCCAGCACTAGACACCCTAGAAAAAGTCCTACAACGCTGCATTGTTACCAGGCTTTGCTTAAGCCACGAAAAATGTTTCATGATGATCACTGAAGGACTTATCCTAGGACATTATGTTTCGGCAGCCGGCATTCAGGTAGACCCGGCCAAAATCCAAATACTTTTTCTCATTCGCACTCCTACTACTCAAACAGAGGTACGCAGCTTTCTTGGATTTTCTGGTTATTATAGACGATTTATAGAACATTATTCGCACATTGCTGCTCCTTTATATGCACTAACTGGTAACGTTGATTTTCTTTGGACAGAAAAATGTGACCGTGCTTTCGAGGATTTAAAGAAGCTCGTATCCACAACCCCAGTCCTTCGAGGACCAAACTGGGACCTACCGTTCCAGATATCATCTAATGCCTCAGATACAGCTATTGGCGCAGTCCTTAGGCAGGAAGAGGATAAAAAACCATATGCTATCTATTACATCAGCAAAAATTTATCCCCTGCTGAATTAAATTACACTGTTACTGAAAAAGAATTCCTAGCCGTAATACATGCTGTCAATAAGTTTAGACATTATATTACAGGCTATCCTGTTATCTTGTATACAGACCATTCTGCCATAAAATATTTAGCAAATAAGCCTGTCACAAATGCCAGAGTAACTAGATGGTTGATTTTATTGCAGGAATTCGATATCACAATCAAGGATCGGCCTGGCAAAGAAAACCCTGTAGCCGATTTTATTTCGAGAATACCAAAACCAATCGATGCAGCAGCAGTTGAAGATCAATTTCCGGATGAACACCTGTTTGCTGTTGCCGTGCAAACACCCTGGTATGCTGATGTTGCCAACTACCTCGCAGTAGGTAAACTACCAAAACACTTAACCCCTAATGAGCGCAAGCAGATTGTTCAGAAGAGTGCTCGATTCTCGTGGATTGGGGGCTATTTGTTTCACACAGGGGCAGACATGCATATCAGGAGATGTGTTCGAGAAGATGAAATCTTTGACATCCTAAAAGCCTGTCACGATGGACCGTGTGGTGGACACTTCGCTGATCGTAGAACTGGACATAAAGTATTGCAGACAGGATATTACTGGCCTACGATTTTCAAAGATGCAAAGAAATTTGTCCAAGCCTGTGACAGCTGCCAGCGAGCAGGATGACCTGGTCAAGCTGATGAGATGCCTCTGAAACCATAGTTAGTCATTGAACCATTCGAGCGATGGGCTCTTGATTTCGTTGGACCCATCAACCCATCATCAAATCAGAAAACATATATCTTGGTGGCAACAGAATATGTCACCAAATGGGTTGAGGCAGAAGCATTGCCAAGAGCCACAGAGGACTCTGTCATATAGTTCCTGTTCCATCTATTTGTACGTTATGGCCTTCCAAGGGAAATCATTACAGATGGAGGACCACAATTTGCTGGGAATAGATTAGCTGCAACACTCAACAATTATCACGTCCAGCATAAAATCACTACTCCATATCACCCACAGGCGAATGGGAAGGTAGAAAGTAGCAATAAGATAATAGAATCAATCCTAACGAAAACCATTTCGTCACATAGGCGTGATTGGGCTACCCGAATACCTGAAGCACTCTGGGCCTATAGAACCACATGGAGGAGCACCACCGGTTACTCACCTTATCAATTAGTGTTTGGAAAACAACCCATTTTTCCCATAGAATTCGAAATCCAAACATTACGGACAACACAAGAAGTTGGCCTAGATCTAAGCGAGGCACAAATCAATCGACTACAACAGATCAATGAATTGGACGAAATTAGGCTCTCTGCACTACAAAATACAGCATTGATTCAACAGCAGCGAGCTAAATGGCATGATGCGCTCATCAAAAACAAAGTCTTCCACGAGGGAGACTGGGCTCTGCTATACGACTCTCGGTTTCAGGACTTCCCTGGAAAACTTCAGACTCGATGGTTGGGACCATACGAAATCCAGAAGGTGCATGACAACGGAACCCTTACTCTAATTACCATTGACGGTTCTGGATATGAATTCAAAGTAAATGGCCACCGAGTCTGTCTCTATCGCAAACCACTCACTCGGGAATCCTTCTGCCAGCAGCTACGCCGAGACACTGATATGGAGATTTTAGGAGAGGAAGAGAAATCTTCCTCACCTGTAATTCATTAAGGAATTCATTTCTTTTTACAATTTGTACATAAGTCTTGTCTTTGAGTCGTTCTTGTACATATGTTTGAATTAAATGTTTTCTTGTCATTTTTTGCTGTTCTTTTTCTTTCTCAAAATTTCAATTTTTGCCGTTCTGTTTCTAAAAGAATGGCATTTGCGTGTTTTTTTGCTGTTCCTTTAAAAAAAAAAAAAAAAAAGGGGAACGGCTTTGCTTGTTTTGCTGTTCCTTTTCTAAAGGAACATCATTTTGGATTTGTGCTGATCCTTTTTCAAAAGGAATGGCACTGCGATGTGTTTGCTGTCCCTTTTCCAAAGGCGCAGCATATTTTGATTTCTGCTGTTCCTTTTCCAAAGGAACGGCATTTTTGCGTCTTTTGCTGTTCCTTTTCCAAAGGAACAACATTTTTGGTTACCACTGTTCCTTTTTTTTTCAAAGAAACAACATTCTTTTGTTGCTGTTATTCCTTTTTCAAAGGAACGACATTTTGAGTGTTTTTATAGTATTTTTATTTTTGCTGTTCCTTTTTCAAAGGAACAACATTTGCATTTTTGCGATCTATCGTCCTTCGTTGTTTCTTTTTCAAAATGAACACCACTAGCATACTTTTGCTCTCCTTGTGAAACAGCTTATTCCTTTTGCTGATCTAAATTGAGGATGCTTCTTGCCCGTATTCTTTCAAGTCTTTAAGATACAACTATGTACTTGTGCAATGAATATAAAATCACAACATACCGAAATCCGCAAACCATAAATCGCTATATCTATAAGGCTCTGCATTGGTAAGAGGACAAAAGGAAGGACATACTTATTTCTTATCTTTTGGTGTCATTGTTTTACTAATTTTGCCCTGATTGGTTATCTTTATCATGCTGATCCCTTTAACCCTCTTTGATTATTATTTAGGAATAAGAGCAAAGGGCTTATATCTTCCTATTGAGATGATAAGACTTCTTCCACCATTCCTACTCTTAAGGAGTGTTGAACCACCCTTTGTGTATAAATAAGGAAAAGTACTCTATGAAAAAGAAAAAAAAATATGTGAACATGATATGTGAGATGTCAAATGCAGGATAGGGGGTCTCATCAAGAGCCACCCTACCATGATCATGAGGATGGAAGTGAAGTGGCATTCCCACTATGGCCACCACACCAGGGATATGGTCCAAAAGGTATATCAAATAATCGAACCTTGGAACAGGAGGTCTCATCACGAGCCGGCCTGCCCACTTTTCGCTCCTTCCTCGTGAATGGCATTATGGTTAACTGGTCACCAAGCCAGCATAATGGTCTACACTTTGAGATAACAACATTCCTAAGTCTACACAAAGGATCATGGTTCCAAGGGTGAAAAAACAACTCTGCCAAGGTTATGGACACCTGTCGGCAGCAGAGCACTGTTAATGGTATTGAAGTCACCTTGGTTACACCAATGGGTAAGATACTAATACTCTGTTGTTTCTTATATCCTAGGAACTAATCATATATTATTTCCCGATTTATACATCGCATGAACATTTATCATCACCAATCATGGCAAAGGAAGTGACCATGACCACTTGAGATTTGGCAAATACGACAGACGTCCTATCCACTAGCCTCATATCATATCACAGCAGCCTCTTACGTAATACGCGATCAACTCTCCGCCTCGATTTCGGTAATTTGTTGTCTTTCTAAACATGGCATAATTGCATATGTTGTTCCTTTATGACTCGGTTACAGATCGGGTGCTGCTCCTTTATTTGACGGCTGGGACAGCCTATCACCGTGTGGGGGGGAGGTTAACCTCATTATTCCCTAAACTACGTGTCAGCTCACTATTCGGGAAAGATAGTGTACGACGGCATGGCATGGCTTAACGGCATGACATTTCTATTTTTACACAAGTTGCTGTTCATAATCCATTTCTGTCGCATACTTTGTGTTTTTTTCCCTTTCTGTTGCATACTCTGTGTTTTTTTCGAAATCCTGCGATTATCACCCTCTCTGTGTTTTAAACAGCACAAGCAGTTGCTGTTCCATTGAGAATCCACAGTGAAACCATGGGAGGAAGGGCAATTCGAAGCGAACCTCAGAAGTTGACAATCTCCGCTGCTGCCCGAGAGATCCTGGAAAGAGCAGGATGGTTGAATTATCTCAGTCGCCTACAGGAGTCTAATGAAACAGTAGCGATGGAATTTTTGCAGAACCTGCAGGAGGATCACTCCACAGTAAGGGGGAAGCGGATAGCGGTCACCGACGATATAATCGCAGAATTTTCGGGACTACCAGCCACCGGACCAGTATGGACACTAAAGAAGGAAAGATTACAGAAGATCATGGAAATTTTCCAGGACGAAGGCCAGAGCTTGATAATTAAGGGGAAGGGAGTTCTGCCAGCAACGCTAGGAGAACCCTGGACGGAATTAGCAAGAACAGTGCAGAGCTACATCACCTGCGAGGGGAGGAAAGACGTGGTAAGACCACGACATCTTAAACTCTTAGCTGTTTTAAAGCAGAAATGCTCTGTAAATCTACCTGCACTTCTGAATTCATTACCGCATGATGCTGCACGAAGCATAAAAAAGGCACAGAATGTAGAGTTAGTCGTCAGTCACCATGGGTTAATACGATTAATAGTTAGTCATAGTCTCACCCAGCAGTAGAGCAGCTGGGAAGAGCTGATTGTAATGATTAAGGGGGGATTGACAGCACCATCCCCAAAACGTAAACATTCTACAAGCACACCAGAACGTCCGGAAAAACGCAGAAAATTAGTAAATAAAAAACATGTTGCTAGTGCATATGAACGACCAGGAATACACCAGAAATCGGCAAAGCGCAAGCATGCCACCGATACACCCAAACAGCCAGAGAAGCCTAGAAAATCAGCCCGGTTAGCTCGGATGCGAGGAAGGCTGGAAAAGCTCCAGGAAAGCACCAGCCAACCAGTGGTAATTGAGGACGAGCAACCCTCACGACTAGAAATAGAAGAAGAACAAGCTGAAGGAGAAAAGAAAGGAGAGGCCGAGGAAGCCGAGCAATCCGAAGAGGAAAATGAGGAAGCAACCGAGCATTCGGAAACAGAAACAGAAGCTGAGCAAACAGAAGCAGAAGCTGAACAATCCAAACAGGAGGAGGAAATAGGACAGCAGGGAGGTAGCCCACTACAAGACCCAGTGGGAGAAGATGAATTGGCCACAGTCTTGGCCAATATGGGTAAGTATGGCCAACCTTCTAGTCCAGTAGACCTCCACGACAAACCCCAAGAAGAAAACACATCTGAAAAATCACATGCAGTAGGAGCAGAAAAAGCAGTTGCCCAGGAAGAGACGGAACCAGCCAAGGTTCCTACCCCAGAACAGCCAGAGCAGAACAGCGAGGAAGCACCCCAAGAGAAAGATCCAGAAACTAGTCATGGTCCAAACCGCAGCAGACAGCCTGCTGTTCCTTCTAATGAAACACTGGAAATTAAGAAATTGCGAAAGGAACGGCAGAAATTATTGAATACAATAGCCCAGCTCCGACAGCAAATTAGAATTCTGAAAGCAAACCAGAGGGTAAGAAAGACCGCAGGGAAGAAAAAGAGGGCCACTGCAATAAAATCCCGCAAGGCAAAAAGGCGAAGGACCAACAATCGCCCTGCTGCTCAAAACCCTGCTGAAAATCCAGCTGCCGTTCCAAATGATGTTGAGGAACAAACTGCTGTTCCATTTAGGACTGATATTCGCGTTAAAATAGAAAGGGATGATATGAGGACCAGCGACAAGAAAATCCAGACAGAGGCACCACCCTCAGGGGTAATAAGGGTTCTGAACTCCAAACAACGTAATAAGAAAGTTCAGGTAAAACTCTCGGCCTCCACTGACCTATGGAAAAAAGATCCGAAGACAAGAACCTTGCATAAGATGATGAAGCAAGCCCAGCAAGAAGCCGAACAACTTAGGGAGCAAACGGTCCCCCGAGAGAAATATTAAGAGTTACAGCAGCAACTAAGGGACGTCAATCAATCCAAAAGCCAGGCCTTTGAAGGATGGCGAAAGGAACAAGAAGAAGTTGCAAAGGTAACCCGTAGACTAGATACTGTTATCAAGCAGATGAATACCTTGTGTTCTTTATACAATGACGTTTTAGCATGTAGGGCCCCTGCTAAAAACTATGCTTTGTTTTTACTAGAACGGTATTTACAATTAAAAATAAAAGCTGTTAAAGCAGGCGCCCCTATAAAAATCAACACTGTCAATGACTTTATAGACTGCTGTAAACATTATGGAGTGAAGGTCCAGAGATTGCTGTGTGAACTTTATTTGCATGACCTCGTGCTAGATCAGGAGACTGAGTTGAACCCTGGCCCTTTTGTTGGAGACATCCAATTACAAGCATTCATTTCATTCGGGGTTAATCATATTAAGTGGCTCAAAGCCTATAATACTTTCCAGAGGCAGGAAAATGGCCTAGATTTATGGGTAAGGGCTGAGCCTAGGAACCCAGTGCAGTTGTGGAAAGCACATAGAAACCTCATGAGGACTCCGGGTGTCATTGAAACGTTAGGACCCATGCATGAGGCACTCATTCGACAGAGTTTAGAATATTTTCTTTCCATCAAAGACCTCGCCATTGATGCATCCAAATTTCGGTACCGAATCTCTAATCCAAACATCCAGCTCAGAGAACCGTTTAAGTATGAGAATTTTGAATTAGCTGCCAACCGTTTGAACCTCTATGGCGAGAGCATTTTGAAGGCAGGGCCATCCTGGTTAGGATATAGATTTCACAATCCAATTATTTGGCACCCTGCACCCGGATATCAAGCCCTGCATGAGATGCCTGAGGGGCAAACAGGTCAGTTCTTTGACTATCTAGTCACTCATCATGGCTGTAGGCCTCCGCATGAGATTCCTTCTCCAGCCTATTCTCTCACTGCCTTGCATGTCAACTACAATGTTTTCATGAGGACATGAAACAAGGTAAGCAGGGGGGTGTGTGGAGTGCTAAAAAGGTATGCTTTTGATGATCATTTCAGTGGCTTTTTAGTAGAATTTGTAAACCTTTTTGCATCATGAATTTGGAAAATAATAAAGAATTATAACAAAACATGTGAGAGTTGATATACAAGACTTAACCGCTGATAATTGTTATTTTTCTGTGTAGGAAAAGGTGAAAACGAGGAGTTGTCGTTCCAAAGGAAAGGACAAAGACGAGATAACTGCTGTCCCTTTGAAGGGGAACCGAATGCAAACAAGGTTAAGCAGATCAAAGCAAATCGGCCCGGAAAAGGAGGAGAAGACACCAGCTCGGCAGAGAAGAAAAGAAAAGATGAAGGATTAATAGTTTGGCGAATCCCTCAGGATCTTTGATCCTGAGGGATCGCTGCTTTATTTATCTTGTTACTTGGACATCTCCGCCGTCACCTTTATATAAAGGGACAGCACTGTTAGCTTAAGGAGATACTTTTCATGTAATTTTCTATTAAAAATCAACTCTGATCATTGAGTCTCATTGAGAACTGGTTCATTGTAATTTTGTCTGATGCATTAATATAAGCTTAGTGATTATCTCATCTCTGCGTCTGGATTAACTTACGGCGGTGTACCCTTGGAGGCTAAGGGCCCAGCCCCGGAGGACACTTGCTTCTGTATCACTACGAATTGATTTCTGCGTGGTTTGCTTATCATTGTTATTCGGTAATCTGATATGCTTTATAAGTTGCTATTACATGCTCTATTAAGATTAAATCATTAAGGTTTTTACAGATAGAATTGTGTATTGACTCTGCATTATGTTACTGATCCTTTCAGAGTTGATTGCATGTTATTAGTCTTAACCGAATATTCTTACTGTTCTGTTACAGAGCTTTTGTACTGAACATTCATGTCATAGATTCATATAAAGTTGTGTTCTTCATTGTTGGATTCAGAAATAATGCTATTCTATTTGGAAGCACAGTCGTATCCCTGTTAATTAAGATTGATCAGATTACTATTTCAGCGTGTTGTGTGCGTATATGATTTACTAGTGCTGTTCATAATTTATCAATAGTTATTGTTGTTCCATTAGTGTGTTCTGCTTAATTTGCCTTAAAGGTGAAAGATTGTTATTTGATTGCAAAGAGTGAATTTGGGTTAATAGAGTAAGTTTGGTTACGACTCTCGAGACTTAGTTGTTCGATTGCTGTTCTATTTTAGAATTACCGTTCCATTCCAGATTTGCTGTTCAATTCTTTATTTGCTGTTCCATTTACTCGCATTTGTTGTTTTGGTGTGAGAGACGATCTAAGGCTGTAGTGAGCTTCGACATTCACTGTCTAGCTCCCAGACCCGTGGTCTATGCTCCAATTTCCTTTCCATTAGTTTCCAAAGGGATGGATTATCGCTGCCGAACCCTTGACTGATAAGCTGCCAAGTTTTCTGAATGTGTGATTTATTCTTTTGAAGTAACTTAGCTATAGACAAGCATCCGTTTACTCTTGTATTTTTAAACACTGTACTACTAGCATTACTCTGACAAGTGATAGCCTCAGACTTAGTAGCATTACTCTGACAAGTGATAGCCTCAGACTGAGACACTCTTTGGAATAACAAAACGCTCCCGGATTGACATATTAATGTGAGGTAATTAGAGGTGAAAGAGACCCTTTTTATAGCTCTACAACAGTACTACACATGCATCATAGAGGTTGTTTTGTCTGTTCTGTCCTAATTATGATTTTCAGTTCAATTTATCATAAAATCACAAATGTCCATTACAACTTTGACAATCCAGCATGAATCTAGTCCATGGCATTGTGGTGCCTAAAGTTCTTCATAGTTTCACATAGTTTGAGCTCTCCCATTTGTATAGTATGAATACCTCCCTAGTTAAGGGGGAGTGTTGAAGATTGTAACTAGGTTCAGTCTTCATAAATTATATTTATTGTAATTATCAAAATAACTAAAGAAAAATAATTTATATTATCATTTGAAATTTATTTTATTGTAAATGACTTTTTAAAGCATGGATTTCATGTGTGGGTCATATTTATATTAAGTTCCCCATTGTGGACTTCTAGGTTTGTCCTTATAGATTTATATTGACCCATCTTGGGCTTTTGAATCATGTAATTAGGTTTAATTTTGAGTAAAAAAATGGTTTAGAGAACCTCCAAATCAAGTCGGCCTTAAGGAGATCAATTCAGCCTCAAAGGGACCAATTCAACCTCACCTGAATCCTATAAAAGCAAGGAGATAGAATTCATTTGGAGCATCATCTTCTCAAGCCAGTTCAATAGCTACTGCATCATAGGAAAAAGTGCAAAGTGGAAGGAAGAAACAAAAATTTGTGAGTTGGATCTAGAAGACACATGAAAGAAAAATAAAAAAATTGGTGGTAGAATCTCTACATTTCGTGCCCTCACTTGGGAGATGGAAGTTTGCTAGTGTTTGATGTTGTTGTCACTGCCTAGTCGATGTTTGTGGAGGACAAGTTGTTGTTGTTTCTGGGTTGTAGATCTAGAAGGTTGACTTGGTGTGGAGGGAAGGTTTGGCGCATGCCTAGGGTGAAGAGTGTCAAAGAATACTATTGAAAGGAATAATTATATTGACTGGGCTTTTCCCTCGAGGGGGTTTTTTTCCCTGACATATTGCCTACATCTTGTGTCTCTTGTTTTGTGATCTTCATACACACATAATATGGTAATTTCTTGATGAAATATAAGATAATAAAGAGGTAAAATAATCCAACAAACTCATAAGTAATTATCAAGATCGTAGAATCAAACCCTAATATATCTACTTTGATTCTTCAAAATTTATTTGGGTTCCAATTTGTATTCTTTGGAGAGTTTTAGAATCACACTATTTTTCACTTCATATGGAATATCCAACTCTTGAAAAATGCTACCATTATGGGCCCACCATATGCCATAAACCAACACACAAGGCAGAGAGCCATAAATTTTAATTAACACAAGCACTCCTATGAACTTTATTTCTACCATGTTTCCTTAGGATTAAGAGAACACACCACTTATAACCAAACATGTGTTGCATGTGGACACCAAATAGTGATAAGACTTCAAAAATAGACTAGATTTGTAAAGACATATCAGTTCGCTAGATTAAACGAGATCTCTCGTCTCGACACCCCATTGTATGATTATATTTTAATGGACATAAACTAGAAAAATGCTACTAGTGATGATATTGAAACATGTATTGCTCCTACCTCTGATGCTACTAGATATTCATCTCGATCTCAATCAACGAATTCGAAAACTGGATCAACCGGCTTTACTTTTGCTTCCATTTCTGATTATGGGCCAAAGACAATCTAGCGTTAGACCATGGACGATAACTTGCACTCTGTGGATGATGGGTTCCATGACTTGTCTCCTCTATAGATGATGGGTTGCAAAGAAAAATGGAAAAATTGGATGAAAACTATAGGGAAAGAGCATAAAGGATAAAGCATTCGTCACCCTGTGTCATGTGTAATAACACAAACTTGGTTGAAGAATCAATCAAGATCAAGTTTATAATTAAATTAATTGAGTGCATTTGTACATTGTGTCACTACCTTTGCCTTCAACAAATTCCAAAAGTGAAGTGGATGGTCGAGAAATTAGTTCAGTTTCTTCTAAAAGTTCAAATTAATGGAGGGAACTTGTCATTATTTTAAGAGAGTGACTCTAGTGGGATACATTGAACAATTAATGTCATTTCCTCCAATTCCATATCAAATGTTATCTAGAAGCAAAACATTGAATTTCGAGGTTGTCGTATCTATATCTCCACACTGAGGTTCCTGAGAGCTTGCAAATTCAAAAACCTTAAATTAACATTGCCTTCACATTAAAACTTTTACTTAGACCTATTAATATAATGGTATTTCACAGTAGCATTGATTGACTAAATTAAACAAGTGCAAGTTGTAGTATTAATTACAATGCGTATATACAATTATGCGAAATAAATCTTAGATTAGGATGTGGAGTATTAAGATATCTATTGTAGAGTAGTGGGGTTGGATTACATGAGGATAGTTCCATCTCAGCCATGTACATATGGCCCTTTTAATTTTGTTACATAGTCCAGTCACATGCTTTGTACTATAAAGTAACGTCCATGATGTGCACGTGTCTCCCACTGTCGGTGCACTTAGAATCTGAGACGTGGCACCGCGTTTAACATGCGTGGCCTTTCAAATTCCAGAAGCGTTGAGAATTCATTGAAATGTCTGCAATTATAACGTTAAACATGAAACATAAATGTGTATTGTCCATCCCATTGTTGCTACATCACTGATTAGGTCAGTACCACGTTTCTTTTGGATCTTTGGAGAGTAGAAAAACTGGGCAGTGGGTACATTTTGAGGTGGCAGCGATGGCGAATTCACATCGCCATGAATCAGTCAGAGTCGGAGACCGTGCAGGAGGATTGGACCAATAAATATTTGACGGTGCAAGCAGGTCGAGGCTGAGTTGCAACTCAGATACAACCTCAAGCTGAAAAATTTGGAAGGCAGATTCACTTTTTGGGTAAAGAAGAGATTTAGATTGAGATTACTTCTAAACTTCTCTTAAGCGAAAAAGTTAAAGACAACTTCTCGGTGTAAAGAAGAGATTCAGTTTGAAATTGCTTGTAAATTGTAGTAAATTATGTTCTACGTTTTCTTTATATTAAAACATATCATTTAGTTAAATTATGTTGTGTTTTGTTCATATTTTTTAATTAATAGTATTTATAATTTTATTAATTATATAATTAAGTGATTGAATTTATATAATTTTAATATTTTAAGGATTTCTAAAAATTTTAGATTGCTTTTTAAATAGAATAAATTGTAATTTTATTTAATATTAAATTAACCAATTTTGTTTTTAGTTATTACTAATCAACATCTAAGTTTTGCATTATATATTTTACATGTTTCAATTAGCACCATGGTTTATGCTAGAAATTGTACCACATGTTGTAAAGGAAAAGCCTTAAGACTCTAGTATATAAAACAGTAGCATAGAAGAAATCAATTTTGTTTCTTTACTAACATTTCTCTTTTATCATATGTTATGTTTGAGAGAGATTCCAACCAAGCTAATATTCCAGAATATGTTCAAAATGAAGGTAATGCACGACACCTCCTCCACAAGATTTATGAAAACCATTTCAGAATATTAGTAGTTTATAAGTTTTTTAAGTGTTTGAGATGATATGTCTAATCTTTTTAGATCAAGTTTATCATATAATAATAGAACATTTTTCACTTAAAAGCCTTTGTGTTTCTAAGCAACTTTAAGTCACCTAAACACAAATATATACTAAGTATTGATATATACTAAGTATATATACAATAGGAATAGGAATAGTATTGATCGTTCTTACTTAGTATTTATATGCACCATACCAGAATAAGAATGCTTTCTGGACTGAACTATACAAGTCAGGTTTACTTCTATTGAAAAACCCGATTGTCATTGGGGATTACAACTCCACTCTCCATGTTGATGAGTCGTGGGGTCTCAGAGCCAGACTGGACCCCTTGGATGACTACATTGGTAGGATTTTTGCATCATCTTAGCTAAATGACATATGACCTTTCCCTATAGTCCCAACATGGACCAATAAAAGAGTTGAGGGAGATTTTATTGGGAAAAGACTTGATAGGGCTATGGTGGCAGAATCTTTGATTAATCTTTTGGGGAACCTAAGATCCATAGTACATGTTGCAGACATATCTGACCACATGGCCATCATTCTTTCTTGGCAGTTTGAAGGTAGACAGAAAGGGGTTCTGTTCAAATTCAACATAGCCTGGTTAGAGGACCATGAGTATAATGAACTAGTTAAGGGGTGTTGGAAGGATAGTTTGTCATACGAGGGGATTTTGGGCTGGGAAAGATTCCATGTTAAACTGCAAAGGATCAAATCCATCACTAAGGAATGGTAAATAAAAAAAGAAGAAAGTACTCAAGAATGATCTCAATACAATTACGAAAACTCTTGCTGACATACACAATGATTTTGTCAAAAGAGCTCCTAAGGAACAAACATACAATCTTATCAATAAGTTACAACAAAGGAAGATGGAGATTCTCAAGATTGAGGAACTCACATGGAAACTAAAGAGCGGAATTAAATGGCTCAAGGAGGGGGATATGAAAACCAAAATTTTCCACAAAAGTGCAAATGATCGGAAAAATAAGAATGCCATATGGCATATTAAGAAAGAGGATGGAAGTTGTGCCTACTCCATGACAAAAATACAGGAGAAGGCTTACCGACACTTTTCGACCTTATACCAAGCGAATCAAAATATTGTCCCTGAATGTCAGTCTTGGGTTCTTCAGCACATTCCTCAAATTTTTGATGACGAGGCATTGCATGTTCTAAACGCAAGAGTCACTATGGAAGAGGTGGAGCATACTTTAAAATCTTTCGCTCATGATAAGTGTCCGAGGCTGGATGGATGGATGGCCGACGGAATTCTATATACATTTTTTTGACATGATGGCAGAGGAGTTGACTTCTGTGGTGGAACAAGGGTGACTCATGGGACACATACCAAAAAACATGAATACCACTTTCTTGGCACTCATCCCCAAATCTTCAGACCCCGTAGACTTCTCTGATTTCCGACCGATTGCGTTATGCAATCTCATATATAAGGTCTCTTCCAAAATTATTACAAATTGGATAAAGGAGACACTATCAAAGTTCATATCAAAGGAGAAATATGGTTTTTTAAGGGGGCGACCAATACATCATGCCATAGCCATTGCACAAGAGGCTATTCACTCCATGCACGCCGGAAAACAAGATGCTCTCATCATGAAGATTTACCTCCTTAAATCATATGATACAGTTGATTGGTCATTCCTCAGGATTGTACTATTAAAGATTGGGCTCCCTATGGTATCCATAAGATGGATTATGGCCTGCGTCTCTTCTGCCAGTTTTGTTGTGATTATAAATGGCTTACCAACAAATTTATTTAGGGCTCAGCACAGATTAAGACAGGGATGCACACTGTCTCCCCTCATCTTCATTCTCGTCATGGATGGATTCAGCAAGCTCATGGAGATGACGATGAGGTCAGGCTTCATTTCTAGTTTCTCCTTCTCAAAAGCTGTAAGTATCACTCATTCGCTCTTTGTAGATGACCTCCTTATTTTTGGCCAAATTATAAGAAATCACTGGTTCTACATTCATTTCTTGATTTCTCGTTTTGGGAATGCATCCGGACTCTGCATTAACAAGGGGAAATCCTTCCACATCTGTGAATATGGTGATTTGAATGAGATAAATTTCATCGCAAATTTCCTTGGTGTACAAATTAAGAAGACAAAAGAAGGGTTTCTGTATTTGGGCTACAAAATTAAGCCATGTGGATATTTGGCAAGGGACTGGTTATGGCTCGTGGAGAAGTTTAAAACCAAGATAGGTAAATGGACACATAAGTGGTTGTCTTTGGGAGGAAGGTTCATTATGATTCAGGCGGTCCTATCACAATTCATAGTTTACTGGGGGCATCTCTTTTATATTCCTGAACAAATTGTGAAACATATCAATCAAATTATAACACAATTCTTATGGGGCGGAGCTGGTATGAATAAGAAACACCATATATGCAGGCTAGAATTATTATGCAGCTCAAAGAAGACAGGAGGATGGGGCATTTTAAACACTAGATCCTTCAACAATCCTCTCCTTATCAAATCCTTGTGGAGAGCAATCGAGGGTAATGGTATATGGTCAGATATCATTTCATGTAAGTATTTGGATGGTAACACTCTTCACAACATATACTGAAATCATATGTCCTTTCCATGAGCGATTTCAACAATTTGGCAAGGCTTCACAAACTTTTTCCCTATTTTTTTAGAAAGGCTGACCTGGAGGTTTGGGAACGGTCGGAGGATTATTCTGGGCTGATTATATGGAATGGTCGCTAACTCACTTCCAAATCAGCGCGTCATTCATCATCTAGCACACAGAGGCATCATACATCTGTATTAGGTAACTCACTACTGGGCTCATGGGGCCCCTATATTGAAAACTGCAGATCAAACTGGCCTTACCAGCATGGAGGCAATGGACTGGGAGAAATATATATAGGGTATTCGAGCAGCGGGATTATGCTACTCAAATGGCGAAGATAGAATTATAAGGGAGGGAGCAATGAATAATTATTCGATAGTGGTAAAGGACACATACTCCTAGATAAATTCTAAATATTCCCTGGGGATTAAGACTATGGAATTCTAGATCTTCTGGCACAGGAAAATACCTACCAAGATTGTGTTATTTGGATGGCTTGTATAGAGGAAGAATGTCCTAACGTGGGACTCTCTCATTAGGTGAGGTTTCTCTAGACCCGGAAGATGCACACTATGTATGAATCACGAGGAAATGGCAGAACACCTCTTCTTTACATGCACAGAGGTTGTTTATATTTGGAATATTTTTAGCCATATTTTTCTGGACCCCTCGTGGACACCAGAGGACTCCATGGAATCTTCACACAAATGGGATAAGATACCGGGTAAATTTCAATCCTTACCTTTCTTTCTCATCTGGGAAGTTTGGCTTGCCAAAAACATGATTATTTTTGAAGGGCATGGACTCTTCATTCTGCACATACATGCTTCCATTATGAAGTGGATAAATGATAGGGTGCCGGTATAGGATATCATAATTGACTGCTCTCATAGATGCAGACCTCACCCCATTGTGATTCCAATGGTATTTTTTGATGGAGCTTGCCAGGATGGTATCATGGGATGTGGAACTTGGATAAAAACCTCTTAGACAGACAAGGTACCGTATAAGCTGGAAAGGAGGAAAGGGCACTAATAATATGGCAAAGTTGATGGCCTTATGGAGTGGGTTATTGGCTGCCTACAACATGGGTATAAATGGGATACACATCTATGGTGACTCGAGCATTATCATTAATGTTGTGATTGGCAAGGCTGTTCTATCATCTCCTGGAGCTCAAGGTTGGCTCACAAGAACAAAACATATGTGGACTATAATGGATATGTTGCCCATTCTCCACATATACAGAGAAAATAACACTAGGGAAGATGGACTATCAAAAAAGGGTATTAGAATGAATTTTGGGATCATGCAGGTTACACAATACAAAGATGGTATAAAAATATGGGAGTCTGAGATCCCTATTCCTTGATCTGACTTTTGGAACCTCTGTATCAAGCGAGCCTATCACAAGGGATCCTCATGGTGTCTTACATCAGATGAGTAGGTTCATATATAATTTTGTTTTGATTTTGCAGATATGGACAATTCGCACGTGACTGCAAGCGAGCCCGGTATTTGGAACATCCTATGCTTCCTAATGGTGGGACTATGCAGTGACAGATATCCCCTGGGCAGATCAGAACCCCATCACAAGTATTATCTAATTGATTTGGACTAATGGATCTCATCATCAAGCGAGACTATTTTTATCCAGGAATCTGGACGCTTGGATGGCTGCACACGAGCTGAGGTTTTTTCAATACTAGATTTCTGATTTCCATGGTTTTTTAGTACAACACTAATATGGATGAACACACATTTCATGTAGGTTTGAAATTATGTTTATTAGCAATTTTTTCCATTATACTTCACAGCTGCTCTAAACTGTTCTGTAATGTTTGGATCACTCTAGACGGTTTGCATATGTATTCATGATATATGCCCACTATGCAGAATCTATGATTGGGAGGTACTCATGGTCAACATTTGTATGGAGTTTGCAATTGTACTATTTATATTTATTAATAGACAAAGTTTTTTTATTTTTTTATTTTTTTTATTTTTTTTATTTTATTTTTATTTTCTGAAAAAAGAAAAGAAAAAAGAAAAGAAAAAAGATGAGGTGGATACAAAAATGTAGATCAGCATACACATAATATGCTTACACCATCTAAATGGGACATAAATATCCATACACATATCCTAGGGAACATTGATGAACATGTCGTAATCATAAAATTGACCAACCAAATTGGAAACAATATTGACATCACATTTTCTTACGTGTGCCATGAAAGAAATTTTGAACGGAGATGAATTTTTTTCAAACTAATTAAAATTAGTTTTAGATTTTTTGAAAGGAAACAATTATTTAACCAATTAACAACAAAGACTCATAACTAAATCAATTTTCTACAAAGATAAGAAGAACGACGGAAGACATGGAAGAGTGGGGGCATGGAAGAGTTTTATCCAAGTATAGGAGAGTGCACTCGAGGAAGCATGAAGGGTTGAGTTTACAACAAATTAATACCAACCTACACATATTTAATGTAGCTCTTTTCGAGATAGTAAATTTTTCTTATGTATTTCAAATATTTTTATTCTTATACAAATGTAGGTGTTGTAATTATTAATTACAATTATGAATAAATGTTATTTTTTATTCTTATACGATTGTAGGTGTTGTAATTATTAATTACAATTATGAATAAATGTAATGTTGAAAGCGATTTATCTTTTATCATTTTCATTTTTATGACTGTATTACATTTAATGAATGAATTGGTTTTAAAAAAATGCTAGTATAATATACACTATAACTCATATGTCATGATAATGGTGTTTTTTTAAAAACTAATATTGTAAAGATTTAATGATTTAGGGTTTTAAGAACTTATTTATTTTCTAGTGTGATATACACTATCACTTGTTAGTATGCATTTTTACTTGGTATTTATTTGTATTCCTTTGTGCTATTGAATATTTACACTATTTCATCCATTAACTTTCAAGTATCTATGTCATAGGAATAAAGATGCTCATTGAAGAGGCCTTGATTTTTATAGGTTAAAATATTTGCACTATTCAATGTAGTTTAGCCTTATTTTCAGTCCCTATCCACATGATCGATCCTACTAATTTATGATGAAAACTTTTTCACTCACCCCTTTTACGTTCCAACTCAGTAGTAGATCCTACCTTTAACATGGGCACTCTAGTTAACTCCTCACTAGAATCTTGATGCCCATGCTACTTTTTAATTAGGCTCATAATTCCTTGTTAGTCTTGTCATGAAATTTTGTTGAAGCGACATACTTTTTCTATGTTATTTTTCTAACCTATACTTCAAAGGCTCTCATGTGTTGTGTTGTACTATTGCATTGCATATTGCCCACTTGCGATATTGGCCTTATGTCGGCTCTAGCTTGTTCTATTAAAATTTATTTTCCTATGGATTTTCTGAAAGTTTAAGTGTTGCATTATCTTTCCTTTGCAACTTGACTCCTTTATCTCTCAAGGGAACTTTCCGCGAGTGCCCTTATCTTACGGGCTTTACCTTTCATTGAGAATCGAAACATTTCAGGCATTGTAACTAGTTTTCTTTCCTGCAACACTTATTCCCTCCACTATACTATAACATTATTTTATCTTTTGCTTATAATATGAAAAATACAAAAAATCAAATATTTCAAAAAAAGAGGGGATGGTAAAATAAATTCTTCCACTTATGTTTGACAAAAGAGTTAGTTATGTTGCCCTTGGGAAAAGCACTAAAATGAGGATGTTTCTCATCATTGGTTTGTTAATATGACTTATAGGAAATCGAATATTGTCATTAATTCTTTGTCATTGTTGGGTGTGGAGCTTGATTATCTTATTTATTCATAGGTATCACCGCGTTAGACCCTAGTTCGTAATGTTTTCATCCGTCGTTTAAATGCTATCGGGGGGGGCAACAGAAATTTTATAAGGCCCCCCCAGCGGGGATTCAGGGGCAACACCCCTAAAGCTAAAAATAAATGTAAATTTTCCTTATAAAATATTTTAATTTCGTAGTCAATCTGGGTTGTTCATTATGCAGATGATCAGACGGTACAGGCTATGTTTAATTTAGGGGTTTTTTCCCAAGAAGGCAACCCCTCAGTTTATATGAGGGAATTTTATTGCGACTGTGTATTATGTGTGTTCTAAGCGAGAAAGAGAGAGGAGACTGTGTGAGAGAGAAGAGGAAATTACAACGGATCTGTTGTAGGTTGTATCTCTTCATTTTGTTGGAAATTATAAAAGGAAGGTCTGGTTGTTTATCCGTGGACGTAGCCCAAATTGGGTGAACCATGTATATTTGTGTCTCTCTTGTTTTTATGTGTTTATGTGTTTTCTGTGTTTTTGTTTCTGCATATTTTATGTTTTCCATTGCTCTGTAAAATATAATTTTCAGATCAGTTGGTGTGATTAGGTGATCATGTCCAAGTTGAAAAAATGCTCAAAAATGGAATTGGTTAGAATTGGTTGAAACCAAAATGACCGGATAGGCCTCATCTCTGCGATTCTGGCGTCGTGAACGACACTCAAATCCGACGTTGTATGTGAAAGTTATGCAGGTTTGAAGTCTCTAGTAAACTCAAAAAAATCCAGTTGAGCAAAGTTGACTTTGACTTTGGAAATATTTAAAAAGGAATATTCCAAAGAATATTCTAGAAATATTCCATCTGGCCGAATGAGGCTTCGACATTTGGCACATCCTTATTGGTTGTTTGGTTGACTGTGCAATTGTGGGCCAATCATGGGTTGCCACGTGGCAGGCCCGAAGGTCGCCACGTGGCCCCAGGCCGGTGGAAGAATTGGCATGTTAAAATTTTTATGAGTCCACAAGGTTTGAACCCTAGACCTCACCGCAGCTAGCACAAGTGCTTACCAACGCACCACAGGTTTAGTTCTTAATAACTATGGAATGTAACATGTATTTAACGTTTGTTAATGTTTGGGTTGTTGGTAAATGGGGGCCAACCCCCACACATGATATGACCGACAGAAGTGAATCAAGGAACAACCCCCCACATGTCATATGACCCACGAAAGAGAACCGTGGCCTTAGGCCTTAAAACTCTGCGGATTTTTATTGGGCGGTTAACATTAAATATCAAAACATGTGACCACTCCAGAAATAAATGCAACTGTGGTTTGTTAACGATAAAGAATGCAATTTAGGTGGCGATTCGGGTGGAAGCACCGTGTGACCGCAACCACAGAAATTAAATGTCAATGCTAACGGTTCCGACGAATCTAGAGGGTACACCCAGATTTGGCGCCTTTCACCAAAATTAACTCCAGATAACTCCAATTCTCCCACATTTAGTGGGGTTTTCAATTGACATTGGGCATAATTGTGTTTTCATCATAAATTTCTCAATGTTGAACCAATTTAGATGAAATGTTTGTCAATTTTGGGTATTCTAAGCGTTTTGGAGTGTTTGAGACAGGTTTCAGAGTGAACAGAGGTGTTCTACAACCATTTTTTCTTCAGGCAAGCTTGGAGAGCCATCAGGGCCATCAGGGAAATGGAGCTATATTGGGCTATAATTCACTGTTTAAGGTGAAACAAAAGCCATTCTTAGCTTCTTTCTGTCTTCTGAAGTCATTTTCACAACTGGTTTTTCTTGTTTAGGCATTTTTCTCACTGTAATACCATTTTGAGCAACTTAATAGAGCAAGGACATGCCCATTGGGAGCCTTGGACCCGACAGATGTAGCCTAGGAGGGGTGAACTGCCTCATCATGTTGCTATGTTATGTTATGGTGAAGTTTAGCTACTGTGTATTTCTGATTTAAGATGTTAAACAGTAATTTTAATTAACATTCCCTCACACATAAACTCATAAACAATTACCAAAAACACTTTGTTTAACTTGCAAGACATGGAGAATATTTTGCACACTTAATATAATGGAAATGAATACTTTGCACAAAATTTTCAAATATTTCCATTTTTAGATCAGTTGGTATCAGAGCTCAGGATTTGAGTATTAGGAGCTAGAGTTTTACTCTCCATTTGTTTTGTGCAAAGATATAGTTTGTTGTTTGCAAGTTTTGATGCTTACTAGGCTTAAACTCAAAAGAGGGGAAGGACAATTGGTTAGAGCACAAGCTAATCCTCAACCAAGGAGGGCCAGAGAGCCATTTCCTCTACCATCTATTACACCCCCAAGAGTTATTGAAGAAGCCTCAAGCATGTCTTCAAGAGAAGGAGAAGCTCCAGAAGACATTGATCCCAAAGAAGAAGAACGGGTATTCCGAAAAGATTTCCTAGACATGACAGAGATGGTGAGGATACTCTACCAAGAAAGGAATGATAGGCTTGAAGGATAAGGGTCTAAATACCCCAAAGAAGGAAAGGGCTCTTCAGGAGGAAAGAAATGTGATGAAAAGTCAAAGAAAGGACACGGAGGAAATGGCGATCCACCATCCCCATCTTCATCCTCTTCCTCTACATCGTCATCCTCTACTTCGGTGAATCAATCTCACAAGTCTAAAACCTCTGGTAAAAGTCCATTTTTAAAGCTTGATGTCAAATTTGAGTTGCCTATGTTTAACGGTGAAGTCAATGCAGAGAAACTTGACAATTGGATAAGACAGTTGGAAGTTTATTTGAGGATACAAAACCTTCATGAAGATGACACCAAGATTCAGTTAGCCTCTTTAGGAATGGAAGGAGCAACATTGGTATGGTGGGAAGCCAAGACCAAGGATGAAATTAAAAAACATGGTAAGACCACTTTATCATGGGCTGAATTTATTTCCGTAATTAAGCAGAAATTTTATCCATTAGCTCATTTACAAAATGCTATCATGAATTGGAAAAGTTTTAGACAACTTAAAGGACAAAGTGTTCAAGATTACACTAAAGATTTTAGAAGAAGGGCTCTGTTGTTAGGAATTGATTTGCATAGTCAAGATACTTTGCTGAAATATATAGCTGGTTTACACAATTATCTTATACATCGTATCCTTATGTTCAATCCTACTAGTCTAGATGAAGTTTGTTTACAAGCTACACATTTAGAGGCTAGAGGGAAACAATATTTTGATGAGAATATGGATAGTGAATTCAAAGGCAAGGGGAGGAAAAGAAATGAAAACTCTAGGAAAGAAAAAGGAAATTTCTTTTGTAAAAATTGTTCCAAGACAAGCCACGATGAAGACCATTGCTGGAAGCTTCATCCAGAGCTGAAACCAGAGAAATTTAGAAACAAAGATAAGGCCAAAGAAAAGGGAAAAAATGTTGCAACTGTTGAACAAGACTCAGGGTCTGAATCAGGTGATGAAACTAAAAGCATAGCCATGGTACTAAGGAACATAAAGAGAAAATAGATTGTTAAGGAAAAAAATCCTAGTTCTAGCACTTTAAACTATCACATAGAAGCTCAAAATGAAAAGAGGAGGATAGAGCTATTTCATATAAGGGTAATCTCAAAACACACAAAGATAGACACACTATTTGATAGTGGGTCACAAGCAAATATCATCTTAGAAGACTTAGTCAAGAAGCTGAAACTTGAGACCATACCTCATCCAAATCCATATCCACTTGGATGGATTTGCAAGGATGCTAATTTACAAGTCTCAAGAAAGTGCATGTTGCGCTTCGCCATAATAGCTCATTATGTTGATTTGGTTGAACTAGATGTAGTACCGCTTGACATTACAGGTGTTGTGTTGGGTAGTCCGTACTTATATGATAGAAAAGAGATCTTCCATCGCCATGAGAATAAGTATCATCTGTTCAAGGATGGAAACGAGTTTATTGTGAGAGCACATCGGAAGAAGCTAGAATCTTCTTTAGTCAATGCAGGGAAATTGAAAAGGCTTGTCAATGCAAGTCAAAATTTGAATTTGTTGATGGTTAAGCAAAAAAATTTTGTACATTATCCTTTTCATGTTATTTCTGAAATAAATGATGATATGTTTCAGCCTAAAAGAAAGTCGTCTTGGGAAGATGACAAGATGTTGCAGAAAGTGCCTTTGGTGTCAATCAGTGCAAAGAATAAAGTGTCGGTGAAAAGTGGTGCAAGAATCCATGAAAGGGAAAAGCACGCAAGCAAAGAGGACACAAATTTTAGCATGGGTCAATGCTGGTTTTAGAATAATATATTGGTATGGCGAGAAAACTTGGTTAGGATTCGACGCAAGTACATGGCTCATTTGGAAAAAATCTCCATGAGGACAGTTGGCAAAGTGAATCTTATTTTCAGTCTCCTTTGAAGTTAGAACATTGTAGAAACAATATGATTTTTGAAAATTTCAATTGTTGTTCTGCAAATTTCAAAAATTTGCATCATGATACAGTTAAAGTTAGCAACGGTCAGTCAACAGATTCAAAGAAGAATTTATCTTTTTATGAGAAGCTCAATTTGATGAAGTCAGGAAGATTTCAATGGTTCAAGGTTGGAAGAGTGGCGAATCAGTCTCCTCATCTTCAGTTTCTGTATTTCAGAGAGCTTTTGGGTTCCAAAAGCTTCCCATTTGGGAGGTGTGATCAGGTGATCATGTCTAAGTTGAAAAAATGCTCAAAATGGAATTGCTCAGAATTGGTTGAAACCTAAACGAATGGATAGTCCTCGTCGTTGCAATTCTGACGCCGTGAACGATACTCAAATCTGACATCGTATGTGAAATTTATGTAGGTTTGAAGTCTCCAGTAAACTCAAAAAAATCCAGTTGACCAAAGTTGACTTTGACTTTGGAAATATTAAAAAAAGAATATTTCGAGAATATTCCCTGGAATATTTCATAGAATATTCCATCTAGGCAAATGACGCTTCGACATTTGGCACATCCTTATTGATTGTTTGGTTGACTGTACAATTGTGGGCTAATCATGGGATGCCACGTGGTAGGCCCGGAGGCTTCCACGTGGCCCCAGGCTGGTGGAAGAATTGGCATGTTAAAATATTTATGAGTCTGCGAGGTTTGAACCCCAGAGCTCACCGCCACTAGCACAAGCGCTTGCCAATGCACTGCAGGTTTAGTCCTTAATAATTATGGAATGTAACATGTATTTAACATTTGTTAAAGTTTGGGTTGGCGGTAAATGGGGGCCAGCCCCTAAGGGCCAGCCCCCACACATGATATGACCGGCGGAAGTGAATCAAGAACTAGCCCCCCACATGTCATATAACCCATGGCGGAGAACTGTGGCCTTAGGCCTTAAAACTCTACGGATTTGTATTGGGTGGTTAACATTAAATATCAAAACATGTGACTGCTCCAGAAATAAATGCAACTGTGGTTTGTTAACGATAAAGAATGTGGTTTAGGTGGCGGTTCGAGTGGAAGCACCATGTGACTGCCACCACAGTCATTAAATTTCAATGCTAATAGTTCCACCGAATTTGGAGGGCGCACCTATATTTGGCACCTTTCACCAAAATTAACTCCAGATAACTCCAGTTCTCCCACATTTAGTGGGGTTTTCAATTGACATTGGGCAGAATTTTATTTTCATCATAACATTTTCAATATTGAACCAATTTGGAAGAAATTTTGGTCAATTTTGGTTATTCTGAGTGTTCTGGAGTGCTTGGGATAGGTTGCAGAGCGAACAAAGGTGTTCTACAACCATTTTTGCTTCAGGTAAGCTTTGAGAGCCATCAGAGCCATTAGGGAAATGGAGTTGTATTGGGCTATAATTCACTGTTTAAGGTGAAACAAAAGCCATTCTTAGCTTATTTCTATCTTTTGAAGTCATTTTCACAGCTGGTTTTGTCTGTTTAGGCATTTTTCTCACTGTGATACCATTTTGAGAAACTTAATAGAGCAAGGACTTTCCCATTGGGAGCCTTGGACCCGACAGATGTAGCCCAGGAGGGGTGAACTGCCTCATCATGTTGCTGTGTTATGTTATGGTGAAATTTACCTGCTGTGTATTTCTGATTTAAGATATTAAATAGTAATTTTAATTAACATTTGCTCACAAATAAACTCATAAACAGTTACAAAAAACACTTTGCTTAACTTGCAAGACATGGAGAATACTTTGTACACTTAATTTAATGGAAATGGATACTTTTCACAACATTTTCAAATAATTCCATTTTCAGATCACTCCTCCTGTTGGTTACCCTTCCAATCATATGGAGAGTTTTTTGATGTTGAGTGTGTGTGAGAAAAAGCCATGGTTTCATATTCCCACATTGTATATCAAGGCAAGCTTAATATGTATTGGGATTTTGATTAATGGATGTCACTTGATGTGCTTTGAGTTTGAAAATAACCCCATCTATGTGATATCGAGATATATGTCTTTATTGATCGTAATGGTGAAAATATGGAAATTTCATGTGTAATTTGTGTGTAAAATTTTGATATTCGTTTGACTTCCAACAAAGTGTAATTGTAGGAATATCGAGTTCCTTTGAAGCATGTTTAATTGTGAATTTGATTTGTAGAAGATTTTCAAAGGGTGCATAGGGAGTGCCAGTGAAGCCAACTAAATCTATCTATCTTGTGAGGGTTTGTTTCTAATTGAGGTAAGGTAGATCCAGGCATTGAGTATAATTTCATTGGTGCCCCATGTTTTGAAGAATTTGATAAGTGTCGACAGATTCAAATTTCGTCATATTGCTGTAAAAGGTAGTAGATGACGAAATTCTCCTAATTTCCTTCAAACGGTGGATTAGTGTTAAAATTTAGGAAGCATTGAATCACAATGAAAAATGATATAGTCGACGTAGACTAAATAACTTCAAATTTCCAAGTTTCAGTATCTGTGGGACCCTTTAGTCAGGTCATCTCTGTTAAAGTTGGCTTGACCTTACTGAGTTTTTTTTTCATAAGTGTTGTGTTGTCTCTTGACTAAGCCGACAAATCGACCTCCTGACCCAGTTGACCTCTTGACCAAGCCGATTGCACCAACCTCCAATCTCTCGACTAAGCATTGAAAATAAGAAATCTTTGTGATTTATTTTGGTTTTGGCTTTAAGAAAAGAAAAGGAGATTTCACACCACAGTTTTACATTTGGTGGGAAATTTAGATAGTAACACTGGGTTATGCAAGGGGAGATTGGTACTCGTTCTTGAGGTTGTCGACGCCATGGACATCATTCATTCACCCACATATACTAAGAATTAAATCAAAAGGAAGAAACGTTTTCTACAAAAGCATTAATGATGCTTCTTACTACCTTCTACTTTTATGAATTTTTTGGATGGTGAGGGAATAAAAAGAATCTAACCCCATTTCTAACGTTTCATCTATGTTATGATTTCATATTTCAAGTTCTCCATATAGTAGTTTAGGAGGCTTTATTTTTATTTTAATCGTGTTGTAATGGGTTGGTTAAGGTATTTTGGTATATTCTTAAAGGCACATGAGTGATTCCTAGTCCTTTTGGATTTGTAAGGATATATTATGAGGTAGAATCTTACCATTTTTTTATAATGAAATACAAGAACCCAATAACATGGATATCCAATCCATGAATAAAATAATTAAAAAAAAAGCAAGAAAATAAATAGATATTAAAATATTGTACTTCTAGGGTTTGAAAATGAATTTGGAATTTATATTGTACTTGAAATGTTGCATACAAGCACCAAGCAATATTCCCAAATTGGAATGTTTTCTTTCCTTTAAGCGTTCAATTTGCAACCCAAGCATGGTTTCTCATCTCTTGTGATTACCAACTTGGTTCTTATCATAGGAGCCAAGTTTACATAGAAATGTAAAAGAATATAAATACTAAAATTATCTTGTGATTACCCAAAGTTTACACTATAGAGATATAAAAGAATGGAAATTGTGATATGAAAAAAAGCTAAAATCACATACTACCGACTTTAAAAAGCTTGAAATGGAGCTGAAACCAAAGCTAAGCTTGAATTTTGAAACAGAGCAAGGACAATATTTGAAGCTCTAAGAAACTAGTAAAAAGGTTTACAGATTTACTATAATTGCCAAGTTTAATACAATGTAGGAGCCCTGAGTGCTCTAAGAAATAAGTAAAAGGGTTTAAAGATTTACATAACGGCCAAGTTTAATACAATGTAGGAGGCCTGAGCACACTGAACATGTGATGGATTTATATATATGAATTTACCAGTGTTAAAAGTTAAAAGGGTGCCAAATACTTGTGGTAAGATTCATCCCGGTGAGGGGATGGAGAGCCTTAACCACGTGTGATAAGAAAGTCTGAATACTGTTCCCTTCCTTGTCGAGGGAGATGCCGACCATCTCTCCTTTCTACGAACACATCTGTTGGTTTTGGAAACCACTGTCATTTCCTATTTTTTAATAATGTATTTTCGTCAATCAATGGACTGGCTACGAGCGTCCTTCAGATGGAGCATATCTTGCTTTATTTGTCTCTTATCTCCATTTATTGGCGCAAATTTCCATAATCATAATAAATAAATAATATTGTAAAAATTGAATAAAAAATCTTAGAGTTCTTGCGAATCAGCCTACTTATCCATGGGTGGGATAAGCGAGATATTAAAAATTAGATAGAGTAGGCATTGTAGAATATTAACACAAAAAAAAATATATCTATTACTCTATATTTAATCAAATGAATATATCACAATATTTATAGTGCTGTTGAGATCCAAATACTTCTACATATGAATAGGGAGGTTGAGATATTCTCTCAACATCCACCTACAAATCTGCAACTAATTCTAATATGAGTATGGAAGAATTATCTTCCAATACTCCCCCTTAATTCTTACATATCATAACAATAAAAATTATCGTTGTCTCACTGGTCTTCATCAGCAACTCTACCCACTCTGCAGTCTTCTAGATTCCACTCTTTCTTTCTTCACATCTTTGAGCTTACCTTCCAACCCGTTTAAAGTACACCTGCTTCTGACCATCAATGCTGAATTTGTAAGATTAAAGATTCTTGACACCCTCGAAGAAGAGTCTTGACACTGAACTACCCTATTGAAATATTTCCATCTGTGAAATAACCTCGAAGAATAAATTTCAACAGTCGTATAGGAAAATATTCTAGGTACAGAGTATGATCAGCGATCAATCCTACAAAGTGACCTTTACACAAATGGATCTCACACTGTAACCTGTAGTTGATTCTCTTGAAGCCCGAAGCACAACAAGACCCATCAACATATAACAAATTCACACAATCAAATTAGCCAATTGTTCTCTCGGCGCCGAAGAACATCGAGAACGACTAATTTAAATGATGCTAAATTGTTTAATAATTGGTTCTGCACTATACAAATCTCATAACAACAAATTCACAATTCTACATATGAAAAAGCTACACACTCCACAAAAACAATGAACTTCAAACATCGATCTGTAGCTGCCATTCACCTCCATAAACTTCCCTGGCTTGAATGCCAAAGCGTCCTCTCCCTAATCTTCACCATTTTTAATGGCAGTTTTGCACTCTTCAAGGAAGTGTTTTACAACATTCTCAGCATATAAGCGTGCTTCTGCAACCTTCATTTTCCTATGGAGTTCATCTGGATAGCTATCCAAAGTCTGATCTCCAAGCAATTGTGCTTCCAGTTGCACCAATTCCATCTGAAAATCATGTAAAGCCACGTCTTCCTTTGCCTCCATTGGTTTTACCTTCCTTGAGGAGTTTATTGAACAGAGGATGATTTATATGCAGTGCCAGTATTAAAAATCACTACCACTGTTCTCCTTTACTGCCCACGTACACGGCAACATAACCCTTGGAAACGTCCTGCTTTACTATATTGAGCCACGTACTTGTTGCATTGAGCTGGACCAAAGTCTATTCCATTTTCACAGGTCTCAGTCCATCTAGAAGGAATATCCCCCATATCCATGTCACGGAAGCTTTCTGATTCGGGCCATACCCCTGAATCCATGTTACCGATGATGACATCGCTCCCAAAAGTGGCTCTATTCCACAGAGATTTCGGAGGAACAGTTTCATTGTCAGTTTCAGCTCCATCTTGCAATCCAAGGAATCCCATTGAATGAATGGAATGCAAAATTCTTCTTTGGCTGGAAAATACAGACACAACTTGCGAGAGTTTTGACAGAGCAAGAGCGTGGTCTTCTTCAAGAGCAACAACAAAACCATTAGCACTGATCCCAGAAGCTGATGATAAGATTGAGCTACCAATTCAGTGTTCATATTTTCACCATGGTGTCTGCCTAAATACACCACATAAGGCTTCTTACAGTTGAAACTATAAATAATGATAACATCACAAGTACAACTGAATTTTTTGTTTTATCATCCTTCGTTTCTGTTGCCCGGTGCACAATTATTTCTAAGCGTTTGTTTTTTACATAACGCTTTAAACTGTGTGTACCCATACTGCTGAATCCAGCCAATGGATCATAATCACACACAAAAAAAAAAAAAACAAATACACAAAAAACTTTCACCCAGAAAATAAATTCACTGAACTATATACTCTCCTATAACAACGGTTTGACAATCATTTCTCTCACATCTTCTTGGCCAACCCATGAGGGATTTAAGCCAGTAGAGGCTCTGATACCATATTAAAAATTAGATACAGTAGGCATTGCAGAATATTAACACAAAAAAAAAAATATATATATCTATTACTCTATATTTAATGAAACGAATATATCACAATATTTATAGTGCTGCTGAGATCCAACTACTTCTAAATATGAATAGGGAGGTTGAGATATTCTCTCAACATCCACCTACAAATCTGCAATTAATTCTAATATGAGTATGGAAGAATTATCTTCCAATACGGGATATACATAGCTATTATCTCTCTTTTTACTAGCTAAAAAGGCGTAGAGTTCTTGGGAATCAACGTACCAATCCATGGGTGGGATAAACTATGTGGGAAGAACTTGTCACAAAAATATGTAAGTTTAGGTAATGTAAATCACAATCTTTTAATTTTTAAATTTTTTTTATATGGTGGAATGTTATAATTTTTTTATCATAGATTGTATGAATTTGGTGAAAATATTAAAAATGAAAGGATTTGTATGCATTTTATATTATATTATTGTTTATTTATTTATATGGAGGGGTGATGAGTTTTTCTTTTCTTTTCTTTTTTATATACACTGTGGACGTGTTTATTTTAGAATAAGATTTTTATAATTTTAATTTAATTATTAATAATCAATATATGAATAATAAGGATTTAAACCCTAAAGCATATTTAAAATATCCTTACTAATATTCACAAATGAAAAGTTGAGATTTGTATTTTTATTTTTGGTTTGATTGAGATTTATCTTCAAAATAATTCGGTCTTTTTTTCCTTTGTAATTAAATGGATCAATTAAAAAAATGTCATGTGAACAAGTGTCATATGAAACCGTTATACTTTTTTTGGACATATAATATTGATAAGTCATCATATTGGCTCATGGTATTGTAACAAAGTTTATTTATAGATTAAGAATCTCCATATAAAAAACTTGTGAAATAATTAATAAAGACTATAATAGAACATTTAAATTATAGTGAACCTATATATATATTTTTTATTTATATTGAAACAAATATTTGCTTTTCAAAATTAAACATTAATTATGTTAAACTAATAATCTATATTCATATTTTTACCAATACTAATAAAATTCCACCCTCAGTGTCATTGACTATGAGACTAATTACCAATAATATAATGGTTTCCAAAATCTTGCCATTTTCTCCATTGGTGTAGGAGAACGTCAAGCTAGAATGTAATCTCTTTTTCTTTCTTTTCTTTCTTTTTTCTTTTTTCTTTTTCTTTTTCTATTTTTTTTTTTTTTTTTTTAGTGGGAAAAATTCCTGGTTTATATTGTGTACCAATGCAATAAATTCTTCTTCCTCCTCAAAATGTTTCATGTTGTTACATATTTTCATGTCAAGCTGTACAAATTCACTTGCTTTCTACATTTACAAATATATCTTTGTCATCAACAAAATTCTAACTTCTTCCATTTACTGTGCTATGTAGTATCATTTAATTTCTAAGAGCCTTTCTCTTCATTCCTGTGTCATTTTCAGAAAAACTGGTATCTATTCTTCCACCATGCCTCATTTAATCAGAAAAAATAGTTCTTTTCCCCTGTAAATGTTAATAAATCGTTCTATTAATTACATCCAAAAGATAAAATCTATCTCCATCTTTAATCCTGTCAGAAAAATTTGACCACTCCATTCACCCTCGTGCCTGTGGAGTCATGAAGTTCATAATGCATCTCCCTGAAGCTGCCTTGGAGTCCTTTCTTTGATAACCTGTCAGCTTGTGTGTTTTTCTCTCTGTAGATGTGTTTGAAAATAATACTGGAGAAAAAAGTGTGGAGTCCTTTAATCATGTCTAACCAAGCAGTGAGATATACAGGATTGAGAGATGTTCCTTTGTGGATATGGTATAGAAGAACCTGTGAATCACCAAACACCCACAAATTTTCCAGATAGAGCTGGGATGCAAACCACATAAGGCCCCATAGTGGCAAGATTTTAGGTCGCATGTTGGATCTTGTGCCCCCATACCAATGAATTTTGTAGTGGCATGTGGGGGATATCATCAACCAAGCCCCACATCCACATATAAATTGTTGTGACACCCCATCGAAAAACCCAACAAGGTAGTGGATTTTGAAAGGCCTTTATCTCTTGGATAACTCAGTAGGTGATGTCTGTATAATTTTAAATTTACCCCACAATTTGATGATCTTCTGACATACATTGTCCGGGTTGTGGTAATCCTCCTCGAAAATCCGTTTATTTCTAATACACCATATGCACCAGTATAATAACACAGGAGTGTTCCTAAGAGACTTCCCTTTTCACAGCCACCATTTGAAATAGTCTTGGGGGTTCTCCATTTCTATGTACTGCACTTTGAAGTGCTTGCATATACCTTTGTGGACTTCCTTCGTAAAAATGCAGGAGTGGAATAGGTGTGAATTATCCTCCTTTGTGTTCATGCATAGACAACATATACTAGGACCAATATTTCCTCTTTTTTTGCAGGTTTAACCAAGTCAGGTTCTTGTCCCTCCACACTAGCCATGCAAAGATTTTCATCTTGATCTGTGCCTGTACCTTCCATAATTCTTCAAACCAACATCAATTGTTATGTTTGTGATCTCTATAGATAAGGAACTTATAGTTTTCGTTAGCAGAGATCTGCCCTTCTTTTATGGATCCTTTCCATGTCACCTGATCTCCATTTCCACGGTTTTGTAAGCCCAGCCTTCATAATTGTTCATTATATGTGTCCCATTCAGCTACCATATCTCCTTGTAAATCCATTTGTTCTACTGTTTTCCATATAGGTATGCCCTGGATATATTGTTTAATTACTTGTCCCAAGAAAAAGATACCTTTTCCATTAAGGTGTGCAATCATATCATCACTGATTACCGGGATTTTAGATGTACCTCTCATGTTTGGGTTGCCTATCAGGATCTTCCCACCACATCCAAAAGCCCATTGCAGATTATTCATGAAGAGAGGCCAAATCATTTTAAAACTTCGCCATGTTATTGATAGTGCACAGTCAGTTGTCCATCCCCTCTGGAATAGCTCCTCCATTCCTGATTCATTTATATACTTATACCTTATGATGTCATTTGATATTCCATTTTAGTTTAGAGCCCTCCATAGCGACTTCATCAACAAAGCTTTTCCTAAATTATCTAGGTCCAAGATACCCCAGCCCCCCAGCTCCTTTAGCTTCGTAATCAAATCCCATTTTGCTAAATGATATTTTAATTTTTCTCTTCCCCCATTCCATATGAAAATTTCCATCATGGATCTAATATTTTTGATATATTTTTTTTGGGACAGGGTATAAATGTGCCCAATATGCCGTAAATTGCTGCAACACAGCTTGAGCAAGAATGAGTCTTCCCCCTTTTGATAACCATATCAGACACCAACCATGTATTCTTTTATAATACTTCTCCAACATTCATGACTAGTCTTCCGTTCTATAGTTGTTAGGATTCATGTAAAAACCAATGTACTTAAATCCCTTTTCAAGTTTCTCAGATTTGAAATTGAAAAGAATACAAATTTCCTTATGTAATACCCCGTCTTTATCTGTGTGGAATAAGCAAGAGGTCCCTTAATTTTCCACCATCCCAAAATCATTTTTAAACTTAGAGAAGATGAGATGAATGGCTAACCATACCTCTTTAATGAGCAATCCAAACATTAAGACATCATCTACAAAGAGGTTGTGGGAAATCTCCCTTATGTGGGTAATATTTATCCCTCTGATAGTTCTTGCATCCATCGCCATATTGATTTTAATACTGAAAGCATCCATTATTAGAATAAAGAGAAGAGGGGATAAGGAACATCCCTGGTGTAATCCTCTTCTTGGTTTGAAGAAATTGGTTTCCACCCCATTGATAATGTCCGCCATGGACGAAGATCTGATGCACCCCATAATCTAGTTGAGGGAGGTTCTATCCATTCCAATCTTGTATAGCACCATTCTTAAGAAGCTCCAATCGACCCTATCGTAAGATTTACTTAGATCTATCTTCATCACCCCGGCTTTCATTCTCCTTGTATGAATTGTGTGGATAATCTCTTGTGTCGTAGCCATTGCATTGTGAATTCTCATGTTTTTTAGAAACATGGATTGTTCAAGAGTGATAAACCTAGAGAGTGTCCCTTCCATTCTCTCCACGATGGTATTGGAAATGAACTTATATAGGGTGTTACATAGCGAAATGGGTCTAAAATCATCATAGGAATTAACATATTTTCTCTTCAGAATCAGGGCTAGGAAAGTGGAGTTTAAAGCCCCACTCATAAAACTAGTTATTTTAGTCTCCTCTATCAATTCAGTTATATATTCGATGAAGTAAAACGAGAAACGTATGAAAAAATCCGAGGTCCATCCATTTGGCCTCGGGCTCTTATCGGGTTTTAAAGACTTTAAGATAGACATGGTCTCCTCAGTTGTGACAGTCTTTATCAGATTCAGTCTGTCACCCTCCTCAAACATGATAGGGAAGTCCTCTACAACCCATAGTTGTTACTCATACACAGGTACCTTTCAAGCCATAAATAAACCTGAGAAAAATTTAATCGCCTCATTCTGGATTTTCTCTGTAATGTGGAGGGATTCACCCTCTACCTCGATGTGCCATATTGCATTTGAATTTTTATGTCCCGTAGAAAAAGCATGGAAATACTTCGTGTTCTTGTTACCCTCTTTGAGCCATGTTGCTCTACTTTTCAGCCTCCAGGTTTTTTTCATGAATAAGAATATCTTCCTTTTTTCTATTTCTATATCTCTAACCTTGTTCTAGTTATTATAGGTATGCATACCCTGCTCAATTTCCTTCATTATCTTAGCTTATTCTCTGGATAACTTCTTTAGAGATTCTAACATTTGTGATTTTTTTGTTTTTTCCCATTTTCAGACTGTTTCTTTTAGACCTCCTAGGGTGTTACTCAAATGTTTCATAGCTGTAGTGTTGTCAGCCCTTCGGTGCGACTGCAGGTAGCCACATGCCAGAATGTTGAAACCCATATCCTCCACCTATGCGCTACTAAATTTGAAGGGCATGTCCCTCAGGGATATTTCGAAGTGCCATTCCAGTGTTATAGTCTTGTGGCTTGAGATTGTAACCACCTCGGCTTGAGCATTAAGTCCCCCCATCTGTGTGATTAAGCTACTTTGAACCAGGAACCTATCAAGTCTCTTGACGATAAATTTTGTGCCTCTCCTTCCATTGTACCAGGTGGGACAGTTTATCTCCAAGTTTATGTCTCGAAGATGAGACGATTGAAACAATGAAGAAAGAGTCCCAGCCAAAGGGTAACTCCACCCCTTTTCCCCCCATATCTCTTCATCATCAAGTGAACAATTGAAATCTCCGACAGTGATGAGCCTATCTAATAACAAAAAACCACAACCTTCCATGTGATTCCAGAAATTCATACAATTGTGATATGGGGCATATAAGTTAATAAGGTGAATCTTGATCTGGAAGCCTCTCAGATAAACAGTGAGGATGATGACTCCAAAAAACCCAAAAGCTTGTAAAGTGGATCGATGAGGATCCCACATGACAACCTCTCCTCCTAATCGTCCCTCCACATCTCACACCACTATGTGTCATGCTAGGAACATGGCACGAAAACAAGAAATGGATCTATCAGCAGGAAGCATAATTTCTTGTATAAATATCAAAGTAGGATTAAGTGCCCTCACGACCTCCTTTAGTGATATGACCTTATCCCTCCCCCCAGGCCCCTAATGTTAAAAGAGAATAATCGCATCATGGGTTAGAATTGGAGGGAAGCAATGCTCTAAGAACCCTATCGATAGCTTGTGTAACCGACACCTCCCTGTAATTACCCACATCCAATTCCGAGTTTAGAAACGTAGCAAAAAGGAATTTTTTTTGGGTCATGGGATGACCCTTTCCCTTCTGTATGGTGACAATTGTAGAATTAGACATACAAATGAACAAGGGAGGGGAAATGGGTTTACCAGTGTTCAAGATCACCATGAACAAAATTGTGGGGTGAAAGAGGAGCATCCAAAGCATGTGAAGCGGAAGAGGGAGAAGGGAGGACCAGTGACTTTGTAGACCGCAGGGAAGAGGTTTGCAGATGATCATGATATGGAATCCCTCGACCGTCGATTGGAGAAGAATTAAAAATGAGTATGGGGGTACGTCCAGTTCCCCAATCATTCCTAGGTTCTTTTTCCGAGAGAAGCGAGGGAGCAACCACCCCCAAAATTGGCTCCGTTCCCTCGGGTGACCCCAAACCCACAATTTAAGGCACAACAAGAGAAACTACCACTTTTTAAAAAATGACATTGGAAGGGAAAAGTGGTGATAGAGAGGAATTACCCGTATCTTTTGCTAGGCAAGCTGGCATGTCGTGGTGACTGAGAGTCCTTTCACCACCAGAATATTTTGTCACCGCAGCATAAGCTTCAAAGGTGTTCAGTACTTCCTGAGTCGGTCTCCACTCTTTACATGACTTCATGAGGTGACCCGTTTCATGACATAGGTGACATCGGAAAGGGGTCCTCCAATAGTCCAGCGATTGTCTCTAAATAATGCCATTCCATTCCAGATCTATGATGGCAAGGAGACCACCAACAAAGGAAACTTCGACCAACACCCATGCCACAAATTTATCGTAAAGGCCAACACACTTTGGATCAACAAATTTGCAAGTGTAGATATAGTTTCTGATGGCCTGTAAAACTTTGATGGACCAGAACTGAATAGGAAGATCTGTCATACGAACCCACATCAAATGGTTCTTTGGTGCATTGGATATCGGATGGAAATCAACCGTCCATCGATGAAGTGTGAGAAAGTAGCACCTGTAGACCCACGCTCTATCCAGGACTTCCCTCACATTAGCGTCCTTCATTAAGTGGAAGCATAACCAACCATTATTCAAACGACTGATCCTTGGTTCGTAACCAAGGAGCTTCTTCCACACACCCATTAACCAGTCCTGCATATTATTCGTGTTGTAGCTTTCAAAGTTCCATTTCCCCACAACCACCTAAGATAAAATGTTTTCAACCCTCTTCGACATTACATCAGTGCCAAAAATAATGAGGCGGCATTTGGAAGACAACTTAAACGAATTTTTGTAATGCTAAGACTTACGGTGGGAAGGGTGGCAGTATTTTATCGGCTTTGAGTGCTTCACATCGGATTGTACCCCAACGCAGTTGTACCAAGTTATTTTTTGATGGATTGAATGACGTTAAGCTACTAGAGGAGGCATAGTCACCCTTCTAGGCTAGTTCAATGGGACGCATGAAATCTGCATCATATTCCACCATCTCGAAATCACCAAAATCCGTCGCCATTCCCGCCAGCAGAGGTACGGGTCATAAAGGTGGGAAAAGAAGGAGTCATGTTGTCAGTCGCTGTCCTCGTATAATATAGTCATTAGAGAGCCTATGGGATAAGCCCACAAGCTTTAAGACTGAGGATCAGATGCACGACTTATATCACCCACAACGAGCCTCCAAAAGAGAAAATTTTGTGTAATCCCATACTAGAAAGCCATCGATGAAATTAATGTACATCGGGACATGGGGAACATGTCAGAGGGAAAAAAAATCCTCCCACTGCCACTGTCAGCCACAACAACCACTACGACAATTTAAAAAATTTACCGACCCATGTTTTGATCAACACTGTCAGGTAAACTAGTCCCGGAAAACGAAGCCAATATAGGAGCCCGAGATTCCAAGCTTCGCCACTCATGAGAAGCAGATAGAAACCATCATTACTAAGATGAATAAGAAACATCAGAAGTAACCAAAATGACTACTCACCATCTCTGGCCCTGGAGATCAAACAGAAAGAGCCCTCATTCGTAAACAAATGAAAATATCGCAAATCGCAGGAAATTAGACTTAAATATAAAAATCTCTGGGTGCGATTTGTGAAGATTATTTCAATGTAATGTGAAATTTTAGGGGTCCATGAGAAGAATTTAAAGCCCATTCATCTGTTATCCATGCTGCATCGAACTGGAAGATATCGAAAATCGTAAAAAATAAAACATAACTTTAATAAAAATAACTCTCCGACTGCAATTTGCGAAAAGTATTTTTGATGCAATGCGAATATTCTGGGACCCACGAGATGCTAGAGAAGCCCTTAAAGCTATTCACCAGCCCCTTCTTGAGAATCATGTAAATTTTATTCACATTTTATCCATGCTGCATCGAACAAGAAGAAATCACATTTCGCAAAGAATATCTCATAACTTTTAAAACAAATACCTCTCCGACTGTGATTTGCGAAAATTATTTTTGATGCGATGCGAAAATTATGGGACCCATGAGATACTAGAGAAGCCCTTAAACTTGTTCACCAGCCCCTTCTCAAGAAACATGTAAATCCCATTCACCTGTTATCCACGCTGCATCAAACTGGAAGAGATCGCATTTCGTAAATAATAACTTATAACTTTTAAAACAAATACCTCTCCGACTGCGATTTGCAAAAAATATTTTCGATACGATGCGATAATTATGGGACCCAAGAGATACAAGAGATGCCCATAAACCTAAACACCAACACCTTCTAACTTAAACCTTAGTCCTTAGTGATGCCAATAATTGTACGCCATGAGCTAGAAAACTGCAGGGCGACTACCATGGCAATTGCATAAATTGAATATCTTGACTTGGTTTACCTCAAGTGCTATTCCTCCATATCTTCTTGCAGAGACAACCAAAGACTACCTGGTATCTCATTCGCAAAGACTACCAGTACCTTGATGAAATACAGATCTTTACGGTAGGAAGGGTGGCGGTCTTTGATCGTCTCTGAGTGCTTCACAGATAATTTTTTTTGTAACTATCTCATTCGAGGTGAAGAGTATTGGAGGTAAAGTAAGCTAGGATGTAATATTTCCACAGTGAAATTGAAATGTCCAACGTTGACTTATGAATAGAAATAAATAAATAAATAAAGGAATAAATTCCTTGCTTCAGTTCCGGATAAATATTTTAGTTGGGTGTTAAAATAAAAGGAAAGAACGTTTTTGTTACGTCAAGTGGTATCAAAGTCGTCATGCTCTTTGGAAATTAAAAAGAACGAGAGTGCACCCCTTCAACTGAAATTGTAAAGGTATGATTGTATTTTTGAGTTTGGATTAAATTTTATATTGCATTTCAAGTGAAGGTGTCGAGACCCTGGAGAGAATTCCAAATTTATTCGGGTGAGTTAGATTGATTTACTAAGATTAAAGCATGTGTTACACATAATAATTTGTGCATTAAGTTTGTACATAGTTGCAAGCATTTTATGTGCAGCAGTAGAGATAGCAAGTAAGGGTTTCTTGTTCAAGGACAATTGATGAGATAGTGAAGCTTAAGAACAAAAGTTCTAGTCGAGTAAAGATCATAGGATAAAAGTGGAATATTTTGAGTTCTAGGTGTTAAATAATATAACAAGTAAATTTCGTCTTTGAGAAATTTATTTCAAATAAATCACATTTTAGTAGAAGCCATGATCCAAGTGGATATTGGTGGTCACCCGCCTATTCCACTTGGGGCTCTACCATTGTCTATTTCAGTTTTTTAGTTTCGGCACAGTTTACTATTTTTAGCAGTTTTTCAGGTCCTAAACTTCCGGAGCCGTTTTGAGGCCCTAAACGACGTTTTTTGGGAAAACGGAGGGCAACATGGGTCCATGGACCGATGTTGCCCATTCCAAATTTGTAGTCCTCGGATAGATCTTTCTAACGAGGTATGGTACGCGTCAAACGGAGATCGTATGCCAAAGTTACGCCCCTGGAAAGTTGAAACACCAATTTACCCAAACGGGGCCCATAGTTTTGGCGCTTCATCTCCTAGGGTTAGGGTTTTGGCTGTTTAGGATTTCCCATTGTTTCTAAATGATAAACAGGCCCTCGAGCCTCATTGTAACTCAGTTCAGAGGCCTGTAGCCGCCACATCTCTTCTCAGAGATAGCTACCAGCGCCCTAGCTAGTTTTATTTCCATTCTGTCTGTAAGCAAATTTCAGTTCTTTGATATTAATGAAATGAAGTGTTATTTCCGCCGCATCTCTGTATTTATGGTTATATGTTTATTCTGTTGCGTTCCTGCATAAATCCGGATCAGTGGTATCAGAGCGGTCTGCTTTTTCTCGATCCTTCTTTGCATGTCCCCAACGAGGTCGGGGTATAAGGAGCTAGGGCTCGATCTGGTGGAACCTTCGCAAGATCAGCCTCGCAAACCTCGACGGACGCCCATGGGGGACGAAAAGAAAGATGAGGGAGCAGGAGATCCTATCAAAATATTGCTCGAGGAGGCCCTCGAAAGACAAAGGAACGTGATGATGGACAACTTTGCTCAGATCCTTCAACGGCTACCCACCGGCGGCGCATCTGCATCCAGCAGCCACTCTGGAGGCGCGACTCCTTTTAAGGTACAAGTAAATTTTGACATTCCCATATTTGAGGGTCAAATAGACGCAGATGCCGTAGATAGATGGTTGAATCTGTTAGAAGGATATTTTTCGGTTCATGACTTTTCAGACCGGGAGAAGATTATTTTTGCACTCCTCAAAGCTACCCCCCATGTTAAGGACTAGTGGGAAACCTACTGTGAGAACAAGGACCAGACAGAACCCTCTCTGTTCTCGGCCGTACCAACTTGGAATTATTTCCGAGACGCCGTCAAGGAACAGTACTATCCCGTGGGGAGCTATGAGGACAAGTACATACAATGGACCACGCCGCGACAACAAAGGGATCAAGATGTGCATGAGCTGACGAATCTGTTCCATACCCTGCGCACAAAGTTGGGTATCAAAGATTCAGAGAAACATCTGGTGCTAAAGTATCGCAGCTGTCTGCACAAATACATTCAGGAGGAAATGGAGTTCCTTGACATCTCCTCGCTTGGTACGGCATACCGGTATGCTGCCAAGATTGAGCAGAAATTCAAGCAGAAGAAGTGAGACTTTGGATCTGTGAATCAAAAGCAAGGGAAAGGTGCTTCAAAACTACAGAACAAAGGACCGAGCCAAGGCATGGCGGCTAAAGACAACTCATCGAAGCCACAAGAAAAGAACAACACCGCAAAGCCAAAGAAGGACACGGGAAAGTGGTGTGAGTTCCACAAGAGCTCCACTCACAACACAAGTGAGTGTCGGGCCAAGCAGTCGCTAGTGGCCGAGATGAGGGCTTCTGAGTCAGATGCATGCTCCGACTCCGAATCAGAACCTGAAAAGGGGAATGAAAAAGGGAAACAGATTATTGATGCGGAGCTCAACGCCACTGTTGCCACTACAAAGGTCCAGAAGGAGGAACCGGAAGATCCAGAGGAGGAGGAACGTCTCTTCCACTCCCAGATGTGGGTAAAGGGCTCCCCGGTACAGTTCATCGTCGACAATGGGAGCCAAAAGAACCTCATTTCAGCAGACGCCGTGAAGCGGTTGGGCTTGCCGACCACAGCTCACCCACATCCATACACCATCGGGTGGCTTCACCAAGGACGAGATCTCCGCGTCAGCCAGCAGTGCCGCCTTCCCTATAGCATCAAGCCCTTCACGGATGAGGTATTATGTGACGTTGCTCCGATTGATGTTTCTGATGTATTATTAGGACAACCATACTTGTGGAAGCGTCATGCTGTGTATGAGTCTCGACCTCGTGCTGTTATTATTACTTTGGGAAATAAGTTGTACAGGATACCAGAGGTACCACCTCCTACGACTATCTCTTTGGTTACCGCAAAACAATGTAGTAAGCTCATTTCCCAAACCAGGAAATTCGTTTTTCTGATGATCCGCCCCCAGGGCAAGAAGAAGACTGTGGCCACGACCTCCAGACAGGGCTCCTCTGCACAACAACAACAAATGGATAAGGTTGTGGAGGAGTATGGGGACATATTCACCTCACCCATAGGGGTTCCTCTGCACTGTCAGGTCAAGCACCCGATTGATCTGACCCCCGGTGCGCCGCTACCTAATGGACCGATCTATCGGCGCTCTGTTCTGGAGAATGATGAAATCAAGAGGCAGATTCAGGAGCTGTTGCAGAAAGGTCACATCAGACCAAGTTCATCGCCCCGTGGGAGCCCGATCGTGTTGGTACAGAAGAAGGATGGGACGTGGAGACTCTGTATTGACTATCGGGCGCTGAACAAGATCACTGTCCGGAATAGGTACCCAATCCCACGGATTGATGACCTTCTCGACCAACTCAAAGGTGCAAAATATTTCAGCAAGATCGACCTGAAGTCTGGGTATCACCAGGTACCAATTGAACCCTCCGATGTGTGGAAGACTGCCTTCAAAGCCAAGGAAGGCCTTTTCGAATGGCTGGTCATGCCTTTCGGGTTGACGAATGCTCCCGCCACCTTCATGAGGATGATGGATGACATCTTGCGGCTATTCACCAACTCATTTGTAGTGGTGTACTTGGATGACATTCTGATCTTCAGCCAGACTTGGGAAGAGCACCTTCACCACATCCGACAAGTCCTCCAAACACTGCGGCAACACAAGTTGTGTGCCAATTTGGAGAAGTGCACTTTTGGCATGAACCAGGTTCAATATCTGGGATACATTATTGATGAAAGGGGGGTGCATGTGGATCCAGCCAAGATCCAAGTCATTCGGGATTGGCCAGCCCCAACCACTATGACAGAGCTTCGCAGCTTTCTGGGTCTTGCTAATTTCTATCGGAGGTTCGTGTTGGGATTCTCTCATATCACTTGGCCCTTGAGTCAAGTCACCAAGGGAGGAGCGAGAGAAAATTTTTTTTGGTCGGAACCTCAACAGAAGGCGTTCACAGAACTGAAAAACTGCCTCTGTTCTGCCCCAGTGCTCACTTTACCAGACTTGCAACAACCATTTGAGATCGAGACAGATGCCTCTGACTATGCTATTGGGGCAGTTCTTACTCAACAGTGACATCCAGTGGCATTTCACAGTGAGACATTGTCTGACACAGTTCGCAAGTACCCCACATATGACAAAGAAATGTACTCCATTGTGCAAGCTTGTCGACAATGGAAGCATTACATTTTGGGGAAGGAAACAATCATCCATACAAACCACAGGCCCCTGCAGTTCATACAGACACAAGGGAAGTTGCAGAATGATCGCCATCAGAAGTGGTCTACATATCTGCAACAGTTTCATTTGAACATCAAGTATAAGAAGGGTAGCACCAATCATGTTGCATACTGCCGCAGCCGACCACCGATCGTGGCGCTCACCACCGTACTCAACGCTTGTGGGCACGAGACTTCTGATTGGCCGCTTCTCTATGAGAGTGACCCAGAATTTGGCCAAACTTACAAGGCACTCCTGGGGGGTACGCAAGTTCCAAATTTTCACCTCCAAGATGCACTTTTATGTCACATGGGACACCTTTGTGTTCCTTCAAGCGAGCGTGCCAAGATGATATGGGAAGCACACTACAATCGAGTTGCTGGGCATTTCGGGGTCGAGAAAACAGTAGCAATCCTGCAGAAGTATTTCTATTGGCCGAACCTTCGAAAGGATGTCGAGAAGCACATCAGATCCTGCACTGCTTGTGCCATTGCCAAACCGACCATCAAGAAGCAAGGCCTATACACTCCTCTACCTACCCCTAGTCGACCTTGGGAATCCATCTCCATGGATTACATGTCGGGCCTGCCTTCTACTAAGCAGGGAAATGACTGTGTTTTTGTGGTCGTCGACAGATTCTCGAAGATGGCCATTATGGCGGCCTGCAAGAAGAATATCACAGCAGAAGCCACTGCTAAACTCTTCTTTGAACGAGTGTGGGTGAACTTTGGGATCCCACAGTCTATCATATCAGATCGAGATAGCAGGTTCCTCAGCACATTTTGGTCCAGCCTCTGGTCAATGTTGGACACAAAGCTCACCAAGTCCACAGCTTTCCATCCCCAAACAGATGGCCAGACAGAGGTCGTCAACAGAATGATTGTACACATTCTGCGCATGTACAATTCAAAGCATCCACGCACATGGGAAGAGAGCCTCCCTTATGTACAACATAGTTATAACCGGGCTCTCCACAGTTCAATTGGCCATAGCCCCTTTCAGGTGGGCTTGGGATTCCAGCCACTATGTCCCATTGACGTAGCCATGCCATTTGCAGCTGCTCAGGCCCACTCAGCGGACGTCCAGTCTGAAGTTGACAAAGCAAGTAGCTTCATCGAGCGCATTCAACACATCCGCCAACAGGTTCATGATATATTGGACAGAGCTAATGCCAAGTACAAGCAACGCCATGATCAACACCGAGTGCCACACAACTTCCAGGTGGGCGACAAAGTATGGCTACATTTGCAGAAGGAGCGCCTCACTGGACCCCACCGCAAGCTTCGCCCGCTCCGATACGGGCCGTACACCATCACCAAGGCCGTAGGGAACAATGCATTCGAGCTCAGTATTCCACCATTCCTTGGTCTGCACCCAGTCTTCAATGTGGATCGCCTTCGTCCTTACTTCCCACCTCTACTGGACACCTCGGACATTGCAGAACAACTCACACCAACAGAGTTAAACCCAGACTGCATGGAACAGGCCACCACAGATTGTATCATGGACATGCAAATCAATAACACTCACCAACAGAAGATCCAACTATATCGGGTTGTCAAAGCTGGCCAACTCCCGCACCAAGGAAAGTGGTTCACCAGGGACCAAGTTCAGCAGAAATTTCCTCATCTCATGGAGGAACTTAACGCAATGGGGACCATTGCTTCCTAAGGGGGGAGGAATGATCCAGGTGGATATTGGTGGTCACCCGCCTATTCCACTTGGGGCTCTACCATTGTCTATTTCAGTTTTTCAGTTTCGGCACAGTTTACTATTTTTAGCAGTTTTTCGGGTCCTAAACTTCCGGAGCCGTTTTGAGGCCCTAAATGACGTTTTTTGGGAAAACGGAGGGCAACATGGGTCCATGGACCCATGTTTCCTATTCCAAATTTGTAGTCCTCGGATAGATCTTTCTAACGAGGTATGGTACGCGTCAAACGGAGATCGTATGCCAAAGTTACGCCCCTGGGAAGTTGAAACACCAATTTACCCAAACGGGGCCCATAGTTTTGGCGCTTCATCTCCTAGGGTTAGGGTTTTGGCTGTTTAGGATTTCCCATTGTTTCAAAATGATAAATAGGCTCTCGAGCCTCATTGTAACACAGTTCAGAGGCCTGTAGCCACCACATCTCTTCTCAGAGATAGCTACCAGCGCCCTAGCTAGTTTTATTTCCATTCTGTCTGTAAGCAAAATTCAGTTCATTGATATTAATGAAATGAAGTGTTATTTCCGCTGCATCTCTGTATTTATGTTTATATGTTTATTCTGTTGCGTTCCTGCATAAATCCGGATCAAGCCATCAAAAGAAATAGGAGTTGTGATAAAAGGAGAATAGCTATGTAGCTCTTAGTAGGAAAGAGGAATTTGTAGCAAAAGAATATCACAACAAGAGAAGTTGTGACAATTCCGAGGAAAATAGAACTAATAGTGTTCTCAAGGGCTATGGCAGAAGTGAAGAAAGACTACAAAAAAGAAGGAAAACCTAGTTGTGGTTGAAGAGTGAAGAGGACAGGAGGTCCTCAAGAGGAGAGAACTAGGGGAGCTATCAAGAAGTGAGAAGTTGATGAAGCAACAACCTAACAACTTTAAAAGGTTGATGAGTGGGATTGCTCAAGAAAAGAGGTTCTATTGCAGAGAACTAGAAAGACAGTAACTTCTAGCGTAATTGGGTAGAAGTTGTCAGATGCAGTTCCACAATTATGATTGTGAGTAGAATTTCCAAGAGAAGAAAGATACCGAGAGAAGGACTTGGTGTCAAGGTGATGAGTGATAGATTTTTTGCAGTGATGGAGAAGCCTTGTTGTAAGTCACATGTAGATAAAGGGATTCCGTAAAAGAAGAGAGAAATGACCATTGTTGGCCATGGTAAAGGTGAAAGAAACAATCGTGGAAAGGAAGAAGGCATGAGAAATAACATGAGGAGGAAATTAAGCCAAGAGGAATTTGATAAGGAGATGCCTAAGTTAAGGACAAGACTTAGTGAGATAAGAAAGCTGCTACAAAAGAGGGAAGAAGGCCAAATGTGGGGTCTGAGGAAAAAGGTAAAATTACATATAAGACAAAAGAGTTTTAAGATATAAATTCCTAAAGCCATAAAGCTAGCGAAGAATTTAAAGAACCTATTGAGTGAATGTATGGGGCAAGAAGAACTTATAGCAGCTGAGCATAAAGATGAAGTGATTTATTCTTGTTGATCAGAATAAGGACCAATCCTTGTAGAGGATGATAGTAATAAGGATGCTAAGAATATATTTATTGAGAGTCTCACAAATTGTGTAGAGAATCAACATAAATATTTGATGGCAAAATCATTTGTTGAGGCCAAAGAGCATGTTGATCTCAAACCTAATAATACGTGTGGGGTTGCAATATTTTTTATAGACAATGAACATAACAGTGAATATGTTACATGGCGGGAAAATAATAACCCATATATGCTATGCTAGTGGAAGGTGAAGGATAGTCCCTTATCCCTATCATAAAGATTGAAGAAGAACAAAATTTAAGTCCTCTTGAAAGAGAAAATAAGATATGGTTGTTTTCTTAAGGCAATAAAATTGGAGAGTATGAACAAAAAACAATTGCAGCCATGAAAGAACCATTTGGAGTACTTGTTGATATGAAATTAAAATTTGAAGGTTTATTGACAAAGTTTGCAAGCTAGTTTATGTCTTGTGGGAAATGGATCAAAATTGAAAAAACACATAAACTTAAAAAATTTAGTTAAATTTTGGAGATATAACCAGAGAAAAATAGACAACATGCAGCATCAGAAATTTTTATTTGATGAAGGAGTTCACCTCTCCTGGGCTACATCTCTGGGTCCAGCTTCCAATGTTTTCCCTCTATATTATATGCTCAAAATGTAAATCATGTAACATACAATCCTCAAATCCAAAAATAATGCTTCCATTATGTCAAGAACACCCAAAAACCCCTTTGTAGGTTCTTCTTGGGCTCAAAAGGTTGAAAATTGGCCAAGTTAGGCGTCCTTCTCCATTTCTCTACTATTTGTCCTGTAAAATGACCAAAACTGGAAAAAATGGTACTAAATTCCCTCTTTGGACGAACCGTCAGGTAACAATCTGGCACAGGAGCAACGATGCCAAAATTAGTGCAAATTTTCAAACGATTAATTAAGCACCCACGCCCTTGTTTTCTGCCCATTTTATTGGTTAGGTGGCATCTAATATGGCCACGTGCATAGGCCAAAGGCTATGTGCCTTCTAGCTATGCAATTTTTGTCACATGAAGGGCATATGTCCGCGGGTGGGCGCACAGGAAGGGTGCCACATGCTCCTACCCTCCCGTTAACACCAGTGGTTGTATGCAATACATAGAACTAGGGGTTGGGCCAGAGATTTTTTCCTTGCCTCTATCACTAGACGCCACACCACCTTGCCTCCACATGAGCTAGGGCTCGAGCCACGTACCCCGCCCCTTTCGCCAATTCCAAAACCACTTCATGTTAAATATAAATTCGCCACTATGACTATTAAGGAACCATTATGTGGTGTAATGATAGGAATTTTGGTTAGCTCGCCAGAGGTCTTGGGACCGAACCCCACCAGGTTGATCAGTCAATCCAACAAATTTTGCATGAAACTTAAGGGCCACATGGCGCCTTCCCATTGGGCCTCGCGACGCCTCCCAATTGGTCAAACCCGAACCTCACCAACCAATGAAATTTTACCAATTCAACCTATACGACCTGTGACGTGTCAGCACGGGATTGACCCATCTGATATCTGTACTACCTAGTTATATTTTTGACGTCAGTGCCACATCACTATACGTCCTACCCAGTCAGCATCCTAGTCAAACCTGCAAGTTGACCTTTTTGTTGTTTTCCAAAAAATTCAGATTGCAACAACTTTCACATACGATGTTAGATTGAGGCAATTCAAGCATCTTTGGAATCAAAATGATGAGATCTATGATTTAGCACCAGTTTCAAGTGATTTTGAGCACTTTAAGTGTTGAGCATATTTTTGATCCCATGGATCCTTCTCCCCATTGGAAGCTTTTGGACCACCAAAAGTATGTTTTTACTCAAAAAGTAAGTGAGGGTACAACTCCCTCACTTTATTGATCATAATTCACATTTCTTTAATTGGATTCATACCTTTGAGTCCCACTCAAAGATACTTCACATTTCCTTGATGTGAATTCCTAATTCTCATGTCAAGAATTGAGTCCTCCTGCAACTTTAAATTATTAGGAGAAAAATCTTCAATAGATGGAATCTGAACATTCTCTTCGTGATCATCAATCATTGGAGGCTCATACAATCTCAAGTTTTCCACATTCACAATAGAATACATTTGCATGTAAGGTGGAAAATATAATCGAAAAGAATTGTTACCAATCTTCTCCAAAATTATGAAAGGAGCATATATGATCTTCACCTTTAAGCCTTTCCTTGCTGATATACAACCAAAATTGATCTCCCACTTTGAAATCACGATCAACTCGATGCTTTTCATGTCTTTCTTTGTACTTGGGTTTGCTTTTCTCAAGCTACTCTTGTACTCTTTGATGCACTAGCTAATTTTTTCAATGAAATGCTTCACTTTTCCTACATCATTATGTGCATCTACTACAATATCTTTATCAAATATGAAATCTAAAGGAGATTTTGGAAAACAACCCAAACAAGCTTCAAATGGGGATACTTGCGTAGATGACTGCTTGGCATGATTGTAAGTGTGTTGGATGTAATGCAAATGATCATCCCAAATTTTAGGATACTTACCACAATATCCAAGAAGGAGATGTACTATTGTTTTGTTCACTACTTTTGTCTGGCCATCGGTTTGTGGATGAAATGTCGTTATCTTCATCAAATTAATGTCCATGAGTGTAGAAATTATACAATATGCATGTATATCTTGAATTCACCCAATCTAACAATATGCTAAAGTTAAATACTGAATCACTTTTACAAATATTTTGTGGAATTAAAAAACAACACAATTGCCAATCACATAAAGCGAAGAAGAATATATCAAAGCACACAACACCAGATATACCTGGGGAAATCTTACTGCTCAAAACCCCTCTATCATATATTGTATATTCCACAAGGAATCATGAAACAATTACATTCAAAACTCTAATCAAAAGAGCTCTCAGTACATCAGCTAATTGTCTCACACTGTCATACAAAAATTGGCAAATCCCTTAGCCAATTTACTGTCTCCAGACAACCTGCATTGCTCACGTAGTTCTTGATGAATGCAATATTGAGTCACAAATCATTTCAAACTTCCTCAATTGCGTTGATTATCATGGGCATCCTATGGTGTTATAACTACACCTGCGTAGCCTACTAATATTACAACTGATAATTACACTTCCCTCTCACCTAGATCTCAACAAGGTCTCCACTGGAACTGACATGCATGCAGATAATAATAGTAAAAACATCAGTTTCATGTGATATCACTACATGTGAATTAATTAATATTTAATTCACTTGATCTCTCACTAGTGTATCTCCAGTTACAACTAGCACAACTGACTTTAACTCACTTAACTAAGTTAAATTGATTTACAACTTGCACAACTCATGCACCACTACAGTTCCAACTTTGTTACAAATAGAATCACTCTGTTACAACTCAATTCAAATTTCATGTCCCACCAACCAACCTCTTAACTCAAAATTCACTTAGCTAACTGATTTGCCACTTCAGTGAACTATTTCGAAGTCCACATTGAGCAGAGATTACAGTTCATTGTCCATCTATATTAAGGGATAATAAAGATAGGCATGCATATATAAATAGACATGCATTCTATAAATATATTATTCACATACATCTATAAATAAACATACACCCAAAAATAGCCTATGTAGGCTCCATTTAGTGTAGGTGCTTAATTTTCACTAGGATCAAGGATGTTGTTTCCAGATGCCCATTTCACTGTTTCTTGTTGCAAACTTCAACAATGAGTTCCCATAAACTTGATCAAAACTTATTGACAAATCGAGAATCTAGATAAGAAATAATATAAGTGGGTAACCCAAAGTGAACCCATACATTTTGAATAACATATTTATGGTTTGTTCAATTGTAACTTGTTTCTTACATGGCATCAACACACATTTTTCTGAAACGGTCCATAACAACATATAGATAATCATGACATTTCCCAGACATTAGTAGTCCTCCTAAAAAATCCGTAGAAATACTTTCCCAAGGATGAGAATGAATATGAATTGGAGTTTTTAAACCCAATTTCCTATTGCTAGGATTGCTAGTAACACACATGGAATATCCTCTTACATATTTTGAAACAGTTTCATTCATGCAAGGCCAATAAAAATACCTTTGAATTTGAGAAACTGTTTTTCCTACACCAAAGTGACCAACAATAAGAGAAGTCTGTGTTGAGATTCAACAAGATGATGAAGCTTAGTGAAAATCAGTCACCTTCACTAAGTGGGCCCGTAGGCTATTTTTAGGTGTAAGTCTATTTTTAGACTATGTCTATTTTTTTGACATGGTGATCATATTTCAGAATTTGCAGGATGCTATTAGTGGATGGTTGGTCAAGTTGGAAAAATATATGAAATCCTATTTTTATAATATTGGGCGAAGTCTATTTATAGATCGTCGATCTAAAAATAGATGTGTCGATTATTATTAGCCCTTAATAATAATCAGACTCTAAATATCAACTTATTCTCTTGGAGCACTTTATTTCGGTATACAAATTTGGCAGATGAGTGGGCTGAAGGAATTACAAAATTCCTAGGGTTTACTGGTGGTTCATGCATGGAGGACTTAGTTAGAACTGAAGTGGAAAATTTATGACAGAGTTGGAAGAGTAGTTCATGGAGTTGTTATTCAGTTTAACTCAGTTATTGGAGTTAAACTTAGTTGAGCTAGTTGTATCTAGTCTAACTGAATGATACACTAGTGAGAGTGGAGTGAATTAATTAGTTAATTAATTCACAAATAATAACTCATTAATCAACTGAACAAATACAATAGTTAACTACAGTGCATGTCAGTTCCAGTGGAGACCCAGTGGAGAGGTAGGTGAAAGGGTGAGATGGACTATCTGTTGTGACTATAGTGATGCATTGATTACATCACAAACACATTGGAATTTCCAATGAGGATTGCGTAGTCAAGGCAAGGCCAATTCGAATTCATTCAGGGGTCTTCTTCAGCAGGGAGTGCACAGTGGAGGCAGGCTATCAGGTGGTAAGAAATCAGTGCATGGATTTGCATATTTCTTCATGTTAGTGTGTGACGATTGATTGTACTGAGAGCTTGATGTACTAATATTTGTATGATATTGTTACATCATCTCCATGATACATAATATATGATAGTTGGGGTTTTTAGCTTCAGGCTTTCCCGTTAAACAACTGTGTTATGTGCGATTTTTTTTATTGCTTCATGTGTTTGCAATTGAGTTTAAATTTCTGCAAAAGAATAACAGTGGAAGGATTTTGTATTTAGAAAGAAGATAAATATTGTTAGATCAGGAGAATCTGGATATATACATGCATATGTTATATAATTTATACATGGTATCAGAGCAGTGTTAATTCTTGAAGATTTCAATTGTGAAGAATTGTTGAGTTTGTGCTGGTGGACAATTTGAATTTGCTACAGAAATTTCTTGGTGCGATAGTTGAGTATTCATTGAAATGTCTTTCAATGGGTTGCGATTGGAGTATTCCCTTGAGGGCAGCTCGAATTACATAGCCTGGAAGGATAGGATGGAGGTGGTGCTAGAAGATAATGGACTGAAGGAGTTCATCGACAACGATGTTCCTAAGTCTGGTTCTAGCGATGATACATTACTTGACGCATGGCAAAAGAAGGTAGCGAAGACAAGAATAATTCTGTTGGAAGGTGTGAAGGACCATATTATGTCCAGCCTTCACGAGAAAGCCACTCCATTTAAAATATGGAAGGATTTGATAGATTTTTTCCAAAGCAGCAATGACCAGAGGAAGTTGGCACTGAAAGATAAGCTCAGAAAAATAAAAATGGAGAAGGGCGACATTATTCCAAAATATCTCACGAAGTTTTTCCAGTGTAGGGATGAATTGGGAAGTGTGGGGATTACTGTTGATGATGATGAATTGGTGACCTTGGCTCTCCTTGAGCTTTTTAAGAGTTGGCATAGCTATGAAGACTCTGTCAATGGACGGGAGAAACTGCCGGGTTCGGAGCGACTTTGGTCAGATCTTGTGCAGGAGGAGATAAGGCGAAGTATCAGGGATGCCTCTTCATCGAAGAATGAAGATGAGGAGAATTATGCTTTGGTTGCCAGAGCAAGGAAAGGGAAGGGGAAGAAATTCCCTTCAAAATTCGAGGCTAAAGGCAAGAAGCAGAATTTGTCCAAGGTGAAGTGTTTTCACTATCATGAACATGGGCATTTCGCTACTAATTGCCCACAGAAGAAGAAGAACAATAAGGCTGCTAGAGCTGCAGTGGGTGAGGCCTTAGCCTCACAATTTGAACTTGATTTCTCTTTGATTGCATGCCTGGTTTCAAGCGCTATGAGATTTGTGTGGTATCTTGATAGTGGTGCATCTTTCCATATGACGGGAGACAAGGAGTTGTTTAGTGACTTGGCGGAAAATGACCTCCAAATGCATATAGATATGGGCGACGATGGTCGATACAGTGCAACTGGAATTGGGACCATTACCTATGAGAGGGAGTCAGGTAAACCATTTTTGTTGAGAGATGTTATGCATGTTATAGGTCTGAAGAATAACTTGGTCTCGGTCGCAATGTTGGAAGACAGAGGTTATGACATTGTTTCCAGCGAGGGAAAAGCTTTCCGTGACATAAAACAATGGGTCAAACCAAGTGGATAGGGATTCGAGTTAAGAATATCTGCAAGCTAGAGGTAGATGGCTGCGCTGTAATGATGGGATAATATCTTCACCATGGCGCTTTGAATATTTTGCAGCAGATTTCTACTGGAATTTCCAAGGGTACTCTTGCGCAGTGAGGTCAGTGCAAGGGATGTACTATGGGTAAGTTTGTGAAGACCACCTTTCATGAGAAGGAGAACCGTGCTTCGGTGATCCTAGAGAGAGTTCACACAGACGTGTGTGGACCTTTCTCGATTGCTTAAACATCAAAACACATGTATTATGTTATTTTTGTTGATGACTAGTCTCGTAGATGCCGGATCTTCTTGATGCAGAAGAAGAGTGAAACATTATCAAAGTTCTATGAGTTTAAAGCATTGGTGGAGAAGGAGTCGGGGAAACAAGTGAAGGCTCTGCGGAGCGATAATGGTGGTGAATATATCTCGGGTGAATTCAAAGACTTCTGTAGCAAAAAAGGAATTTGAAGAGAACTCATAGTGCCTCATAACCCACAGCAGAATGAGGTCGCAGAAAGGAAGAACAGAACGATCGAGGGTGCTGCATGAGCTATGCTGAATGAATAGGGCCTACTGATGCACTTGTGGAAAGCACTTGTCTTTGGTTTATGCTGGCATTGCCTCATGAAGTACTTGGCATGAGTACACCTGAAGAAGCTTTTATTCTTGCAGTAGGCTTTGATATTTCTCATTTGAATATATATGGTTCCATCCTAGCCCCATGTCATTGTGCGAGCCAGGGAGAAGCGCCGGGGAAAGAAGCTGGATCCGGCTGCAGAATTTGGGATATTTTTGGGGTACACAAAAACACCCCATAATTATCGTGTCTATTTTCCAGACAGTCGGATGACTGTGGTGTGACGGGAAATAAAATTCAATGAGGTGAAATCCATGAAGTTGTCTCTTGAGAGGGAGCTACACTTGCATGCAGAGGAGGAGCTGCCTATTTCCAAAGATGAGCCTCTATACATGGATCAACCACAAGAGGAGATTCATGGAGTGGAGGAGTCCACTCACGCAGATCCAAACATCATAACTAGCAGAAAGCGTACCACATAAGCTGAGAGACTGAAGCTTGATGGAGCATAGAATGTAGGAGTCCCTACATCACAGCGCAGATAGAGACAGTCACCAGACCGATTTACTAGATACATGGCTTTTTCGAAGAAGCAGTGCAGGATCCCACATGGGTAGATGCCGTGGTGGAGGAGTACGACTCCATTGTCAAAAACAGTGCTTGGGAGATTGTTCCAAGGCCGGCCGGTAAATCAGTTGTAGGATTAAGATGGATCTACAAGGTAAAACAAGTGGCAGTCAGAGTCGAAGTATAAGGCAAGATTTGTTGCACAGGGCTTCCTCATAGATCGATGGGATTGATTATGAAGAAAATTTACACTTAATCATGCAGTATTCTTCCATAAGGACCATCCTTGTTCTCTTAGTGCGGGATAAGGTTAACACATTCATCAGATGGATTTGAAGACTGCATTCCTTAATGGGATCATTAAGGAAGAGGTGTACATTGAGCAGCCTGAAGGATTTGAGATCTTCAGCAACAAATCGCATGTGTGTAGACTCAAAAGAGTGTTGTATGGGCTGAAGCAAGCACCACGTGCTTGGTACACATGGATCAACATCTATTTCACTGGACTTGGCTTCACCAAGAGTGAGGCGGATGCAAACCTGTACCAAATTGTGGTGGAAGGTAAGATTTTAATCATTTTTCTTTATGTTGATGATTTAATACTAACGGGTGATGAGCAGTTGATACACTCATGCAAGGTAGATCTTGCAAAGGAGTTTGAAATGAAGGATTTGGGCCTCCTTCATTATTTCCTTGGATTGGAAATATGGCAGCGAGAAGGTGAACTATTTGTGTGTCTCAAGGCAAGTATGCTCGCGAGATACTTGAGAAGTTTCACATGCAATGTTGCAAGCCTATTGACACTCCTCTTCCAGGAAATCAGAGGAAAGCGGATGCTACATCGGCAGAGATAGTGGATGCCACTGTTTATCGACAGTTAGTGGGTTCGCTCATGTATTTAGTTAATACAAGACAGGACATATGCTATGCGGTGAACCAGCTTTCACAAGCGATGGTTAAGCCTACCAAGCTCTTTTGGAAGGCAGGCAAGCATGACCTAAGATATCTCAGGGGCACATATGAGTATGGTTTATGGTATAGACAGACGGATGAGGTGAAGTTGCATGGCTTCACGGATGCAGATTGGGTAGGCAGCCCAACAGACAGAAAGAGCACATAAGGAGGGGCTTTCAGTATCGGATCAATGGCAGTTTCTTGGTACAGTAGGAAACAAAGATCTGTGGCACTCAGTTCAGTGGAATCAGAATACATGGCAGCAAGTCAGTACGGATAGGAAGATCCTAGTCGGTTTTGTTCGGTTCACATTTAGATCCTACGGTGATACATTGTGATAATCGAGGAGTTGCATTAAGTATTATGTTTAATCCTATGTTTCATGATATATCTAAACATATTGATATCCGGTATCATCATATCAGAGATTGTGTGTAGTGGAAGATTATGTTGCTTCAGTACATTCCTACGGAAGATTAGGATGCAGATATTCTGACGAAGGCACTCACCAGGAGAAAATTAGAATACCATAGAGGTAGGATGGGGGTGAAGGATAATCCCTATCTTGTTGAGAGGGAGTGCTGAGATTCAACAAGATGATGAGCTTAGTGAAAATCAGTCACCTTCACTAAGTGGGCCCGCAGGCTATTTTTAGGTGTAAGTCTATTTTTAGACTATGTATATTTTTAGACATGGTGATCATATTTCAGAAGTTGCAGGATGCTATTTGTGGATGGTTGGTCAAGTTGGAAAAATAGATGAAATTCTATTTTTAGAAGATTGAGCGAAGTCTATTTATAGATCGTTGATCTAAAAATAGATGTGTCGAGTATTATTAGCCCATAATAATCAGACTCTAAATATCAACTTATTCTCTTGGAGAACTTTATTTCAGTATACAGATTTGGCAAATCAGCGGGCTAAAGGAATTACGTAATTCCTATGGTTTATTGGTGGTTCATGCAAGGAGAAATCAGTTATAACTGAAGTGGCAAAGTTGTGACAGAGTTGGAAGAGTAGTTCATGGAATTGCTATTCAGTTTAACTCAGTTATTGGAGTTAAACTCATTTGGGCTAGTTGTATCTAGTTTAACTAAATGATACACTAGTGAGAGTGGATTGAATTAATTAGTTAATTAATTCAAAAATAATAACTCACTAATCAACTGAAAAAATACAACAGTTAACTACAGTGCATGTTAGTTCCAGTGGAGACCCAGTGGAGAGGTAGGTGAAAGGGTGAGATGGACTATCCGTTGTGACTATAGTGATGCATTGATTGCATCACACACACATTGGAGTTTCCAATGAGTATTGCGTAGTCAAATCAAGGCCAATTTGAATTCATTCAGGGGTCTTCTTCAACAAGGATTGTGCAGTAGAGGAAGGCTATCAAGTGGCAAGAAATCAATGCATGGATTTGCATATTTCTTCATGTTAGTGTGTGACAATTGATTGTACTGAGAGCTTGATGTACTAAGCTTTGTATGAGATTGTAACATGATCTCCATGATACGTAATATATGATAGTTGGGGTTTTTAGCTTCGGGCTTTCCCTTTAAACAAATGCATTATGTGCGATTATTTTTATTGCTTCATGTGTTTGCAATTGAGTTTAAATTTCCGCAAAATAATAACAGTGAAGGGATTCTGTATTTAGCAAGAAGATAAATATTGTTAGATCAGGAGAATCTGGATACATACACGAATATGTTATATAATTTCTACAGTTTGGGATTCACTTATGACATTGAATCTTTCACCCCATGGAACACATAACTTGCCAAGCTGAAAACCTCACCAAAAGAAAGATAAAAAATATATGATCCAACAATGGTGGGTAATATACTTCCAATGAACCGATTGCATATTGTAAGGAAGCATGAATTAAGAGGGAACTCATTGTTCCCTACTATCGCGAACAAAACAGAGTCACTAAAATGAATAATAGGTCTATTGAAGAAGGCATTAAGACAATGTTCCTTGACCAATACCTACCAAGATTATTATGGGGAGAAGAAACCATGACAACCATATATATTCAAAGTAGAATTCCCCATAGAAGTCTCAAGAATATATCTCCCTAAGAATCATTTACAGGAAAGAAGTCGAGTGTGGATCACCTCTGAATATTTGGAATCCATACCTATATCCATGTCCCAAAAGACAAGTGAGAGAAGTTGGATTTTACCATCATCAAAGGAATATTTGTTGGATATAGTCTCTCATCAAAATCATATAGAATCTACATCAAGGAAATAAGGCACATCAAAGTAAGTAGAGATGTCATATTCAATGAAATTCAAGCCTACAAGAAATTCAAAGATATCCCCATAGATTCTGATGACGAAGAATCTCCTATATTGGAAGAAGTAGATACACATTATGAAAACCCTACTAAAAATCAAGAAGAAGAAGAAGAAGGACCAAGTGAGCCTATTCAACCTCTGATCATCCTGACCACAAGGAAAATGAAAAATTTGTTAAAATCTACACTACAAGATGCCGAAATACACAAAGCTCCAATAGGAACCTTAAGGGAAAGTAAAATCCCGAAGATATACTCTAGTTATGCTGCATATATGAAAAAGATAATTCAAGTTGAACCATATACATTTGAAGAGGTTGTTCAACATGATGTCTGGAATAAGGCGATGCAAGAAGAATACCAATCCATTATGAATAATGAGTTTTGGGAAATCATTCCTAGACATAGTGACAAATAGTTTATCACATCCAAATGGATCTACAAAATCAAGCATGTTGTTAATGGAAGCATAAAACAGTACAAAGCAAGGTTCATTGCAAGGGGCTTCTCTAAAAAATTAGGAATATATTTTGAACAAACCTTTGCACCTACAACAATGTATACTACCATTAGATATTTGGTTTCATTGCCTGCTACAATGGGTTGGAATATCCGTCAAATGGATGTGAAGACTTAATTTATAAATGGTACCATTGATGAGGAAGTATACATCGAAAAACCCAAAGGTTTAAAAGTAAATAACAAAGACTCTCATGTCTTCAAACAATGGCTTGAAGCAATCCCCTTGGGCATGGTACGCGATAATGGATTCATATCTCCTAAGAGATGGGTTCGTGAAGGGTTTTGCTCATCCAAATCTCTACATCAAGGTTGTGAATAATGAGCCCACCATTATTCTACTATATGTGGATGATCTATTCATCACTGGTGTGGAGAAAATAATTTAAGAATGCAAGAAGATGTTGGTAGCTGAATTTGAGATGAAGGATCTAAGACCATGAATTGCTACCTGGGTCTCGAAGTATGGCAAAAACCTGGGGATATATACTTGGGGAAAGGAAAGTACATTATCATAATGTTGCATAAATTTGGAGTGATGGAATCCAAGATCATGACTACTCCTATGATCACCAATCTCAAGAAGTTACAATGTTATGACTCAAGTCTCATAGATCCTACCTCCTATTGACAGTTGGTGGGCTCCCTAATGTATTCGATAAACACTCAACCAAATATATTCTATGTAGTGAAAATCTTTAGTCAATTTCAGTTCAAACCTTGTCATGAACACTGTATAGATTCCAAATACATATTAATATTTATTCATGGTACTATACATCAATTCCTAAAATACAAAATCAAGTAAGTCAATCTAATTTGATTCTCCGATTTTGACTGGGGTGGAAGTGAGTTTGATGGAAGGAGTACTACCAATGGATGCTTCAGTCTAGGGTATGCTATGGTTTCATGGATGAGTAGAAAGCAAGGTCTCATTTCTGAAAGTAGTGCTGATGCTGAAGCTGAATATGTAGTTGCATGTGAAGTAGGAAAAGAGGTTGTATGGTTAAGGAATATTATGTCATAATTGTTCGAGAGTTCTCTAAGTCCTACTATAATAAATTGTGATAATCAAAGCCACATCAAGATGTCCAGAGATATCATGTTTCATTATAGGATGAAGCACATCAACAATAAGTTCCACTTCATTAAGAAATTGGTACAATTTGGGATCATAAAGTTGGGGTATGTCTCGATAGATGAACAAGTAGAAGACATATTGACAAAGCCTCTTCCTAAACAAAATATTGAGTATTTAGGAGACAAGATTGGTTTGGTAAATAATGCTAATTGTATTGATGATAATGGTTTGAAAGACATATTTTGAGGCTTTGCAAGTGAAGCATTCCCTGGAAAGACATTAGTTCGACACTTTATGTTGATTTCTGGTAGGGAGGGTGGCATCGAGTGGATGTGAATCTAGTTCCGTGGATTTGTAGTTATTAATTAATCCTAATGGCACCTATAGAGGCTGAAATATTTATTCCACCTTATTCCCAATTTGATAGATTTTCTTGGTCAGGAATCTAGTCCATGGCATTGTGGTGCCTAAACTGTTGAGTGACCAATGGATAGATTCCCTGGAAATGAAACTAGTCCATGGCATTGTGGTGTCTAAAGTTCCTCATAGTTTCACATAGTTTGAGATCTCCCATTTGTATATTATGAATACCTCCCTAGTTAAGAGGGAGTGTTGAAGATTGTAACTAGGTTCAGTCTTCATAAATTATATTTATTGTACTTATCAAAAGAATTAAAGAAAAATAATTTATATTATCATTTGAAATTTATTTTATTATAATTGACTTATTAAAACGTGGGTTTCATGCTTGGGTCATATTTAGATTAGGGTCCCCATTGTGGACTTAGGTTTGTCATTATAGATTTATATTGACCCATCTTGGGCTTTTGAATCATGTAATTAGGTTTGATTTTGAGTAAAAATGGTTTAGATCACCTCCATATCAAGTCAGCCTTAAGGGATCAATTCGGCCTCAAAGGCACCAGTTCAACCTCACCTGAAGCCTATAAAAGCAAGGAGATCAAATTCATTTGGAGCATAATCTTCTCAACCGAGTTCAATATCTACTACATCATAGGAAAAAGTGTGAAGTGGAAGGAAGAAGAAGAAATGAGTGCGAGTTGGGTATAGAAGATACAGGAAGGAAAAATAAAAATTTTGGCGGAGGAATCTCATCATTTTGTGCCCTCCCTTGGGAGATGGAAGTCTACTAGTGTTTGATGTTGCTGCCACTGCCTAGTCGAAGTTGGTGGAGGACAAGTTTTTGTTGTTGTTGGGTTGAAGATATAGAAGGTTGAATTGGCGTAAAGGGAAGGTTTGGCTCATGCCTTGGGTGATGAGTGTCAAAGAATACTATTGAAAGGAAGAATTATCTTGACTAGGTTTTCCCCTCGAGGGTGTTTTTTCCTTGACATATTGCCTACATCTTGTGTCTCTTGTTTTGTGATCTTCATACACACATAATATGGTAATTTCTTGATGAAATATAAGATAATAAAGAGGTAAAAGAATCCTAAAAACTCACATGTAATTATCAAGGTTGTAAAATCAAACCCTAATACAACTACTTTGATTCTTCAACATTTATTTGGGTTTCAATTTGTATTCTCTAGAGAGCTTTAGAATCACACTAGTTGTCACTTCATATGGAATATCAAACTCTTGGAAAATTCTACTGTTATGGGCCCACCATATACCATAAACCAAAAAACAAGGTAGATAACCATAAATTTTAACTAACACACGCACTCCTATGAAATTTATTTCTACCATGTTTCCTTAGTATTAAGCGAACAAGCCACTTATGACCAAACATGTGTTGAGTGTGGACACCAAATAGTGAGAATAATTTGAAAAGAGATTGAATTTGTAAATACATATCGGTTCAATGGATTAAATGAGATCTCTCGCCTCAACACTCCATTGTATGATTATATTTGAATGGACACAAACTAGAAAAATGCTACTAGCGATGATATTGAAATATGTATTGTTCCTACCTTCGATGCTACTAGATTTCCATCTTGATCTTAATAAATGAATTCAAAAACTGGATCAACCGGATTTACCTTTGTTATAGGTCAATTTGGGCACCATTCCCAATGACTTAGTTAAATTGGACATCATCTCCAGAACCAATGAATAGGGTCTATCATCCCCTATCATTATAGTTGCTACATGCCCTCAGACAAAGAACAAGAACAAATAATCCATGACTTCCATTGCAAGGTTTCCAAGATTTGAACTACATTTTATATCACCTATGAGCTCACCAACGCAGTCTCTCAAGGGACTAACTACTTTGCTTATGTAGCTACCTCCATTCAAGGGTGCTCTGTGTTAGGGTCCTATAATAATAAGATTCATAATTTTTGAATTTACTTTGATAGTCTTGTAAATATGTACATTCCTTGCTTTCTGCAAGTTGTTTTCCCATATTTTGAAAATGAAAAATAATAAAAAATGAAAAGAGGGTAAAATTCCTAAAAGAAATATCAAAAGACTTAGAAAAATATAGACCCCAAAAGAAAAAAGAGAAAAATGAGACATGAAAGTGAGCAAGTCAAAATGGCACTACCATTTAATTTTACTGCAAGAATACTGATTATGTGCAGATTGTTAATAAATGCCATAATCCATGATCAGTTAAACAATTTCATCTTAACTTTTCATGCTTTGAATTTCATGTTTTAGATAGAGAATAAAGATATGTCAAACAGTATAAACTTGAAAAATCAGTAGATAGTTAGAGAATAAATGAGGAGCCCTTGGATGAACTAAGGTTAGATTTAGATAGATTTATAGCGTTGAAAGAAAAATGAATTTAGGGTTGTAAGCTTAAATTCACCCATGCAAATGAAGTAAAAAATGTTAGAATAATGATGGGTAGGTAGAAAGCAGTTGTGCAAGACATGTAATAAAGCATCATCAGGCAATAATTACTAATTTCTCCTCCTCCACAATGATCCACTATTCTAAACTTTCAGTCAAAGAGGCTCAGAGCATTTCTCTGACTTTTGCTGGGACCAAACCTAAGGCTTAATGACTGTCTGGTTAAAAATATTGGATTCCCTACATAAAACCCATTTCATCAACACACTCACCCTTTTCCAAGATTATGATCCCTTTTCCTAAGTAAAACATATTTTTTTCTTAGTAAAAGTAAAAAACCTACTTAATTAATTTAATTTTCATTCAGAAACACACAAAAACCTACAAAATACATTTATCCTAAGTTCATGTGTAAAAGAACAAAAATGGGACAAAACTATGCTTTATTGCCTATTTTTACTCTTTACTTAGTTTTTAATTATGTATTTCAATTCATTTCATACATTACACCTTCATTTCACATTAATTTCTAAGTTATATTATTAAATCCCTATATTTTACCCTTCCCATATATTATTAAATCCTTTATAAATAAATAACCCCAAAAAACCATTTATTTAAAGTTTAAACCTTATGTTACATATCCCATGTGACGAAATAAATACCCACCCTTTATTCCCATAGGTTTAAACATATAAAATACAAAAATACCTCGCCCCTACGGTATTAAAACACTTGTTAAAAGGTTTAAATATCATATAATAAATACTCGTGCCAACGTTATTGATTGAAACATTTGTTAAATGTTTTAATTTAAAAACATATAACATTAGCCCTCTGCCAATCCTATAATATAACGTTTTAAACATTATAAATTTATATTTATAAGGTTTAAAAACCTATCCCACCGCATTGATAAAACCTAGACCCACCTCTGAATGCCAAGCATCTTCAAAATAAATCACGACCATTCGCATGAACCATCCCCGATTTGACGAATGAAAAGCTATATCACATTTTTAGTTGCGCGACTATAAATTTTCCATTTCTATGTGAAATAGGTTGTTTTAGCCTTTTCTCTCTCCTCCACATGGGTTATTTTCATTGGATCGCATCCGATCTAATTGAAACCACTTACCACCTTAAACCCGCGCAATAACCACTTGAGGTTTCTATCCTTTTAAGCTCGAAAACTACTCATTGTCTGACATGACTGATGTTTATTGCAGGCCAGATTAAACCTAAAATGTCTAATAAACCCTGAAATTGCATCGTTTATCCCTTTCCTACACTTAACGACTGTATGCTCCCTCCCAACTCAGAGAATGAATCATTTTGCACTATTTGTAAGCCCAAAACTAGTGAAAAGACTGAATTTGCTATTGAAGACTGCTGAAAGACTCCATAAAGCCTCCAGATACCAGAAAAGACACCAGGAACCTGTTAAATGCCTAAGAGCCGATTTCCGAAACCCATACCTGTGTAAAACAAATTATTCCTAGGATATCAAATTGGGCTAATAGTTTCAAAACTAGTTTACAAACTTATTGCTCCAAATTATCAGATTTTAATTCAAATAATTTCATTGAACAAACAGTTTATATACAAAGAAATAATTAAATAAAAGTCAAAGAGAGATCAGAAAGATGAAATTACAAAGTGAATGATAAAATTAAAGTAAGAATTCACAGTGATAGTGAAAACATAATAGTCAAATAATATCAATGGTTAGAGAGTATCGGATCAAAGGGAATCAGAGTGAAAGAGTATAAGATAAAGAAGATCAGATTTCAAAACAAATTTAAAATATCTGAGCCACCAAAGAGGACACCAAGGCAGCCAGCTGCACCTAATCCACAATTAGTTTCTATTTTATTTGGATAGATAGGACAGCTTGCTGATTTGTTAAGCAGCTGTCTCTATTTTGTTGTAAAGATATTTCTATTTTCCTTAGATAATTCCTAGAAGAATTATAGGATATTTTGTAAACAATTATGTATAAAAACTTCACTCTTTGAAGTATTATTGTGGAATAAATTGCTGAATATTTCTATAGTCATTTTTTTTGGACTTGAAGGCTTTTGTGTTGCAAATTTTGAGTAGTAGACTGGATCAGACCAATTAGCATCATATTTCAGGATTCATGTGATGAGCCATTGGAGTGAAGTACTTTATACTTGTCATTGTTTATCTTCTTTGTTTCATGCATCCATTATGTGTTCTAAATTTGAACAAATAAACAGGAGTATTACTTCAGGATTTGTTAAAAGCACCCTGTCTTTACTGTTTATCATTTCTATGTTTTATGCTGATTTCCAGATCCTTTGTTACATCTCATTAAATTTCATATACACTCATGGAGATTGAAGGGTGATTGGCATGAGGATTGCCTCATGAAGCTATTCATGGCAACCTTAGAAGGACAAGCAAGGGAATGGTATGAAGCTCTCAAACCTGCTAGTTTATTTTCTTTAAAGGATTTTCACAAGGTATTTTATGAGCATTACAAAGAAGATTTTCCATCTTTATCATTAGCTGAAAATTGTTGTGATCAAGCTGAAGATCTCATATATTTCCTTAAAAATATTAGTGAAGATTTAGGAAATTGGAATCCTAAAGATTTATTAGTAGCAGTCCATAACTTTCATTCTCAAGTTAAGTGTCATGATAATCAAGAGGAGTTAATCAAAGATGAAATAGATCAGGAGATGAATCAATATCCACAAAACCTCGTTGTAGTAACAAATGATGTTTCATATAATGTTTTTTATGAAGTTAAAGAAAATATTCAACCTCATGATCAGTTTTTACATAAGAGAAAAAACAATTGTTATTCAAATATAAGAATTCAAAGATTCCCACCCACCCTCAATGAAGAAGAAATCAATTTTCTTTTAAACATGCAACCATCCTCAAAATATTTACATAATGAAGAAATTGTTTCTACTTATTCTAATGTTTATGTATGTAATAAAGTTTTTATCCATGAAGAGACAGAATAACAGGTTGATTCTCATGTTGTTCTACCTTCCCAAAAAAGGCCATTTCCTGATAGTACTCCTATTGAGCAAAATGATGACCTTCAAATAGAATGCAACCAATCTAATCAAGATATATCATTATTGTTGGAAAGGAAATCTGTTGATCTAATGTGTATGATTGATGACATTCCTTCTTTTGAATATTTGCCTAAGTGTCATCAGTATGATGACAATTATGTTCTCCAAATTCAAGCTAACTTCATAGAGAAATCACTGGCTAGTTTGTGGGATGAGGAAGTTTAGTTTCAAAAGCTCAAATACAATGATCAGACAATACACATCAAATATGGGAGTGAAGAAGAAAGTTTATAAATTTTGAAAGAAATTTCTATACCATTATGCTCTAAAGCATTTCAGTTTTTAAAGGATGAACAAACCCTAGAAATATATGAAGTTCCATTAAAACCCATATATAAATTGCAACAATCTTTCAAAGTTTTTCATGATCAAATATCTGATGTGATGAATGAGAAATGCAATCAAAATCTTTCCCCATTAACTAACTATAAGCTTCAATATGAAGATGATTAAAGTTTCAGTAGACATGCATGTCCATCAGTAGAAATATCATCACAAAGCTTATCTAAAAATATGAAATTATCTCATAACAATCATAAGTTGATTTTGCAAGGAAATAAAGTTAAAAATGACAATTTAGTCTCATGGCATGGAGGCCATTCAAAATAGACTCGTACAGTTCCTTGGATTAGTTGAAAATTTGTACATATAGCTCAGAAGATCCTCTTGTACAATTTCTAGAGTCAACAAAGGAAATCAAGTATTTCCTTATTCTCTCATTTGTTGACAAATTTCTAATAGGTTGCAGAATTACAATTTTGATAATCAACACGCAAATGCAACAAAATCTATCAAAGTACATAATGCTTGAATGGTTGCATTGGATGTTTCATTTTACCTAACCAATAGTTGGACAACTGATTAGAGTAAGTAGGTAGGATTTCATCTTATTTCAGTTTTTAGTTTTCAACTAGTTTGAAATAATTCATTATGATTTGAAAGCCAAGGAAAAGGCCCTAACATGTTGATGATGTAGTAGTTTGGTTTGAAATTTGCACCACTTTTTAGTCTCAGATCAAATTTCAATTTGTAGAAAAAGGTGTAAATTTAGTTCAAGAGTTTTCAGTCATAGCATATGCATGTTTGGGATTGGCCCAATGGATCAAGCTACTGGTCGATGGTGTTCTTGACATCTCACAAGGAGATGCCATCCCCATGTGGAGCCACTGTTAGGGTCCTATAATAATATGATTCATAATTTTTGAATTGACTTTGATAGTCTTGTAAATATGTACATACCTTGCTTTCTGCAAGTTGTTTTCCCATATTTTGAAAATGAAAAATAATAAAAAATGAAAAGAGGGTAAAAGTCCTAAAATAAATATTAAAGGACTTAGAAAAGGATAGACCCCAAAGAAAAAAGAGAAAAATAAGACAGGAAAGTGAGAAAGTCAAAATTCCACTACCATTTACTTTTACTGCAAGAATAATGATTATGTGCAAATTGTCAATAAATGCCATAATCCATGGTTAGTTAAATAGTTTAATCTTAACTTTTCATGCTTTGAATTTCATGTTTTAGATAGATAATAAAGATATGTCAAACAATATAAACTTGACAAATCAGTAGATAGTTAGAGAATAAATGAGGAGCTCAACAGTTTAATCTGAGCCCTCAGATGAAATAAGGTTATATTTAGATAGATTTATAGCCTTGAAATAAAAATGAATTTAGGGTTGCAATCTTAAATGCGCCCATGCAAATGAAGTAAAAAATGTTAGAATTGTGATGGGTAGGTAGAAAGTAGTTGTGCAAGACATGTAATAAAGCATCATCGGGCAATAATTACTAATTTTCCCTCCTACACAATGATCCACTATTCTAAACTTTCAGTCAAAGAGGCTTAGAGAATTTCTCTGACTTTTGTTGGGACCAGACCCAAGGCTTAATGACTGTTTGGTTAAAAATATTGGATTCCCTACATAAAACCCATTTCATCAACACACTCACCCTTTTCCTAAGTAAAACATATTTTTTTCTTAGTAAAAGTAAAAACCCTACTTAATTAATTTCATTTTCATTCAGAAACACACAAAAACCTACAAAATACATTTATCCTAAGTTCATGTGTAAAAAACAAAAATGGGACAAAACTATGCTTTGTTGCCTATTTAAATTTTACTTAGTTTTTAATTATGTATTTTAATTCATTTCATACATTACACCTTCATTTCATATTAATTTCTAACTTATATTATTCAATCCCTATATTATACCCTTCCTGTATATTATTAAATCCTTTATAAATAAATAACCCCCAAAAAACCATTTATTTAAAGTTTAAACCTATGTTATATATCCCATGTGACAAAATGAATACCTGCCCTTTATTCCCATAGGTTTAAACATATAAAATACTAAAATACCCCGCCCCTATGGTATTAAAATACTTTTTAAAAGGTTTAAATATCATATAATAAATACCTGCGCTGACGTTATTGATTGAAACATTTGTTAAATGTTTTAATTTAAAAACCTATAACATTACCCCTTCGCCAATCCTATAATATAAAGTATTAAACATTATAAATTTACATTTATACGGTTTAAAAACCTATCCCACCACATTGATAAACCCTGGACCCACCTCCGAATGTCGAGCATCTTCAGAATAAATCACGACCGTTCACATGAACCATCCCCGATCTGATCAACAAAAAACTATATCGCATTTTTAGTTGCGTGACTATAACTTTTCCATTTCTATGCGAAATAGGCTATTTTAGCCTTTTCTCTCTCCTCCACATGGCTTACTTTCATTGGATCGCATCCGATCCAGTTGAAACCACTTATCGCCTTAAACCCATGTGATAACCACTCGAGGTTTCTATCCTTTGAAGCCCAAAAACCACTCATTGTATGACATGACCGTCATTTATTGCAGGCCAGATTAAACCTAAAATGTCTAGTAAACCTTGAAATTGCACCGTTTATCCCTTTCCTGCACTTAACGACTGTATGCTCCCTCCCAACTTAGAGAACAAAGCATTTTTCACTATTTTCAAGCCCAGAACCAATGAAAAGCCTGAATTTGCTATTGAAGACTGCTGAAAGACTCCATAAAGCCTCCAGATACCAGAAAAGATACCAAGAACCTGTTAAATGCCTCCGAGTCGATTTCCAAAACCCATACCTGCATAAAACAAATTATTCCCAGGATATGAAATTGGGCCAATAGTTTCAAAACTAGTTGACAAACTTGTTGCTCCAAATTCTCAGATTTTAATTCAAATAATTTCATTGAACAAACAGTTTGTAAACAAAGAAAGAATTAAATCAAAGCCATAGAGAGATTATAAAGATGAAATTACATAGTGAATGGTAAAAGTAAAATAAGAATTCACAGTGACAGTGAAAACATAACAGTCAAAGAGTATCAGTGGTTAAAGAGTATCAGATCAAAGGAAATCAGAGTGAAAGAGTATAAGATAAAGAAGATCAGATTTCAAAACAGATTTAAAATATCTGAGCTAGCAAAGAGGACACCAAGGCAGCCAGCTGCACCTAATCCACAATTAGTTTCTATTTTATTTGGATAAATAGGACAACTTGCTGATTTGTTAAGCAACTGTCTCTATTTTGTTGTAAAGATATTTCTATTTTCCTTAGATAATTCCTAGAAGCATTCTAGGATATTTTGTAAACAATTGTATATAAACACTTCACTCTTTTAAGTATTATTGTGGAATAAATTGCTGAAGATTTCTATTGACATTTTTGTTGGACTTGAAGGATTTTGTGTTGCAAATTTCGAGTAGCAGACTGGATCAGATCAATTAGCATCATATTTCAGGATTCATGTGATGAGCCATTGAAGTGAAGTACTTTCTACTTGCCATTGTTTAACTTCTTTGTTTCATGCATTCATTATGTGTTCTAAATTTGAATGAATAAACATGAGTATTACTTCAGGATTTGTTAAGGCACCCTGTCTTTACTGTTTATCATTTCTATGTTTTCTGTTGATTTCCAGAGTAGGGAACCCTTAATTTCTCCCTCTTTCATTTGACCTCTGCCTACTACTTCCCTTTTCCGGATCAAAGAACCCTTCATTGCTCTTTATCCTGATCAATCCACTTCACCAAACAACCTTCCAAGATCTTCAAAGACTTATCTATCTTGCCTTGAAAACATTTGACTTCTTGACCTTGATCCTAGTTCTGTCTGCTTGAATTTTCACTCCTTAGCCCAATGGATAGTCATATTTCTCACTATCCATCTCATTAAGTGATTTTTCCCACCAAACCAAACCAAATCAAAACGAAATTGCACAATCATAACTAGCCTAATATCTTATAATAAAAAAAAGTTAAATCTTATAGAGAGAGCCCTCTCTGAACCCTAAGAAGGCTAGATCTTAGAGTTTAAAAGTAGGTTTGTGGTTACCTCGGTGAGTTCTTTCTTTAATATTGAGAAATTATTAAGTGATAACACTCTACAAAGAACTTCCCGACATTCAAGGTTGCGTTAGTGAATTGGGGTGAAATTCTCATTGTTCCAGAATCTCCACATGGACAGTGCCTTCTAGAAGAGTGCATATGTGTCAAAATTTGAATCCATGTGTCCATTCAACACCTATGAGCTGGGAAAAATGTCCTGCCTATTATTAGAAAGTCATTGATTGTGAAACTACCGTCAACTCATCTATAAATTGAGCACATATCCTAGTGCTTGAGAAGGAAGAAATTTGGTAGATAAATGTTGTTGGAATATCAATTGAGGGTTTGATTTGAGTGATATGCTACTAGAGAGATGTTCATTGTGATGAGGCTTGGATGATGTTGGAGTTGGTGACATCAAATAAATCGCTGGTTGTAACCTCCCGTTCTATCCATTAATAAATATTGATGCTTACTTTCCCACATGTGTATATGTATAAGCTTTTGTCTTTCATATTATGGATTCTTATCTGATGTATATGTTTCATGTTTCATTGATTTAACTGATTAAAGTGAATAACCATTTGTATATTGCAATCTCTTTGTTGTTTAGTGTTTATACTTGCAGGAACTAGTCTGACGATCAAGCTTGGATTGGAAGCTATAGCAAGAGAGACAGAAGGAGAATAGGAAGCACTTGGACTCCAAGTAAGTTTCTCCATCTTTCTGTATGTCTATTTACTATTAGGAAAAGTATTTGCAAAGTCTTTGATCTGTTGTTCTAAATGCATAGCACCACATTTAGGGAATGTGTTTTATCCGTAATCCATAATTCGACATAACAAATTGGCGACTCTGCTAGGGATTTTACCTTCATCCTTGGTGTTTTTCCTCTACTTATCCACCCAGTAGCATCTACTCTCAATTATTAGGCTTTTGAAACAAATAATTGCATTAGAAGTGCGTTAGTAGCTTGAGTCTTTTGTTCTCTGCTGCGCCCAATGCACTGTTGGTCAAGACATAGTGCTTCGCATAGCTTTGTCTCCCACTTAGGGGTGCTCTGCAATGCACTGTCTCCCCTTAGAGGTTGTGTTGCCCCCTAAGCCAACCAAATTCCCTTTGAATTTGTCATTGCTATCACTTTCAGCTTTTTTTTGGCTGTGTTCAACTGTCTGATGCCTCATAGAGACCAGTGAATTTACCTGAATCTTACTCCTTTGAAAAATATGTTTGTTCAATGTCTCTTAATTTTTTTTCTTTATCATTGACAATTCAAATTCAAAGTATTTCTATTTCTACACTAGATCCATTTGTTTTCGTAAAGGAAATTGTTGTTAAATTCTTCGTTTCCTATAGGAAAAATTGTAGTTTCATTCTTTATTTTTCCTAAAATATAAATTGTTGTTCAATTCATCGTTTCTCAAAGAAGAAAGCATTTGTTTTTATTGATTTGATGCATATTGTTTCCTTTTTACATTCACATTAAGGGGACTGAAAAGAAAAACTTTCATTTGCATATAGTGGATTGTGTGTTTTGCATAGGAAAAAATTAGGAAAGCTACATATTAGTTTATGCTCTTTGATTGTTTGCTCTCAAAACTGATTGCTCTTTCCCTTTAGTAACTAAGATTTCCATTGAAAAATCTAAAATTGAAAATTTTGCTTATCATTTTAGTTTGCATTTTAGGAATTTCCATCACATGATCGCGGCGAATCTTGAAAGGAAAATTGATAAACAAGATCAACTTAAAATTTACATCAATTCACCTAAAAAACCATTGGAACCATAACGATAACATTTAGAAAGTCTAGGCTAGAGAAGTGTTCCGGTGTCATAAAACATAGAAGCTGTCGTTAATTGTCTGTGATACATTCACAGTGTGATACCTCACTCCACATACGTAAGTATATCGTATCTCGTTCACGTACCTTCGGGTATATCAGGCAGTTTTAGAGTACAAAAAGTATAAAGGGGTGCTCTCATTGTGTGGTTTCACATTAAACAATGCTAATATAGACTTGGGCCTCCACGTACCTTCGAGTATATTTGGGAGGAAAAATTTAGGTTGCTATCCATCCATAGTGAAACGAGTCAACCGCCTTGTAAATTGTGATACACCGAACACAACATTCAGGGAGATTGCATACCCGTACTCCTTGGTTATCCAGGAGGTATTCTACAGTTCACAATTTCTTGATAAACCTTTTTCCTAGCATTACCCTTTTATTTTGTTTATTTATTTTTGGTCATAAAATAAATTAGTCATCGTGGAAGAAGAACATCCCTTTCCCCGTCGTTCGCGTATACTTGCATTGAAACCAACTTTACCATAGGAAGTTACTTCTGGGCGATGAAGGTGACATCACTCTACTAAAACGAGTACCATCAATACCTTTGGTGAAGCATCATTTTCCCATATACCAAAGTCGACACAAGTTGTTTCTACAAATCCTGGTTCATCTATTGTTGTCGAGACAGAGTCCTCATAGCTACCCATGGTCATGATCAATCCAATCAATAAGACCATACCTCCCAAACTTGACGTTGTTCAATTGGAAGTTGATCCAGATCCTGTCTCTCTTTTTCCAGAAAAATTTGCATCCCGAAGTTGAACGACCGAAATTTTTTCCTGTATCGGTCACCCCACACTCTATTGTAACCATTGAGTCTCCCATATCGTGAATTCAACCTCTTGAAATATACTTTGGGCCTGACGGTGGAATCCTTCCACCTGGTTTAATTTCGATTGAAGAAATCCCACAAGATGAAACACCTTTAAATCCAACCCATTTTGGGGAGGATCTTTACCTTTACGAGTATTTTCCTCAATCACCATCCTCTGCTTTTGTTGATCATGTTCTTATTCAAATTTCTGTCACTTCAAAAGGGTATACATTTGGTCAAGTAACCATGCCTAAACCAACATGTTCGATTGGGCCATCTGTTCCAATTGCATCAGCACCTGCTCTCACTACCCTGTTGATGTTCACAACTTCACCAGAGTCATATTTTCATGGTGGCCCTTTGGTCCCATTAGGTTATAAATCTTTATCTGGAATTTTCTTTGGTGGATCTTCAAACCCATGGACTTTTCCAATGTCTTCGTCAGGTATTCTAACTATTAAACCTATAGTGAGTACTGAATGGCTTGATCCTTTATATACATCATTAGGGCAATATCAAGTTGGTCCTTCTGGGTCTATTCCATCCAGTTCATGTCAACTGGACCCCCTACATTTGGAGAACAATATTTTCTGTCTTATTATCCTCCTCATGCTAGGAGGAAACCTTTGGTCGCCCACTTTGACAGTACTTCGTCGTTTTTTGGTCAACCTAATGTCGAAATAAATGTTTTTAAATGGCAGCCCACTCTTCCTATCCAACCACAAATGATTGTACACTTGTATTAACCGGTTCAACCTGTTGCACCCACATCAATTCCACTTGTTAATACATATTTACCCCTTTTACAGACTCAAAATGTTGTGCAACAAATGTTTCATGTGGGCCCTTCAACTCAATACCCTCAAGTATTTGGCCCATAGACTCCAAATCCTTCAGCTAATTTACAACAACCTATATTTGGAATCATTTATTCACAAGTTGGATTACCATATTTTGGGATGTTGTAGCCACAACTAGGTTATACCTATCCTCAAACAAATCCAAGTTATCCTAATTTGGGTTATAACATTGGTGGACATACCCCTTGGCAACCTCAGGCACAAATGCCTCAACCTTCATTTCAACAAGTATCATATCCAAGTTTTTGTCAACAAAATCCTCAAGAATTTTCTTATCAAAACAACCCCTATCAAGGTTACCAACATTAGATTCCTTTTGCTGGTGCTCAAAGGCCTATTTCCCAAGCAATTCCATCATACCCTGGCTATGCTCAGCCTGAACTTAATCAACAGTTGCCTTTTTTTTCAACTTTAGAGTTACCAGATTTAAATCAGCTCACCAATGATCCAATCAACTATGCTCCTTGGTGGGCAGTGATACCCCATAAATTACCCTTGGATATTCCTAAGTTCAATGGAAACCTTGGGGAAGACCCGTCGACTCATGTTATGACTTATCATTTGTGGTATTCATCAAAATCCCTAAATGATGACTCTGTTCGACTACGTCTTTTCCAGCGTATGCTCACTGGTCCGGCTGCAAAATGTTATATTGAGTTACCTAGAGCTTCTTTGGATAATTTCAATGCCCTAGCTACCGTCTTTTTGACTCACTTCCAGTTTCCCATACGATATGAAACTGGAATACAACTCTTGAATAATTTTAAACAGACTAATGCTACTCACATTTCTGATCATATTCATTAGTGGTGTCATTGTCGTAGAATGGTTAAGACCTTTGTTCCTAATCAGGTCCTTGTTGAGTGGTTCATTAAGTACTTGTTGTTAGCCCCCTATGAATTTTTTGACAAGAAAATAAGGGGCTAAATTGTTTTTTGAGCCTTCAAGGAATGAATTTCCTCTGAAAACACGTTATCCTTGAAGCCTCCTTGTGCCTCTGTCCTTTGAGAAATCCTCACTGCTGTTTCCAATTAAAAAAGCCTCCCTGATCGTGAAGAAGAATGCCCAAAAAGGCCCCTTTCCATATTTTATCATTCCCATTAAACCTCTGTTTTCCTCACCATTTTCCCCCTCCCTTAAGTCCTCATTAACCCTATAAATCATCCCATATTCCCCTTTAACCTTATGAACACACTTTGTTTGGTTTAGTATCCCTTATTCCCCTTACCGAATACCTCCTTTGGCCTTAAAAGCATTAAAATAGGCCAAAAAACCCATTTTTTACTTTATAACAGGCTTAGCCCCTTTTGGGTCGGCCCCTTAACCACTTCCCCATATGCCCCACGCCTGAGACTGAGCGCTTATGGCCTGGGCGCTATTCGCATCGGAGAATCGGAGCGGAACGTTCTGTTCCTTTGTAAACCATGAAAACTCCGATGCGATAGTGTTATTGTTCCGTCGACCCCACCGTGATCCAAGCCATTGATCTATATAGATCCAACGTCCCAGCGCTAATCGCATCGCACTAGCCCGTGCATCCCCTCCTTTCTGTTTCCTCCGATTGTGATCCTCCGATCCGATCGCAACCATTGATCTCTTGAGATCCAACGGTCTAGGTCTCATCGCTCCCTCTCATTGCATCAACCTTTCTCCCCACTGATTGAATCTCCACCATCGATCTAGTTCCAGATCAGACGGCTGGCACTCAATCGCACCATTTCCAATCGCAAGTTCTTAACTGTGTCACCCTCGGCATCCCCTGATCACGATCCTCCGATCCAATCGTGACTGTCCGTTCAAACGAAATCTACGACTCTCATTGCATCACCTCCCCATCCATATTTCTTCATCGAAACCTCCTCTAACATCATCGCTTAATCACCACCGTTGATCTCCTCCTGAGATCCAACGGTTCATATCTAATCGCCCTCCGCCCATGCCGGGTCCCACCAGTTCCTTAGCCCTTTTCATTGCATTTCTGTGCTTTTCCCTTTATATTTCATTTCAAAGGCTCTAGCCTCATTTGCTTCTGTCGCGCCACCATTCTTCCAGGGCTTCAAAGCAATTCTCCACCACTGCCTGGGTTTTGTGACAGGTTTATTTTATTGTGCAGAGATCATAGAGAGGCCATTGCAGCCACAGCCGGTGTGATAGCAGTAGTGATTTAAAGATTGATTAAAGCCCAAAATTGAAGATTAAACGCTTTAATCCTGGTTCAAAAGGAAAGGATGTAGTTGGAAGACTAAAGAGCACATGTAACATCCATATCTGTGTTTAAATATCAACAAGACGTTTTTCTCTATACAATTCACCTTCCCATTAAAGCCTCCATGCCTCCTCGAGCCCAGAAAAGGTTAATTGCGCTGACAGGAGCTTCTTATAGACTGTCAGGACCACAGTTATGAGGTATGGGGAGACCTGCAAACCTTTCTACCCACGTCGCTTATTTCAGAAGGCTACCATAGAGTACCATCAGTCGGATTTCTTCAGAAGAACATACTTGAAGTTATTAACAAGAATTCTGGACCATACTTCAGACTACACACTGTTAATGAAGAGCCATTTTGTAGAATGGGCATTCGACCTACCTATCCTCTGTCATAATGAAACAATTAAGTTTACATCTACTCCTGCTATTGCTCATGCTCCTATAAGAATTCCCAAATAACACATTGTAAAGGGTTCGGTCGTTGTTGTTGTTAGTTGAGGGATTCATTTTGACTGTTAGAACAGTCTTGGGAGGGAGTAGCAGAGTAGTTTGTAATGTAGTAGGCCGGGAGGAGAAAGTTTGGACTGTGTTAGCCATTGATCTCAGTGTATGTGACTGGTTTTGCATCAATTAATCAAGAAATTTCACAGGATCTTGGTCTATTACTACGGGTGATGTTTCCCTGTCTTATTTCATTTTTATCATACTGTTCATATTTCTACGATAAGAACCAGTAAATCAGGCTTAGGATATACCTTCGCATGGTACCCTAATGCCCACTACTCTTCTTGTCTTTGATGTTTTATGCTTAATGTGTATCTAAGAGAAAATGCATGTAATTTAACCAGTGTAGTAGCTGTTATTCACTGCTAGCTGATGTATGAATTTGGGTTTGTTGCTTGGATGTCCTGGCTGGTGTCAAAGTAGGGAAGGTTAAAAGTCCTTCTCCGATCTATAGACTCTAGCTTTATGTCAACTCTTATCTCTGTTTTTCCCTTGGAGTATGCTAAAGCAGACCTGGAGTTAAATGACCTCTGGTCCGATCTATAAGCTGCCCCTTTGTGACTTCATCGAAAGCTTCCTTTGAGTATGTCCATGCAGGTCTGGAGTTAAATGACCTCTGACCTGATCTATAGATAGAAAATGGGTTTCTTTCCTTCTTTCACCTTCACTCTTATTGTTCCATTCCACCATATATCTAAAAGATCCTTTGGTATAGATGACTTGCCCTCTGGAAACCTTGGCTAGTTGTTTGCAAGTAATTTCCTTTCATGACTCCATAGCCCAATGGATGGCACATTCCTAACTCATTATCTTTTGCCGAAACATCCTGCTATTTTGCTCCTTTCCTCCCATTACCTTCTCAGTTGATGATCTCACGACCAACTCAACAACCAACCACATCATTTTAAATCCCCCTCTGTGCTTCATATCTAGCCTAACATATCATTTTGAGCTTCAAATATATATCATTCTTTGCTTCTTTTGGAGAGATCCCTCTCCGGATCCAGGAGGGCTAGATCCTAGGATTCAAAAGCGGTTTGATGCTGTCTTATCTTTTGGTATTGCCAAATCTGCCAAAACATAGGAACCCCAACACCTGTTACCATCTATAACTGAGGATGTGGCTAAGGGTGGTGTCATCATTGAAGAGTAGGTCATTTCTCATACCCAATATTTAGACTTGATTTATACTCAGTTTTGCATGCTCTACGAAAAAATTCCTAACACACCATGATATAATTTTACTATTCCTCCTCCATTAAAGGAATCTCATGCCAGAGACGGTATGATTGGTATTGAAAGCACACATCATACTACTACATCTGATCCTGCGATTTCTTACTAAATCAATATTGTGTCATTTGAAAAAGGAAAAAGTGACAAGCAACCAAGAAGTAAGAAAAAAGGGAAATAAAAGAAAAATAAAACATCTAACCCACAGGAAATATCATTTGATCAATCGTCTGGAAATATGAAACCTCATTATCCATGCATTATTTTTAATGAGGAACACTTTGTTCGGGATTGTCCTCAGTGCGCTGAAGTCTCAAAAATGGTTAAGACTTCACATGCGTCAGCTTTTTTGACAGATTTGTTTCCGAATCTGGACACAAATTTGGTTGCTATGGATCCATCTTCTAGTTACCAAGTGCTTATGTTTTCTATCACAAAACCTTCAATATATATTTTTGTGTCAACGTGTAATCAATATTACGGTACTCAGGCCACTGATCAACCTACTACCTCGACCACAAATCTGTCTACGGAATTGGCACCACCTACTGTTATTCCTAAATTGACAATTAAGCCACCGAAGGGAGTCGTTCATAAATGGACATATAATCCTCAAGCAAGAGCTACTCAAATAGTTGAATATTTTTCTCAATCCGCTTCAGCTATGTCAGCTCTTGAGGTATTACCAAATTGTTGCTCCCAGAAACAGGCTTTATTGTCAGCTATTGGTGGAATTGATTCGAATGATTCTAATCTCGTAGTCTTTAATCATATGGGATATGTGGCACAATTACCAATAGAATTGGCATTCTCCATCCAAGTAAATGTTCTCAATCACCTTGTTCATTGTACTATTATTGATGAGGGATAATCTACGTGCATTATGTCTTTAAATTGTTGGAAGTCACTTGGCTCACAACGCTTACTCAATCATCAATGACGTTGAAAGCTTTCGATGGACATACATATAAGCCTTGTGGTATTATTAATAACCTGCATGTTGAACTAGGGGGGGAAATAGTGAATGTTGACGTTGAGGTCGTTGACGGACCCCTTGAATAAAATATTTTACTGGGAAGGCTGTGGGTATATGCTATGACTGCCATTATTTCTACATATTTTAGAATGATCGCCTTTCCACATAAAGGTGTTATCACAGTCATCAATCAACTATCCTTCATTGCCTCCACTTCATAGGTAACTGGAAGTGTTCCGTTCATTCATGCATCCCAACTCGCACTTCAGAACATTGGTGTAGGATTCTTAAAGGATTCCACTCTCACGAGAACCTTTGCATTACCGCCACCTATGACGTCGGTAGAAATTGCAAGTATAGAGACTTGATACATGATTTTTTCCGCGCCATCTGGCTTAAGGAAGAGTACGGGTGATTTTGAAATTGTTACATTGGATGAGTTTCTGCCGCCCAACCCTATTGAGCTGCCATAGCAATCAATATATATGTCTTGGGAGACAAATATGAAATCATCATTGCCAGTTGTTTGGGTTGATTGTTCCTTAGATTTTGGTACTCCATATGATCCTTTTTCCTCAACTTTCTTGACAGATGAGAATATTTTGGAAACTATGATGTCGGAAGGAGAACCATAGGAAGATTATCATCATCGTTCCCATATTCTTGATTATGAAGAAAATAATCTTAGTGAACTATATCACCCATCAATTTTTTTTTTTTCGAATTATTTTCTTATTAATCCAATCTATTCCGAGCGAAAATTATCAAATATAGAAGAAACCATTTCTATCAATATTTCGACCAAACCTGGCATTGTAGAAAATATTCGTGTCGACGTATCTTGCTCTCCATCATAACTTGAAACATATCGCTCTCTATTTCGTGAATTTCGTGATGTATTTTCTTGGTATTACGAGGAAATTATAGGCATAGATACTAGTATCATTGAACACACTATTAATATGTATCCTGATGTAAAGCCGATGCGTCAACGCCTTCGTCCTGTTCATCTGAAGAAGGCCACTTGAAAAACTTTTACGTTCTGGTTTCATTTACCCCTTTCTTCTAACTGAGTGGGTTTCTAACACCATTCCTATCATGAAAAAATAAGGAACCATTAGAGTGTGCGTCGATTATCAGGATGCCAATCTTGCTTGTCCAAAAGACATCTATCCTACTCCCTTTATCAACCAGATTATTGACGATTGTGCTGGATGCAAAATATTTTCTTTCATGGATGGATTTTCCGGTCACAATAAAATCAATATCTGCCCAGAGGATCAATACAAGACAACATTCATCTGTCCTTGGGGCACATTCGCTTATAGGAAACTACCGTTTGGTTTAAAGAATGTTGGGGCCACTTTTCAGAGAGCAATGGATTATGCTTTCAATGACATCAAGCACATTGTTCAACCCTATCTAGATGATTTACCCATGCATTCATGAAATCACACTGATCACCCGATGTATTTGAGAGCCATCATTTTACACTGCTGACACTACAAAATATGCCTCAATACACATAAATGTGTGTTTTGTGTTGGTTCTGGTCGTTTTCTTGGATTTGTCATCTCAAAAGAAGGAATTTGAATCGACCCATTTAAGGTCCATGCCATTCTTGATTTTCTTGCACCATCATATTTACTTCAGATACAAAAACTTCAAGGAAAGGCTAACTTCCTGAGGAGGTTCATACCCAACTATGTTGAAATGGCTAAAGGATTTACTCGGCTATTGAAAAAGGGGTTTCCCTTCCATTGGGACCAAGTTGTGCAAGCTTATTTTGATGTTGTCAAGGATACTCTTATCTGGGCATCATTAATGTATCCCCCAAATTATCAGAGTGATTATTTCTTATATATCGTCGCGGCTGATATGACCATTTCTATGGTATTGTTCCAAGTAGAAAATGGGATAGAACATCTGATCTATTATTTGAGTCGTAATCTCAATGATATGGAAGTGAAGTATTCGTACGTAGAAAAGCTTGCCTTGGAAGTTAATCAAGCTGTCCAAAGATTTCGCCAATATATCGTGCTCTGGAAAACCATTGTCATTTTTTATTGCAACCCCATGACTTATATCTTATCATGCCAATTATTGGGGGGAAAGTATTCAATATGGATTATCATTTTGCAAGAATTTGATTTAGAATTACTTAAATCTAGGTCAAAGAAGTCTTTAGTTTTGGCTGAGCTTCTCTGTAACCTTCCCTCTGATAGTACTGCTACTAGGTTAGAACCATCTATTTCTGACTAGTCTTTATTTCTGATCGCATCATATGATCCTTGGTATGGGGATTTTATCATTTATCTCCAGACCTAGACTTTTCAGCCCGATACCTCTCGCTCTGACCAGCGACATATTCGATACTAAGCCAAATATTATCTGATTGTCGGCGATACACTTTATCATCGTAGTGTTGATACAATTTTAATAAGGTGCCTCACTCATGAGGAGGCCGAAAAGGTTTTAAACGATTTTCATTCTGGGGCTTGTGGTGGACACTTTTTTGGATACGCTACTGCACAAAAGATACTCCGTGCTGGTTACTTTTGGCCTACCATATTTCACGACTGCATCCTCGTGGTCAAAATTTGTCATGCATGCCAGATATTTGATCGTAAAATCTGCAAACTACCAGCGCCAATCCATCTTGTTGTATCTATGGGATCATTTTTGAAATGGAGCATTGACTTCATGACCTGTAACCGTTGTTCATCCAGGGGGCATGGTTATATTATTGTCACAATAGACTAATTTACGAAGTGGGTCGAAGCGATGCCTACATTCAACAACACATGAAAAACCACTACATTGTTTTTCTTTAATCATGTCATTGCATGGTTTGGGGTCCCACTGGCTATAGTTATAGATCATGGGAAGAATTTTTGCAACCACATGATGACTGAATTAACTATCAAGTTAGGGTTGTCACATGATAATTCTGCTCCTTATTATCCACAATCAAATGGAAAAGTTGAAGCTATCAACAATATTCTTAAACATATTCTTCAGAGAATGATAGGAGTTTGTAAAAGAAACTAGAATTTGATCCTATACTCGGTCTTGTGGGTGTACCGAACCTTGGTAAGAAATGCAACCAAATTTACTCCCTTTCAATTGGTGCATGGTTTGGAAGCTATCTTGCCAATCCATTGTGAAATACCATCCTTAAAACTCGCAATCAACTTGTTACCTGGCACCTCAGAAGAATAAGTGCGTATTTTTAACCTCATCCATCTTGATGAAACACTTCGTGAAGTCTAATTTGCCAACGAAGTGATAAGATTCATATAAAGGTGTAGTACGAAAAAAATGTCCAGCCTCACATTTTCTCAGAGGGTGACTCAGTCCTTCTTTATGATCATGAAGATGATGTAATAGGTACAGGAAAATTTGAGCCATTATGGCATGGCCCATATATTTTCAAAAGAGTTCTTGCTAAGGGTGCCTATGAGTTGGTGGATTATGATAGAATTCCATTGGCACAACCCTGAAATGAGTTGTATCTGAAACGTTACTATGCTTAATCATGAGTGTAGTAATTTTTTGTATTATATTGTATATATACACTTTTGATTTTCATTCACTATCTTAGTTTCTTTTTTAGAGTTTTCTTGACGTTAGTAATCCTCTTTACATTTCATCGTAGATGTCTGAATCTTTGGAACCATTTGTTGGATATGCTGATGGTGCTAGTCGTAGTACGCAGAATCTTCCTCTGCAACGTGGGCCATTTTCACTCTGAATGACGAGTCAGTGATTTTTCAAGGGATTTGTATCGGTAGATCAACAAAGAATATCGTTGAGTATAGTGCGTTGATAGAAATTTTCTTTGATGCCATTTCATTTGGTATTAATTGCATCATCATAAGTTTAGACTCACAACTTGTGGTATTACAACTTACTAGTGTTTATACTGTTAGAAATCCAACATTGCATCGTTTGTTCCTAAGAGTTCAAATTTTGGAAAGACACTTCTATTTTATTCAATATCAAAATATTTCCAGAAACTTGAACACATTGACTGATTCTTTAGCTAATCACGTTTTAGACAGACATTTTCAACACATGTAAAGATACATTCACATAATTGAATAATATTGCGCAATAAACGTAGGAAAATACTAAAATCCAATAGATATATAGTTATAGGTTCTTACAAAAATTTGTGCCCAAGACACATTGGTCATATGACCTAAAAACGTATGCAACATGTCAAAAGTAAACTAGTGATGCTCTGGTAACATGCTATAGATCTAGATTTCCTATGCAATAACCACATCCAGTGGTTAGGAATGCCTATAGTGCAGCACTGCAGTTGCATGGGTAACTCTTTGATCCATCAATCCGGAATCCTGAAGGACAACCCCTCTATGTGCTGTCGAAGTTCACATAGAGTCTCAACCATATCTAAATCCTGAAGGACTAATCTCCTGACATCCCTCTCTGCTGGCTCATCTTCCCCATGCTTTGGTTCCTCCACCAGTTAAATTCAACCAACATTTTCATTACATTAACACTTTAGTTTAGTCTTGGGAAAACATTAAAATACAAAAATATTGTATAAACCTTAGGAAAATAAAAAATATGGTCAAAAAATTCTTACCTATTGCACCTTACTGAGCGGCTTCTGGGAAATCTAAGTCTGGAACTCCTCGGAAATCGACGCCTGCATATGCATACTCATCGATGGCGATAACCTATCACTTGAACAAGGCGAAGAATGCAGTCGAGAACACAATGGATGATTGGCCTGCATGCCTAGCCATTAGTTCTACCCATCTTTGCATCCTCGGATCTCTATGGTTAGACACACCCAGTGTCACATGCTGAGGCTGCATCAGTGGAATCCGCTCTAAGGAAAATGAAATGAGGATCGAACCATAAATAAAGTTTTTATTCTTTCCTCCCTTTGCGTTGTTCAATTGTTATTTTATTTGAGAAAGTACAACTTCAGACTAATTGAAGATTGTTGGCTCCATGCACTCTAGTGCATACTGCATATATGATCTATTTACTACATGTAGTGTAACAGTTCCGGCAAGTTTTGCGATCATGAAAAGAATGGTTCTCAAAGTAAAATCTCGAATGTCACGGATGTTTATTTTCCCATACTTTCTTGGCTCTGACCCTGGATAGCAATATTGAAAAAAATAATCTCTCACCATCTCTCCTTCGTGAGCAAACCCTAAGAGGGAAATAGGCAAGCCTCTCCTTGACAAGCCTGTCAGAAAATACACATCCTCCACTGTAATAGGAACCACTTTGTTCCTAATGTAAAATGCCTCAATATACGGATCCCATGCTCTAACTAGGAACTCCAAGAGTTATATTTGTTGCCTCATCCCTGAAAAGTGTAAGTACTTTAACAACCCACCATCTCTTAGGGATCTTACTGTACCCGAATAATTTAGGGAAATCATACTTTTTTCTTCATGCTCTCTTTCTCTCCAAGTAATCATCATTATAGTCCGATGAAATCCTAAAACATAACCATAAGTTAGACTCCTTTTCATGCAAAAAATTAGGAAAATGTTGGCTACAATGTGTTAGGTCCCTGTAATTTGTCAGATTGGAAAGACCAAATTGAACAAGGGTAACATCAAACCAGTCTTTGGAGCCCTAGGACCTAGCCTTCTTGGACTCAGACAGGGCTTTCGCTATATTTGTATAAAAGATGTAAAATTGATTGATTTTAGGGTTTTGATTTTAGGCTACTTATAATGATAAGGTTTGTTTGTTTGTTTGGTTGGTTGGGTAGGTTGTCAAGTAGAATAGATAGGGTGAGAGAGATTCAGACCATTGGGCTATGGAGTCTGCAAAAGGTCTTGGAAAAGTACAACAAAAGGTCAAGGGTGTTTTAGAGGGCAAGTTAACAAAGTCAGATGAATCTTCAAAGCTTATGTGAGTGAAGTGAACATTAAATTGTGAGATTAGTAGGTTTAAAGGGAAGTTAAGAATCCTATAACAAATAATTTAACAAGAAAGGCCTTTAAGGTCACTATACATAAAGCAAAAACCAAAGGCAGGGCATACCATAAACTTCTTTGATCAAATTTCACTAAGTAAACCCTAAGACAACAATCCAACAAACCCTAGAGAGTAAGGAACTTGTAAATTCTCTAGTGATTTCACCTTCAGGAAAAGCAAGCATTCAAGATAACATATAGTAATGATAAAAGAGAAGGGAACTCCTAAATTCATTAATCAAACTACAAAATACCTTCAAAGTGACTATTCAAGATAGAAAAAAGGATAGGGCAAACATAAAACTCTTCAACAAACCCTAATTAGTAAACTTCAAAGAAAAGACCTCAAAAACAATGTTTTAAGTCACACCAAAGGACAAGGCTAACCATAAAATTCTTTGGAATTGGCTCCATTAAATCATTCTTAAGACAAACAAGCTGAGTAAAACTAGAGAGCAATTAAGAATTCTCTAATCTGACCTAGCAGAGGAAAACATTAGAGCAATAGAATCATACAGACTTAAGGTGCTTCTAACATCATATATTAAGCTAAATTTTCTATTCTATTGCAAGAGAAAGATGTACAATATGTAAACAGAAGAAGACAAGTTTAAAATCAGAAAAAACATCACCATTACCCATGTTCATGAATCCTGCAAATGTGCTTGTCTTATTGATATTCAATCCAAAACCTTCACAATGCTCCAAAGCCAAAAACTCCTTACAACTCAAAGTCTACGAAGTTTATCTCAACAATAAACCGAAATGATAAATGAAGCCTCGATGCAGTATTTAACCTGCAAAGGAGGACCAAAACCCTAGCTAGGGTTTTAAAATGTCATTAATTAAACATAAATTTCATTTTTTCCTATGAGACCATGCAAGGCCTAAGGCACAAATATCCTAACTTAATAAATGCAAAAATAAATTCTAACATAACTCCTCAAATAAATTTGGAGTGATTTTCCTATTAAGCCATCAAAATAATTTTTTCATTAACTCCTTGTGTGTTTTTTTGACTTTCAAGAAAGGGCGCAGCGTCAAGGTACAAGGGCATAGCACCAGGCCAAGGGCATAACGCCAAATCTGGAAAAATTGCCTCTTTTGCAACTAAGATTTGGAGGCCTTCCCGGTGTCCAAATGAGCTCCATGATAGCTCATTAGAAAGGTTTTCCTATATATTTTCCAAATATGCCTTTAGTTTCAAATTTGGTTCCCAATTTACTATTAAAAAACTCATTCTCCAAAGACTTATTAGGGCACAAAGCCAGTGCTAAAAAGAGGGTAGAAAGGTGATTTTTTGCTTGTTTTTGTTACTTTTGGAGGACTAGTTTTGCTCCAAATGAGCTGAAATTTTCTATGAGTGATGTCCTTGGCATCATGAACATGAAAATGTAAGCCATTCATTCGTTTGGTGCCCCAAAAAAAGAGCACAACGCTAGTGGGGCTGCGCACTTGTCCCTTCAAAATAGTCAAAATTTCAAAAACTTAAAAACATGCCAAAATTTGGGATTTGTCTTGCTGATCATGTTTGGGATGCTTGTAGGGATGCATCAGTAAGAATTTCAAGCCTTTCTTTGTCCTTTACCTCTTCCAGGGCTTGAATATTTGCAAGGGCTCGTTCGAGCTTGGCCCTTGCAATCTTGTTTCTTAAGGCATAATGCCTTGCCATCTTCTTTTGCATGTCAAGGTCCCTCTTGATATTTTCCAGCTGATCCTCTATGTGCGCATTTTGCATTTTTAGCCAAGAATCCTTATCATAATATATTTCCATGGTAGGTAGCTCACTTGGACTGAGTTGCTCTGCCAATGCTGTCTCTTGCTCTCTTTCTTTGGCTAAGGCTTTCTTCAATCTAATTGTCCTTGGCCTTCTCCTAGGAAGTTGTTCTTCCTCTTCTTTAGTGTGATCAAGAGTGCCCAAGACCTCATCTAGATTTTCCTTGGCTTTTCCAACCTCTTTCTGAGCTCTGATAGCTCTAATCTCATAGATAGTGTTCTCTGCCTCCAGTTTCTTGTTTTCAACCTCAAAGAAGTGGATCACATTCTTAGCCCTACCTATATTGTCTTGTAGATCTTTAATATGATCATATTTTCTTTTTATCAACATGATTTTAATCCTTTCTTCATCCTCACTCTCAAGGTCAATCAGTTGAAACTCTTATTCAGTCTCATGTTTGTCTTCCTCCTCTTCATTAATGACCTTTTCCTTACCTTTTTCAAGTTGTTTGGTTGATGTAGAAGGCATGGCCCCTTGCCTGTTAAGGGCAGCAAACACATGCCTATTTCCCCTCTTGTAGGTCAAAGGAAAAGGCTCAATGTTACTCATCTCAGTTCCATCTGTGTCACTACCATTATCAATGCCATCATCATTGCTATCATCACTGCCATCCGCTTCACTACTTTATGCCTCATTGCTCTTTGCCTCACTTCCTTCTTCACTGTTTGATGCACTAGTACCATGAGATGATGGTGAGGGATTGTGAAAAGATGATGAAGGAGGATCATCCTGAGGTGAAGGAATTTGAGTGAATGGTGAGGTGGAAGAGTCATCATGAGGTGATGGAATGTGAGTGGATGGTGATGCATGAGTAGTGGGGTGTGGTGGTGATGGAGGAATATGAGGATGAGAAGATGAAGGGACGTATTGCTACTAATGGCCTTGTCGAGTGGTGAAAACCTCATGGGAAATGAAGGTCTCCCATGGAATACATTTCTACTATAGTTGGTGTATAAAAACCATTTTAAGAAGTGAGTGATGGAAGAGGATTTTCATCTGCTGAGGATAGTCTCTCTTTTGCACTATGTAGGAAATTTTATCAATGCTTCTATAGAGGTAATAATGTATGTGCAACATCCTCAATCTAGTAAAGTGTATAAGAATCTTGATGTGGTAGGAGTAAAGACGGGATAAACTTCCCTCACATGTAAAATACTTCATGATAATTCTCATCATAGGTGCATATCTATCAAGCAGGTGAGAGAAAGGAAAGATGGATTTATTTTGGTATTTGTACCTAGGCTTTAGGTAGGGTTCAAAGTAACTCATGTCAAGATTGGCCTGCTTGAACCATTTCTCCCCTACACTAGGTATTCCTATGGCATTGGCAATAGCATCTGTAGATAGCTGAAAGGTGACCCCTGCAAGGTTAACTTGTTTGTCATGCAAGTTAATGATAAATAGCCTAGTTAGCTCAGGGTGGTTTTGCATATGCTACACCTTTTCACAAAATTCATAGCAACCTACATGTTTAAAACATGAAACAGTAAGGGGAGACACCATTAGCTCCCTTATTTTGATGGGTTCAAATTTGTTGATATTTCCACCTTTGTGCTCATGCCTCCTTGGCATTTGAGCCTCTACATCACTGCCACTGTCTCCCTCTCTTGACATTTGAAAACTCTGTTTTACTAACCCTAGAGTGTGAATGAAGAGATGGTGATGAAATGGAAGTTTAGGCTAATGAGGGAATGAGTAAGTGAGGGTATAGGTATATCAGGCTGAGTGAGAGGCTAAAAAAATTAATGACACCCCCCAGCTATGAAATTACCCTTTGTTTTGACTGATACTCTTCATAGGTAGATGGAAGGAGGTTCAAACAATGATTTCAAGCATGAAATTTAGGGTTCTCTTAGGGTTTCATTTCCATTTAAGGAAGAATCATCAAAATTGCTTGAAGATGAGTGTATGTGATGGTACTTACCCTTAAAAATTCTTGAAGGACCCTAGGATAAAACTTGGAAGCAGTTTGAGATGACTTGAGTGGTTAGATTGGTTAGAAAGCCCTCTTGGCCAAGCGCACAGCGCCAAGGCCAAGGGCACAACACCGATGCTAAGTACGCAACGCCAATGCTGAGGGCGCAGTGCTTGTGGTATTCTTGACCGGGCTTGTCGGGTAAGGGCGCATCGCCTTCCCCAGTGCGCAACACTCACTTCTAGGCATGCACCGTCTTTGTAATTTGTATGGAAGATTTTTTCCAAGGCACAACGCCCGATCCTAGGTGTGTAGCGCTAGGCAAAATTGTCCAAATTTGACTTGGAAACTCTCAAATTCTTCACCCTGAGTTCTCTGATGATTTTGCAAGGCAAAAATGATTTTTTTGAAGTGTTTAGATGTGCCTTTATAGAAATGTATATTTTAATTTATCTTTAATAACCCATTTCCTAATGTTTAAAACCCATTTTTCTCCTTTCCACTAATATTCCTTTATACTTTTTCCTATAGGTTACTGAAATCACTGAATTAGATTTTCTTTTGGTCTTTGAGACTTGACATGTTTATTTTGATAATTTTGTGATGATTTTAGATACCAACATTCTCAAACCTTCTGTGGTTTCCATCATGAAGTTCAACTCAGCTTTTCACCTTTTCTCACTAACCTTTTTACATTGTTTGCATGTAGGTGACTGAAATGATGAATTTGACCTTTCCCTTTGCTTATTAACACATGAAAAGTTCACCTTGGAAAATTTGGGGTGATTGCACACAGTGGCACTTCTTCAAATTCTTGTGTAATTTCCACCATGAAACTCAACTTAACCTTTTCACCTTTTTTTCTTGTAGTTTGTTGCAGTTATGAAATTTTCTTTTCTTCTAATCCTTGAGGCATGACATGCTCATTTGACACCTTTGTGATTTAGCCATACAGTAGCATCTTCAAAATCCTCTTTTGCTTCCACCATGGAGTTCAACTCATCATTTCACCTTCTTTGACTACTTTCCCAAAAACCTAGGTGTTTGGAGTGCTTTACAACAATCATCAGTGTTGTCTTCTAAGTTCTCTATAGCCCTTTCAAGTTCATTTATTTATGTCCATTTCACCTCACCTTTTTCCCTATCTCATCAATAGTCTCTGATAGAATTTCTTCATGCTTGGTTTTGTGTGCCTCCTCCAGGTCATTTCTGCAATTGATCACTGTTTGGCACTCTACTGGACCATCAAGATCAAAAACCCTAATCATCTATAAGAACAAGTGTTTCCTCTCTTCCTTGTTGCAATTTGTCTTCATTCAAGAGTAGAACACCTACCTTACAAGTACTTTCTGCTGATAGGCCTTTCAAAACTCCTGCAGAAGTGTCAAAGTTTGTCCATTTTCCTCATTTGCAGTCTCTGAACTGGAGGGATAGTCTTCTTTGGAAATATTTTAGGTCTTCCTTGAATAATCATGTCTTGACATTCTATTACATCTAAGCCAGATTCTAGCAAAGGAAAGGCAGTGTTTGAAACACTAATGATGACCTTAAAACATGTGAAACCCTAATTGACCTAGTGGGAGGGTCCTTTGACATGATCTTGACTGAAAATTGGTTTGGAGGCTTCAAGTGAAAAACATAGTATTTTTCAAAGTGTTGTATTGAAGATCCAAAATCCAATGTGCTTGATTTATCTAAAGAGCCTACAGAGATAGTTTTGATGCCATCAATGCTTGAGGGACCTAGGGAACATGGGAAAAGGTTAGCTATAGGAAACCTTAGAGGGAAAGTGGAGTCATGGACAGGGGAAAAATGGGCCAATGAGGTTATAAGTAGAGAAGGAAGCTTAAAATGAGAGGTATCAACCCATAAGGAGTTTGTAGGAGTGACAAGGTGACCATGAAATGGAAAATTGATAGAATAGTGAAAATTTTTCTATAAGATTAATGAAGGCAATGAGATTTCTGAAACTCACAATATTCTAGCAAGGTTGTTTTCAGAAATCTAGAACCAATCTATAATCATCTACAGATAGTGAAAAATACTGATGACTAACATAATGAAAGAATGAAGAATATGAATTGCGCCCAATGTAGTCTTGAACAAGGGATAGTGCATTGCATATTCACCTAGGCTTAAATTTAGGTGCTTCACAACGCAATTTTCAATGCTCAAGGGTGCGTTTCCCTCTTTGGAAAAATAATTTACCCTAAGGGGTCCAAATCCATAAAAAATTGCAATGAAACGAAATGAATTGACTACTGAAATAAATAGAGGGTTGATGGCACCAACCTGGATCAAGCGACCATGGAAATCATCCACAGAATCGATCGCAATCAATGGATGAAGTTCGGGGGAAAGAACAGGTTCAAAGCTCCAAAATCCAAATGATAACTTTCAAGTGGTAAAAATTAATAGTAAAACTCTTTTAATTAGTCATTTTATTATTTGCAAATCATATTTATTGTCATGACTATGGTTTTATTCTATTTTTATCATGAAACATGTATTTTTAATACATTTGATGTTGTTCTGAACATGTCTTGCAACTCGTGAGCAAATTAGTCGTGCAGATTTATTTGAAGAATGATTTCACCACAAAGCATACTTTTATCCTTATTTTTCGAGCTTTTTTAAAAATGAAAAAGGACTTGAAGCGCATTTTTATCTCTTTTTCGAGCTTCAATAACAACGAAAAAGGAACCCTTGGAGTATTCTTTTAGCTCTTTTCAGACTCCAATAATGTGAAAATATTTCCAAGCACTTGTATTTTTGAGCTCGTAAAAGTAAATGAATTGATATCTACTCAGTATAATTTTAACCCTTTTCCAGACTGAGATATATTATTTATGAAAAATGAATGCCTTAGTCGAACATGGCTAAGAGGTTCTCTCAGATATTATTTTACACTTTTTCAGATCTGAACGACAACTTTACGAAAAAGTACTTATGGAGTTTTCTTTCATCCTTTTTTTCAAATTCTCTAAATATGAAAAAGGACTAGGTTGTCACTGTCGTTAGGCTCATTAAAACATAAAATAGTGACAGGCTTATCGATCATGGCAAGAATCGAGTTTCATTCATTGCTAGACTCGTGAAATTATTAAATAGCGATATATTGTTTTTCCGAAAGGTTGAATTGCAGATCAAGCATATTTTATCCTCCTTAAGCTTGTTAAAAAATAAAAAGGTACTAGTCGACAAATGACCAGGGAAAATTTGGGAAAGTGAACAAATTTTTTAATGGTAGCAGGTCACTCTTGAACATGACTCTTCACTCCATCATCCTGACTTTTTGGGTTGGGTAATATTCTTGATGGTTCATTCATACCTATGGTTCATCATACCTTCACTTTAGTTTTGGGTCAATGCTGCCAACTCATCTCAGTGTTTCCAGTATGTTCGAGAGAAGTCATCTAGTGAATACTCATCCTTTTGCAAGACTCATAAACCTTCATTCTCATGACAGTCATCCCTGAACATTGCTATATCAAGTCATACTTTTTCTCTGAAATTAGTAATTCCCATTTCACAATAAAGTGACTTCCTGTCGACGTCAAATCATCATGCAGGAAGTTCACTTAGAAACATCATATTCCAGTACCATGAGGCTTGTTACAACATCGACAAGATCCTCGCTTCCTGACTTTTGACTGAAATATTTTTTTTGGCGTTCGACATCAAATCATCTATTCACGCCTTACAAAATGTACTATAATACCTTGAGGGCCATTGACATTAATGGTGGTTCTCTCACATTTTTTAACAACTCACATCATTGGCTGGTAATCAAACAATGTCTTACCATGTTTGACTACAAATCATATATTCGCATGGCTAGACTTGTACCTGAATGATCGAGTGAATGAGATAAATAGACCGCGGATCTAGTTTTAGCCATCTGGGCTGCGATTTAAGGATTTTTGTACACATCATATGTACGGTGACCTTACATACAGATCATCATCCGAACATGGGCCTATATCTGTAGTCATGTCTTTATTGGGCAACATTCCAATATAGATGACTTTCTAAACTATGTACATGTTATTAGATAGTTTATGTGCTAAGCATGGGAATGCCTTCCCTTAAAAATTCGCATTTAGGAGGATATATCATGATGTATTGTAAGATTGATGCAGGTGACCACTCCACTTCAACTCCAACTCATCACAATGTAAAGCACATCATTCAAAAAATATTGTTATTATTATTTTGACTTCATGCTTTAGGGGGAAATCTGTTATAGGTAAATTTGGGCACCATTCCCAATGACCTGGTTAAACTGGACATCATCCCCAAAACCATGAATAGGGTCTATCGTCCCCTATCATTTCAGTTGCTACATGCCCTAAGACAAAGAACAAGAACAAATCATCCATGAATTCCATTGCAAGGTTTCCAAGATTTGAAGTACATGTTATATCACCTATGAGCTCACCAACACAGTCTCTCAAGGAACTAAATTCTTTGCATATGCAACTACCTCCATTCAAGGGTGCTCTACAAAGCACTCCCCAACATTCAAGGGTGCGTTGGTCAATTGAAAGCGAAATTCTTTTTTTTTTTAATCTCCACATGGCCAGCACCTTCTAGAAGAGTGCATATGTGTCAAAATTTGAATCCATATGTCCATTCAACACCTATGAGATGGGAACATGTCTTTCCTATTATTAGAAATTCATTGATTACGAAACTACCTTCAGCTCATCTATAAATTGCGCACAGATCCTAGTGCTTGAGAAGGAAGAAATTTGGTAGAGAAATGTTGTTGGAATCTCAATTGAGGGTTTGATTTGAGTGATATGTTGTTGGAGAGATGTTCATTGTGATGAGGCTGGGATGATGCTGGATTTGGTGACATCAAATCATCTACTGGTTGTAACCTCCCCTTCTATCCATTAATAAAGATTGTTGCTTACTTTACCACATATGTATCTGTATAAGCTTTTGTATTTCATATTATGGATTCTTATCTGATGTATATGTTTCATGTTTCATTGATTTAAATGATTAAAGTGAATAGCCATATGTATATTGCAATCTCTTTGTTGTTTAGTGTTTATATTTGTAGGAACTAGTCTAGCGATCAAGCTTGGATTGGAAGCTACAACAAGAGGAAAAAAGGAGAATAGGAAGCGCTTGGACTCCAAGTAAGTTTCTCCATCTTTTTGTATGTCTATTTACTATTATAGAAAGTATCTGCAAAGTATTTGATCTGTTGTTCTAAATGCATAACACCCCATTTACAGAATTTGTTTTATTCGTAATTCATAATTCTACATAACAACCTTTTCTTCCACTATTTAGTATATGCTAAAGGCAATCTAGTGTTAGACCGTGGACGAAAACTTTCCCTCTATGGATAATGGGTTGCAAACAAAAATGGAAAAAATGGATGCAACCTATAGGGAAAGATCATAAAGGATAATTAGGATTCAGGTATTGAATGGCTCATTGGGTATTCAAAGTGCTTCATCACCCTATTTCGTGTGTAATAACGCCAATTTGCTTGAAGAATCAACCAAGATCAAGTTTATAATTAAATTAATTGATTTCATTTGTACATTGTGTCACCGCCTTTGCCTTTAACAAATTCCAAAAGTGAAGTGGATAGTCAAGAAATTAGTTCATTTACTTCTAAAAACTCAAATTAATGGAGGGAACTTGTCATTATTTGCAGGAAGTGAGTCTAGTGGGATATATTGAACAATCAAATGCATTTCCTCCAATTCCATATTAAATGTTATCTAGAAGTAAAACGTTGAATTCAGAGGTTTTCGTTTCTGTATCTCCACACTAAGGTTCCTGAGGGCTTGTAAATTCAAAAACCTTAAATTAAGATTTCCTTCACATTAAACATTTTACTTAGGCCTATTAATATAATGGTATTTCACAGTAGCATGGATTGACTAAATTAAACAAGTGCAAGTTGTAGTATTAATTACAATGTGCATATACAATTGTTTGTGCTCAACCTAGTCTCCTAAATTGAGTTCATTTAATTGTCAACCAGGGTTGGTAAACTGCTGAAGTGTGGTGCACTATATGTGCCTAGGTGTTTGTTTCTTACTGCGTTGTGTCTAGTGTTTTATGATGTTTTTGGGTTTTTTATGGTTTTATGTTCACAAGGGAAAGAACTAAATGCTGGTGGAAAGAAGCTAATGGTTAAAAACAGAGTGAAGCCTAAATTATTGATGACAAATGACAAATGCAAATACTGAAACAAAACCAAACCTAAACTATGACTTAGCAAAATACAAAGCTTGATAATGACTTCAAGAAAATAAATCACAACATGAACTTAACTTGTCCAATTCATTCATTAAAGATGTTTTGGAAGAGCTTGAGAAATGGGCAGCTAAGTGTAAATAAAGTTCTCCTAACTAAACAATTAAAAAATCAACCTATAATGATACAACATCTCATCCATGATTAAAGGTTTATTGAAACATATTTGGAAAAGAACATTTGTAACATCATAATATCTCTACTCTAAAACTAGCTCCTAATTCTATTCTGCAACTTAGTTTAACACCACTAAACCTCACTCAAAAGTTATAGATTTCCTTTTAGAATAGTCTTTGAGGAAAGGCTTGTTTGTGAAATGGTAAAAAGGTTGCAAAAGTACTCCGGGCCTTAGACTGATACTATCTTCTGTCCAGATGATTATGAGTTAATATAGGTTTGGAACAAAAGAAGTTTTGTAAATAATGAAGACCGTGGTATTTAAGTTTAACAACTAATGCAATTTAAAATGCAATGGATGGCAACTAAAATTGGAATGTAAATACAGTGAGCTAAGCTAGAACTGAACTAGGGTGCTACTAGTCTACAGTGGACAGTGCTAAACTGAAAAGCCATTATCAAACTTGAAACGAAATAACAGAGCATGAACTAAATGCAATTTGCCTCCGGAGTGCTCTAACTAAGTTATCATGCAATTAATCTATGGGATTCTACAACCTATTTCGTTCATCATGAACGGTATTTTGGAAGAGCTTGTTAGAACAATCCTAGCTGTACAATTCAATGCAATTGAATACAAATATAAAAACTGAAAGCAAATACAATGCAAAACTAAGACATCACAACTATTTCCTACTCATTGTTATGATGTTTTGGAAGAGCTTTTTAAGAGTAAGATTAGCTATGCTACTTAGTGTAAACAAGCAACTGAATCCTACAGTATCACAGTTATGCCTTAGTCATCATAATGATATCTTGGAAGAGTTTACTAAAGTAAGTTTAACTGTGATAATGAACGAAAGGAATTGCAAATAAAATCTATAACACTACAGCCATTTCTTATTCATTGTAATGATCTTTTGGAAGAGTTTCTTAGAACAAGTATAGCTATAATGATTAATGAAATTAACTATAAACGTAAACTTCAAAAACTTGAAAACAAACTAAGATACTTATCTAAATTGCAAAAGTAAAGCTGCTCAGGAGGCAGGGGCCCTCTACCACCAGAGTAGCACGAAATCTAGCTCAAGATCCACTCAATACGTTCGAAGAAATGCTGTCTTCTTCATTAAAGGAAAATAACTTAAAACAGAGTATTCTCGAACTTCAAAAATATAGCAGTCAATCCATGAAATCTTATCAAAATCTATAACTTGTCTCTCGGTTTCCCGAGTTACATTTATAGCAAATCTTCATAACAGAACTTGAGATAATACGGGGATCATTGTCTTTTCATATCAAAATCGGACTAGAACTCTAAAGGTGGCAGCGTAAAATGACAAAGGACATCTAGACTGTCCTTGTCCTATTAGGAGTTTGTCTCCTTGTGTGAGTTCCCACGTACAAAACCACGTCCAGAATTCCGTTAAATATTCATGGTGAGCAACAAATGCTGAGGACATGATGTGGAATACACCCATGTGTGGCTTTTCCTGAGAGGACACCTGGAACATGCTTGAACGTGAAGACAACTGCAGAATTGGCAACTAGCTACGAAATGTCTGCATTCTGTAGCTAGTTTCAGTTCAAAATGTATTACAATCACAAAATCACAAAACTTAGCAAGTTAGCCATGATATTCATTCTTAAAGCAATTTTAACTAATTTCATTGATCATTTGAGCATGGGATAACAATGGACAAAAGAAAATGGAGTGAAGTATGATGGAAGAAAGAACAATCTTGGGGCTCAACAACAATTATGCGAAATAAATCCTAGATTAGGATGTGGAGTACTAAGTTATCTATTGTAGAGTAGTAGGGTTGGATTTCATGAGGATAGATCCATGTCAGCCATGTACATGTGGCCCTTTTAATTTTGTTACATAGTTGAGTCACATTATTTATACTCTAGAGTAACGTCCCAATTATCAGTCCCATGGATGAAATATTACGAATGACATTTCTATATGAGATAAAAAATGACATGACTTAGCTATATACTAGCCTAGATCCATCTTAACTATGGATCTATCAAGTGCCGAGAGGAATCAAATCTCTCGAGGTGCAAACCTCTTTTTTGAGTGCAAAACTTGAGGAAAGGTTTTCACCTCGAGAGATTTGATCCCTCTTGGCACTTGATAGATCCGTAGTTAAGATGGATCTAGGATGGTTTAAGTTGTGTGCGACCCAGGAAATTCTATCGATAATATGAGGAACATATGATTAATTTTATTAATAATATGTAAATACATATAATATTAATATAACCATTTTAAATATGCTAAATATGTTTGAGATTTATTGAGTCATTTTAATTTTAAATTTTCTTAGTTAATGATAAATATTGTAAAAAAAATTTAATGATGAAAAATGATGAAATCAAATTTTTGAATGCAAAGAGACAATGTAATAATATTGAATGATAGAAAATGTGAATAATAATAATGTAGTCAATTACAAATAGCCTTCATTGTGATCAATCTCAAACTATTGTCTTCTACTATTCTTATTGTCACCCTTCTTAGTTTTGTCATCTTTTCATATCGATTATATGAAAAAGACAGTAGAAATCATAAATCATAAAGAATTTAAATATTTAGCTCGAGTTGTTGTAGTAAAAATCATACCTTAAATCTCTTTCTCTCCAATATTAGGTTTAATTAAACTATAACACAAAAATCGTTCTACATTGTCAATATTTTTTTGTGCTAACACTGAAATCAATGCACACTATTAATCCAATGACTTTAAAATTAATGTACCATCATACATCCAATTAAATCAAATCAGAAATCAACATATACACTGAAATCAATGCATCTAATGCAAGAAATCAAATAAGATTAGAAAACAACATCTACATAAAAATCAATTTATCTAATGCAAGTAATCAAATAGGATTAGAAATCAACATCTACACTCAAATCAATGCATCTAGTGCAAGTAATAAAATAGGATTAGAAACTAACATATACACTAAAATCAATGCATCTAGTGCAAGCAATAAAATAGGATTATAAATTACCATTTGCACTAAAATCAATGAATTTAGTGCAAGAAATCAAATAGGATTAGAAATAATTGATATTGAAATTAGTGCATATAGTGTAAGTAATCAAATATAATTATAAATAAACATGTACATTGAAATTAATGCGTCTAGTGAAAGAAATCAAATAGGACTAGAAATAACCATCTACACTGAAATCAATGCATTTAGTGCAAGCAATCAAATAGGATTAGAAGTAATTTACATTGAAAACAATGCATCTAGTGCAAGTAATCAAATATTGTTAGAAATAAAAGTCTACACTAAAATCAATGCATCTAGTGCAAGAAATCATATAGGATTGGAAATCACCATCTACACTGAAATCAATGCATATATTGTAAGAAATCTTCTTCCCTCTCTCCCCCATCCATATATATCTATATTTCCCTCCATTTCTCCTTCTTTGACTCTTTATCTCACCCCCACAAACACACACACTCTCTCACTCCATATTTATCAATCTCTTTGTCCCTGTCTCCCTGTCTCCATATATATCCTTTATCTTCACCTTCCCTCTATATCTCTATTTCCATTTGTCTCTCTATATCAACCCCAAAACATACACTCTCTTTCTCCAATCTATCTATCTGTCACTCCCTCCTCCTCTGCCTCCCTCTACCCCACTTCTATCTCTCTCCCCTCCTGATATCCTCTCTTGCTCTCCCTCCGTATTCCTTATCACTCCTTCTCTCTCTATCTCTCAAACTTTCACTCTCTATGTCTTTCTTCTTACCACCCTCTCTCTCCCCCTCCATCTCTCTCTATCACTATCTCTCTCTCTCTCTCTCTCTCTTCACCTTCTAACTTTGTCGCTTATGCCTGTCTCTCTCCTTCTCTCCCCCATTATCTCCATATCTTCCTTTTTTGTCTCTGTATCTCACCCCAAAACACGCACACTCTCTCTCCATCTTTCCCTTGTCACTCCCTCTATCTCTCCACTTATCACTCTCTATGTCTTTCTTCTTCACTCCTTTTCTCCCCCTCTAGTTCCATATCTCTATCCATCCCTCTCTCCCCCTCCAACTCCATCTCTATCCCACCCTCTCTTCCCATCCAACTCCATCTCTCTATCCCTTCCTCTCTCTCAAGTCCCCTCTCTTTTCCTTCCTTTCTCTCCTACCTCCCTCTCTCTTCCCCCATAACTCTCTCTCTCTCTCTGTCTCTCTCTCTCCCCTACAATCCTCTATATTCCCCCACCACTCTCTTCCTCTCCCTCAAGTCATCTCTCTCATCCTTTATCTCTCTCTTTTATCACTTGCCTCCCTCTATCTTCAACCCCCCCTTTCTCTTCCTCTCTCTACGCTCAAATATTCTCTCTTCCCCCATCACTCTATCTCTCTCTCCAACTATGTTATTGTATCCCTGCCTTTCTTATTCTCTCTCCCCTTGTCTCCATCACTCCTTCTATGTCTCTTTATCTCACCCCTAAAAATACACTCTCTCTTTCCATATCTCCCTTGTCACTCCCTCTCTCTCCATTTCTCACTCTCTATGTATTTCTTCCTCTCCCCCCCTCCAACTTTGTCTCTCTATCCCTCCCTCTCTCCTCCTCTCATACTTCCTCTCTCTCCCTTTCTCTCCTACCTCCCTCTCTCTTCCCATCTCTCTCTCTCTCTCTCTCTCTCTCTCTCTCTCTCTCTCTAATACTTTCTCCTTATCCCTCCTTCTCTCTCTCCCGCCTCCATCTTTATGTCTCCCTCTCCCTCTCTTACCCTTATCTACCTCTCTCACTCCTCTCCCTTTCTCTCTCTCTTCATTCCACCTCTCTCCTTTCCTTCAGTTTATCTCCATCTCTCCATTGTCACTCCCTCTATTTCTCCACCTCTATCATATGTCTTTGTTCTTCCCTCCCATACACACACACACACACATATAGTATTAATATAAAGTTATTAAATTTAATAATTTTAATATTTTAATATATTAATATTAATATTAGAGTTAGTAATAACAATAAAATAATAATAATAATAATATTTTAATATTAATGTTAGGATTAATAATGTTTTTTTTGCATGGCATTATTATTAATTTGGTTCATGCTATTTGGTCCATAGATGTCAAATATAAATAGATGTTGATTTCTACTCCTATTAGAAATATTTTTATTTATTTACCTTACCTTTTTATACCTCTTTTATAAGTATGGTATTTGGCCCATGATATTAATACTAATTTTTCCCATGGTATTTAGCCCATAGGCTTCACCTAAATAAAATTTATTTTTGAGTTTTTGTAAATATAAAGAGGTTTATGGAGTAAATATAAAAAGACGTTTTATTTATTTACCATACATCTAGTTTGTTTATATTTATATTTATTTACCATACCTCTGGAGTAAGTATAAAAAGAGGTTTTATTTATTTACCATACCTCTGGTTTATTTATATTTTTGTCTATTTACGGTATCTCTTTTTTGAGTGTTCATAAAGCTCTTCATATTTTAAATTTATTTTTAATTGTTTATTTATATGGTTATGTAAATTATTTTTAAAGTCTACATTATTTATATTTTATTTAAAAAAAAATATTTTGGCTTCCGACATACTTACAGATTGAGGTCATGGTTGTATAATGAGCCTCTAGGCGCAATAAAAACCAAAAGAGAAATATGTGTTTTTAATTTAATTTACAAACCAAAATTTGCTTGGAAAGCTACCAAAAATATTTGATATGTAGTTCCAACCATAATTGCATTTTAAATGTTATTGTTTAAGATCATTTTGATTAAAGATTTAATTCATTAATTTGTAAATAACTGTAATATAATATAATATATGGAAATTATGATTATATATATATATATATATATATATATATAATAATTTAAATTTTTTATTAATTAATAAAGATTATTATCACATTAATATGTCAATTAATTGTGTTTTGGTTTGTTTTGTTGGAATATATTATAATTTTGAATAAAAATGTGTTTTTTCTTATTTAAAATGTGTTTGTGAATTTTTAAGACATTTATATTATGTTATTATACTATTTAAACTTGAGAATTTAACAAATTCACATTAAAATTAAGCAAAATTAATAAAAATAAATTAAAAAAAACATCTAAAAATTAAATTAAAATTTTGAATTTTATTTGTTTTCAATGAAAAAAACAATATTGGGGTTAACCCAGTTTTCCATCTCAGTTTTCCATTAAATGATGTGGTAATGGACATATTTTATTTGGCAAATATGAAAATTTTGGTACAGAATTTCAAAACAGTTCTATTCCAGAATTCTCTTCCAATATAAATAATTATGAAAGTTTCCAATCACTCAAATATAAAAATATTTTGTGTGAAGATAAAGTCCATACTTCAAAGAAGCATTTTAAAAAGTTTGTGAAATAACCTACTGGTCTAATCAATTTAGATTGATAATTCAAAGCCTTCCATACTTTTGAAAACTTTGCGATTGAAAACAAAGTGGTAGAAGAGAATCAGGTTGAAGACCTGAATTTGGGTTCTGAGGCTGACCCCAAAATTATCAAATTTTCAACCTTTTTAAATCATTGGACTGCCGCTCTGCAACTCTAGGGCTTGGCTTTTCCCTACTGCTGTGCTGATCGTGGCGCATCGAGCTGCCGGGGCGCTTCAAGTGTGCGTGGCGCACCGGTTCGAATTTCTGTGTGGTTTTTTGCTCCTGTGCGGCGCTGAGGAGGGGCGCGGGGCACTGGATCGGGGCCGCGGCGCGTCAAGATTTCATTGTTTTGCTTGATCGTTTCTTCTTACATGAGTTTGGCCCGAGTTTTCACATGGGTTCCCTGCTGTAATCCTTGTTTTCCATCAAATACTGGCTATGGAGCTTGGAAGCGACCCTCTCCCGCCTTCCAATCTTGATGCCTTTCGATCTCTTGTCGCTGCAGCAGATAAACGGCCGACTTCTGCCTCACAGCAAAAGTTTGTTAAAAAGTTGGATAATATTCCTACGGTGTCTTTGCCGGTGGATGAAGCTTGCAGAACAGCGTTAAACCTAGTCGAAAGAGGCCTCATCGGCCAGTTCACAGGGCTCTGGCCATCCCCGAAAGTAGTAGAAGATTGGGTCAAACGAAACTGGACACCACTGGTTAAGGAAGGAATAAAAAGTCATTTTGTAGGCAAAGGGTTCTTCGTCTTCATGTTTGACAGTGTGGAAGACAGAAGCCTGATCTTCAGAAACGGTCCATATTTCATGGGTCCCCAAGGGTTATATTTGAATAAATGGTCCCCAAAGTTTGACCCCGCTCAAGATGTGCCCACAACTGTTCCTGTTTGGGTGCGTCTCCCGCACCTTCCACTTCACTTTTGGAGTCAGAGCTCACTGCAATCCATTGGCAATGCCCTTGGCAGAAACATTGATCAGGCTCCGAGGAAGGATCAGTTCTCCTGCGCATGCATCTGTGTGGAGGTAGATCTGGAAATCGGGCTTCCTGAAGCCATCAAACTCTCGGTGGCGGACTGGACTCACATCCAAGAGCTCGATTATGAACAATTTCCCTTTAAATGTCGACATTGCCACGAATATGGGCATTTTGCAAGATACTGTAAAAAAAAAAATGAGGAAACAGTAGAGAAAGAAAAAGGTGAACAGTGGAAGCAAGCAAAGAGAACAGCAAGTAGCAGGCAGAATAAAAAAAACAAATCCAAAGAGACAGGGAATAAAGCAGGGCAAGAAAGTGCAAGCAACCAAAACAATGGAAGCAGGGAAGCTATCAGCATTGCAGGGGACAAAAACCCCTTCGAATCTCTCATCCCACCCTCAGATCCTCTAGAGGCAGAGCGGGAAGACCTTCCACAGCTGAACAATACCGACATCCAAGAGCCAGGTAACACTCCAAGTCCGATTTCTAGCAACACTTCTTCTCCCTCATATGCTGACATTATTAAACAAAAGAAGAAGAACATAGAAAACATGGGATCATCTGATGACGAAACTTTTGAAAGGCCATCAAAAAGAGTTGGAAGAAGATCAAACAAGGAAACCAGGGAAGAAGAGTCAGAAAGACAAAAAACCCTAGGCAGTGAAGCTACCATTGAAATGACCCTCGGGAGAAGCACAAGACCAAGGGTTCCCAAGGGAGGAGGACCCACCCCATCAAGTGGTAAATGATGCAGCTGGTCTCTTGGAACTGTAGGGGTCTGGGTAATCCAAATAAGGAAGAGGCCATTAAAGACTTATTGAAGATGGAAACCACAGACATTCTTATGCTCCAAGAGACAAAAATAGAAGGGGAGACCCTTCTAAACACGAGTATTATGAAATGGAAATATGATACTGGAAAGGCTGTCAGTGCTAGAGGCTCGGCAGGAGGAATAGGTACATTCTAGTAAAAAAACTCCTTTTCTTTAGAGCGTTTCTCTGAGACTCAGCATTGGATCTATATAGAACTGCGCCACACTGCAAGTAACCTCACCCTAGCTTTTTTTAACATGTACGTCCCTGTACATTATGATGAAAAGAAAGAGTGCTGGAAGTCACTCTCGGATTATATAGAGCTTATTAATCCTACAAATATAGTTATAGGCGGTGATCTGAATATAATTCTAGATCCCAAAGAGAAGAGAGGAGGGACCTACTCTAGGGACCCTTTCATCACCACAGTGGAAAACCTGATTCTACAGTGGGAATTAGTTGACTTCAAGCCAGTGAAAGGAAAATATACCTGGACTAACAACAGAACAGGAGAAAACCATATTTCAGCAAGGCTGGACAGATTCCTCATCAGCAGCTCTGCAATGATGGACAAAAGAATAGTTTTCACCAAGATTCTCCCAAAGCTCACCTCGGACCACAAACCAATTCTTTTATGTCTGAAAGAAGAAGAAGATTTAGGTCCCCTCCCATTTCGCTTCAGTCCTCTCTGGGTTGGAAAAGAAGGGTTCTTTGAAATAGGCCAAATAGCTTGGAGGATAGAAGTCTTCGGATCCCCAAGCTTTGTGTGGGAGTAAAAAATGAAAAACACAAAAAAAGCACTAAAAGAATGGATAAAGAAATCCATGAAAACCCCCATCAGGCAAAGGAAAGAGGCATTTCTTCAGCTGGAAGAAATAAAATTCGAAATGGAAGAGAAATATCTCTCTTCCATAGACTTAGACGAAGAAAAATCTACCCAAAGGAATACATATTGCTCCTTTAGAAGCGAAGAAGAGTACTGGCGATTAAAGTCTCGCAGTCTGTGGCTTAAATCTGGAGACAGAAATACCACTTATTTTCATAGACAGTGCAGGGCTCGCCTTTCCCGCAACCATATAGCAAAAATTACCACCTCCAATGGACATGTGTATAAAGGATTTGCACAAATTAAGGAAGCTGCAGTAAAACATTTTCAGAACCTTCTTAGCGCAGAAAGGGATGGGAGTGAGGCGGACACATTAGAGTTTCTCACAAACATTCCAAAGCTAGTCAACATAGAAGATAATGATTCTCTGATGAGCCCAGTCATGGAAGAAGAGATTTCAAATATTGTCTGGTCCATGGAACCAGACAAAGCACCTGGACCTGATGGACTCTCAGTTCACTTTTACAGAATTTGTTGGGAGATTATCAAATTTGACCTCTTTAGAATGATAAGGGGATTTATGAGGAAGGAAAAGGTTGGACGCAGAATAAACTCCACCTTCCTCATTCTAATCCCCAAGGAAACAAACCCAGGTTCATTTGATAGATATAGGCCGATCTCACTCTGCAATTCGTCCTACAAGATCATGGCCAAACTTCTGGCGAACAGAATCAAACCCCTCCTACAAAAACTCATCTCTCCAGCCCAAGGGGGATTTGTGAAAGGAAGACATATCCTGGACAACGTCATCCAAGTTCAAGAAGCCCTGCATTCCAGCCAAACACGCAAAGAACAAGGTATGCTTATAAAACTGGATATGTGTAATGATTTTGATAGAGTCAACCGCTCTTTCCTGTACAAGGTACTCTCAGCCTTTGGATTCAATCAGGATTTCATAAATATCATCAAAGCCTGTATTGAGAATATCTAGACTGCCCCAATGGTGAATGGAAGACCAGTAGACTTCTTTTTAGCCACCAGGGGATTGAGGCAGGGTTTCCCTCTTTCTCCTTTTCTTTAAATTCTGATGGCAGATTCTCTGAGCAGTAAGTTGACCCAGGAGAAACAAATAGGCATCATACCTAGGATAAGAATTTTGAAAGGCATCGCCCCAGTGAACCACGCGCTCTTCGCAGATGACTCACTTCTGCTCGAGGGTGCTTCCATGAGAATTGCTAATTCCTTCAGGACCATTCTTCAAAAGTTTTGCAGTATTTCTGGAGCGTTAATCAGTGAGAGGAAAAGCGTTGTTTTTGGTTGGAATACAGAACAACGAACAATTGAAAGAATAGCCAGCGAATTGGGATTCAACGGATATGCTGTTTGGGACAAAATAAAATAACTGGGACTCCCAATAACGATGGGATCCAACAGAAACCACTTGTGGGAGGAGGTGATCTCCAAGTTCAATAAAAAGATTGCAGCATGGGGTGGCTTTTGGCTCACCACAGGAGGCAAACTCACGCTTATCATATCTGTCCTTTCGTCTCTGCCAACATTCCAGGCTTCTTTATTGATGGCTCCAAAACAAGTCACAGATCAAATCTCCAGTCTCTTGCGAAAATTTCTATGGAATGGTGGGCGGGGTAATAGCAATAGATTCCATTTAATAAACTGGGAAACAACGAAACGCCCTTTAGTTGAAGGCGGCCTCCAAATACATGATCCCCAGCAAGAAAAATTAGCTTTGGGCTGTAAATTACTGTGGAAGCTTTTAGCTGAGCCTAACCACCCAGTCAGTCAGACATTAAAGCTTAAATACCTCAATAACCAGTCGATCATTTCCTTCACTCTAGAGAATTCCCCAAAAGGAACGCAGGCTTGGAAGCTCTGCAACAAAGGAATCGAATTTTTCAGATCTCATCTGTATAGAATCCCAGGGAATGGAAAAAATACATCGCTATGGAGAGATCGAATCATGGGTCATTCTCCTCTATCAGTTAACAACGAAATTTCAGAGCTAAGAGCTTGGTTATGCACAAAAGGAATTTGGAAAATTGAGGATATTTCAGGTTGGGATAGCAAAGGAAATTGGCAGCGCTGGATTCTGCCTAAAACACCAGCGCATTTAAAAAATCAGTTAAATGTTCTTATAGATGCAATTTCAGATTTTACTCCAGTTCATAAGGACAAGGAAGACTCATGGGGATGGGGTAAGATGGGGGTGTACACAGCAAGACAAGGGTATTTACAGATGCAAAGCAAAAAATATTCTCCACATCCGGAAGCGGTGTGGAAACAGGTCTGGGATAACTTCAGCATTCCCAAGATCAATTTCTTCTTTTGGACTTTGTTCCACAACAAAATATTGACTGGAGAAAATTTGTGCAGAAGGAACATTGCAGGTCCTCATCGATGTGCTCTTTGCAAAAACGCATTGGAAACCTCAGACCACATGTTTATTGAGTGTGAGTATGCGCAGAAGGCCTGGACTAACTTCTTGACTGGACTGAATGTGAGACCTCCAGCGTATTGTTCGATCACAGACATGTTCTCTTCTTGGAAAGCCCGATATCCCTCCAATATCGCTGACAAATCTTTGTGGCACAAGGTGTGGACTGCTGCCCCTAAATATTTCTGCTGGAAGTTGTGGCTCGCCCGGAACGAAATCATCTTTAATCAAAAAGAAACGACATCAGATAATGCAGCGGATCAGGAAAAGAAAATTCTTTTAGAAACTATGAGCCACTCTTTAGTCAAAGATGATAGCTCCCTCTGAAATGAAGAAAGGGCGTGGCTGGATGGCTTCTCCTTCATGCCCAGACTTTCAGCAATCACACGTCCAAACCATAAGAAAAGATGGCAGATTCGAGACACAATGGACAGTTTTCAGCAGTGGTGGAAATCCCAAGGAAAGTGCACTATCTTCTTCGATGGTGCCTCAAAAGGCAACCCAGGTAGGTCAGGAGCAGGAGGGGTGATCTACTATCCGAACGGAAAAAAAGATGACTTCAGCTGGGGACTTGGGATGAAAACCAATAATCAGGCTGAAGTTCTCAGTCTTTTAAAAGCTTGCCAATTGGCCAGAAAATAAAATCCAAGTGAAATCTTTGTCTTTGGAGATCCAGAAATGCTGATAAATTCTCTAATAAACAAGAAAGGAGTCAAGGATCCAGCGCTAAATAAACAGCTTGCAAGAGTGAACAGAATTTTGAAGGATTTCTCCTCAGCTCAAATCTTCCATATCCTCAGAGAATTAAACAAGGAAGCAAATAGTTTGGCAAATACAGGATGTACTCTAGAAAAGGGAATGATCAGCATAAATGCAGGAGCATTGAACATGGAAATTATTCCCTAACTGGAAAAGACGTCCAAGTAAAAGCAGAGAATTGTAATGGTTGATTAGGCTTCGGCCACTCTATCTCTATCAATAAAACATACCCGTTTCAGTTAAAAAAAAAAAACTTTGCGATTGAAGAATATATTATAAATTAGTGTGATTAGTAACCATTCATTCATATTTCTTTTTTTGACTCTGGTGTGCTTAAGAATTTGAAAGTTTGTACTTGGTATAAATTTAAATAATATATATATATATATATATATATATATATATATATATTGATAACTGATAGATTATTATGAATATTTTTCTTCTTTTGAAATATAGAAATTTAATTTAACTTTCGCGATTGAAGTATGGGTAATAAGCTTAAGGACTCACATGGGTTCAATTTTGAATGCTCATACTGTACCCGCTAGAAAATCAAAGCACACTCGATGAAATAGGCCATTGGCACGTGTCTCCTACTGTCAGTGTACTTAGAATCTGAGATGTGGCACCACTTTTAACATGTGTGGCCTTTCAAATTCTAGAGCGTTGAGAATTCATCGAAATGTCTGCAGTTATAAAGTTGGAAATTGGACAACTAGTCTAGCAATTCCCTTTTTAAAAGAGGAGACATTAATAGTACTTCCAACTATATAACCATTATGATCCATCCTCTATTTCCAAATATTTTCAGTGGCATGGTAGAAAATAAAATCAGTATGTGGGCAGAAGTAAAAGAAAAGAGGGCAAAAGGGCAAGCAGGTTTTAGGCCGAAATGTTTTAAAGTAGATTATGGTATCATGCTGGGACACATTGTTGAAAAGGTTTGGGGGAGAAAAGAAGAAGTATTTTGTTGCTTTGATGACTTCAAAAATGCATTTGACATGGTCCCTAGAGACAAGTTGTGGCGTAGAATGGAAGAACTTGAAATTACTTTACAATATAGAGTTGTTTTCCATAGGCTTTATGAAGAGGTGAAAGTCAAGATTAGAATTTTAGCAGGAATTTCAGAAAGTTTTAGAAGTGACATCAGAGTCAAGCAAGGTTGCCCTTTATCCCCCACCCTTTTTGGTTTATATATTGAAAAACTAGAAGAGTGGCTAAATTTTCAAGGTGGGGAGGATGTTCGATTGGGGGAGTTTGTGATAAAGCTTCTTCTATATGCCGCTGATCTTGTGTTGGTTGCTAAATTGGCCCATGGATTGCAGATGCACCTATATGCCCTTGAGAATTTTTGTAAAGCAGTGGGGATGCAAGTCAATACCAGTAAGACCAAGATAATGATTTTCTCTAATAAAAGGAAGCAAAGCCAACATACATTCTTCTTTGAAGGCAACATTCTTGAAGAAGTAAATGAATACAAGTACCTCGGGATCGATTTAAACAACAAGCTTAATTGGGAGGATTGTAGAAAGAAAATAATTTTAGGAGGGTGGAAAGCATTATATGCACTTCAAAATAGACATAGAGAGGAAAATTTATGGGATTGGAACACGATCAAAGTAATTTTTGGAATCCTAGTTTGTCCAGTCATATTATATGGGTGTGAATTGTGTCCTAGTAGCACCTTTGTTTCAAAATGGAAACAAATTGAAAAAAATAAAAAAAACGCTTGATCATGAGAAAGCTGAAAATAAAAATTTCAGTTCCCTATTAGATAATTTTGAGTGAAATAGGGGAAAATCCCTTCAAGGTAATTTCCATGGTGCGTATTATAAGGTATCTAAAGAGAATGGAGCAAATGGGAGAAGGTATATGGCCGAAAGTTATCTTCAATGAAGGTATGAGTGAAAGAAAGAAATCATGGATGATACAAAGAAACAAATGGATGCAAAAACGGAATATTTACCTGAATGCATGTCCCACAAATAGAAACGAGTTAAAGATTTTTATGTTGGATAAGTTCCGTAAGGGTATATGGGGAAAAGAGTAGGGTAGAAAGAAGAAGTATTATGTTCAAGAATTCAACCCCACTTGTGATCTCCAACAAAAGGAATACATTGGAGCTAACATTCCGTGGAGGGAAAAGGTTCTTATTGCTCAATTAAGAACTAACTCACATCAACTTCGGTGTGAAACAGGATAGTGGAAGAGACCTAAAGAAGATTGGGAAGAAAGGGTATGTAATTTTTTCACTTCTGGGGCAGTGGAATCAGAAAAACATTTCATTTTGTAAAGTGACACTTTCAGAGACATCAGGAACAATTACCGCAGTATGTTAGCATCAATTCCATGGTATTGCCTTTTTAGTGATGGAATTGTTAGAAGGTTGGGTAAGCTCATCATCAATTTGAGTAAGAAAAATTTGAATTACAGAAGGCAAAAAACAAGGAAGTTAGTGGTCCCATAGACTATTTTTAGTCTTTTGGACATTAAAATATAATTCATTCATGAAAATAAATGTGTATTATCCATCCCATTGTTACAAAATCACTGATCAGGTCAGTATCACGTTCCTTTTGGATCTTTTGAGAGTTAAAAAAGTGAGCAGTGGGTACCTTTTGAGGTGGCAACAATGGTGATTTCATATCTGAGTTATTTTAGTGCGATTTTTTGAATGTTTTTCTGGTATATTTTTTCAGCCTAATTTCTCTAAAATCTTGCAGAAATTCATTGAGAACATAAGTTTGATGGGTAACCTTGCACAATTGGAGTGCCCTAGATATTTTTTAGGGTGCTGAATCCATATATACAGTAAAAAAAATAGTTTAAATAACATAAATCAAGATTTCACCTCAAAAAAATTTCCCGGATTCCAACACCTAAATTCCAAAAAGTCCCACTAAAAACAACTCCTTTCACATTTACAACTTCTCGATGTAAAGAAGAGATTCAGTTTGAAATTACTTATAAATTGTAGTAAATTATGTTCTATGTTTTCTTTATATTAAAACATATGATTTAGTTAAATTATGTTATGTATTTTGTTCATATTTTTTAAGTAATAGTATTTAAAATTTTATTAATTATAGAATTAAGTGATTGAATTTATATAATTTAAATATTTTAAATATTTCTGAAAATATTATATTTCTTTTTAAATAAAATAAATTAAAATTTTACCTAATATTAATTATCATTTTTTTTAAAATTATTACTGACTAATATTTAGGTTTTTCACTATATATCTTACATGTTTTAATTCACATCATGGTTTATACTAGCAATTGCATCACATGTTGCAAAGGAAATGCCTTAAGAGGCTAGCATATGAAACAATAGCATACAAGTTCAAGAAGTAAAACTTTTATGCAATTTTGTTTCTTTACTTACATTTATTTTTTATCATATGATATGTTTAAGGGAGATTCCAACCAAGCAAATATTCCAGAATATGTTCAAAATGAAGGTAATGCACAACACCTCCTCCACAGGATTTATGAAAACCATTTCAGAATTTTAGTAGTTTATAAGTTTTTTTAAGTGCTTGAGATGATCTGCCTAATCTCTTTAGATCAAGTATATCAAATAATAATAAAAAAAATTTCATTTAAAGGCCTTTGTGTTGCTAAGAAAATTTAAGCCAATTAAACACACTATAGATTCACATCAACATATTTGTTGATTACAAAGGGTGTCCTTTTGTTGGCCTTGTCATTTAATTGAAAAACTACATTTTTGGTATCACCTATGTTTATTACATGATATTTCTTTTGGAAGTTATTGACAATTAGATGAGGTGATTTAAACTGAGAATTATTTAGCCACTCACTTGAAGTTTCAATCCACAAGTCCTTTGGGTGTTTGGGACCCTCCTCGAGGAAATTATTCTAACCTCACTTCACTTTATCATTAGTATAGAAATGAATCAGATTCCTTTCATAGAAAATATGGTTTCAGTATCCAAGTGGGTTGTAAAAACGAATTTGATTCATTTCAAATAAAGTATTGTCAAGTAGTTGTATCCTAGGATATAAAATGAATATGATTGATTTAAAAGAAAAAATGGTCAAGTTAGTATCCAAACAGGATGTGAATAATGGTGATTCTTTACTTAATATACAAGCATAAAGTGTCATTTTTTTTCTAGTTATGCTAGTTTCTTTCTTGATGTGTTGATTCCATCTTCGGCCTACTATGGAATTTGGAGCTTAAAATGTAATGAATTTTGATATTTTATTAGGCCTTTGCCTAAATTTTAAAATTAAGGAAATGTGAAGTTTCTCCAAATTTGATAGTAAGAAACCATCAATACAAAAAGACCAACATCATGGGCATAACCCATACCATGGCCATGAAAAATAAAACAAAGATTAAGCTCAAATTGTCACAAATTCATGATCAACTTAAACTTCTATGGTATACAAAAATTATACATCACTATTCTAAACAAACTCATTTATAGTTAATTGGTGAGCCCTGGTATTGCACCAAGAGTGTTGTAAGTCCCAGAGGCTACTCATCTTTAATTTATCAACCTAGGGTTCATACAAACTTCGAGGTGACAATTCTATATACACAACAAATGAATTCTAGTCATGCCATCCTCTTCTTAGTTCTACAATGAGGCACTGCTGCTAGGGTTTCTTCTAGGAAAGGAAGTCTGTCACACTTCTAAATGAAAGCTAAGATTGAAAAAACTCATGAAAATTATTCTATCAGTAAGGAAAGAAACTATTCTAGATCATAATGACTCATCTATCTATCTGCAAGAAAGAGAAATTCACACTTAAGCCAATGCAAGAAACAAAGTTTAAAAACTAAGTGGCATTCATGATGTAAATTGTTTAATTGAACTTGCAGAAAGGGAAACTAATGTAGGCACAGATGTTGAACCAAATGACTGATTGAACTCTATCTATCTCATGCTTAATAGTTATGCTTGACAATGCATCTATCAATTAACTAACTATGCTTTTAAATAAATCTATTTTGCAGCAAAAGAAGGAGGTGTTGAGGTGACCTCAGAGGGTATTGGACTCATGGTTTCAGGGTTGAAGGTGTCTTGGAGGCTATGCTGGGTCTAGATGAGGTGAAATAGAGTTTTTGGGCTGAATAAGTGATTGGTTGGTGCTGCTGCATGATCTGCTACAGGATTTCCTGTAGTGCTACGAGATGTCCTAAAATGCTACAGGAAAAAACTGAGGGTAGTTTGAGGCCATGAATGGTGAGTAAAGGGGTAGGAGAGGTATAAATAAGGCGTATATAGGTGGATTAAGGGTATCCAAACCCTTGGTCAAGCTCAAAACTTCTCTGAAATCTTGTCTTGCACCTCTAGGGTGGCTCTCAAAGTTGTAATCTAGAGCTTTCCAAAAATAGGGCTGAAGCTGATTGGTTGGAAGTTGGTTGATGAGGGGTGGAAAATGAAGCTAATGGTGTTGGGGAACTCCTCCTCTGCTGCTCTACTCAAACCTACAAGAAAAATACATGTTCATGCATTCATCATTGATAAATCTATCATGAAAATGGTGGAAAATATGAGTTGAATTTAAGCAAACCTACCTATGCACTTGAAATAGAAAACTAACTCTACATCTACAACATTCTCATGATAAACAAAGAAACTTATCTAAATTTTCCAAGAAATAATAAATTGAAAGCAATTTTGGGTCTGTCCCTCCTTAAGCTCCAATGGATGAGGTGAGGGAGGGAGGATTTAACTCACAGTTTTGAATCTTTATATGCTATTGCAACATGAAATGAAGAAGATTAAATACTGAAATCATGAAATGTAAGGAAAATAACTACAACAACCATGAAATGTAAAAATACTCTGAAATGTAAAGAGACTAACTACAACCACATGAAAGGTAAAAAAATAATACATAGGAGAGACTAAGGCCAATGGATTGGGCCCTAACCCACAAGATCAACTCCCTAAAACTAACTTAGTGAAGAATAAATTGAATACTCATATTATTTCATAACCAGTCTAGTACAGAACATATGAAAGTCACAAAATTCTACTACAAGAGATAAGAGTGCTCTCTTTAACTCCAAAAATCAAATCCTAGTGATCTCTTTCTCTACCATTTTTATCCTAAAAGGGTAGCTACTAACAGGTCCTTAAAAACTAGGTGGTTTGTCTCCTTGGACCTTGAGAGAAGTGGAGCTTGGCTCCCCTTGATCTTCCACTTGCTTAGCTACCTTTGATTTCAAGCTGTTGGAGGATAATCTCGAGGATATCTTGGCTGCCTTTAGGAGTTGAGAAGATGTTCAACCCCATGCAATCACGCCTTGTTGTCTACTCTAAGCCCTTATTGTGAAATCTTCCTAAAAAATGGCATATTCTCTCACTTTTCTTGCATTTAAACCACATTAGTCCTTCAAAGTATGAAAACCATTAATACATCATCTACACTAAGCAACATATGACCATAATGCAATTAAATGTGAGAAAGAGAGAATAATTAGGCTAAAAAGATGAAAATTAACCCCTTAAAATGTACCTAATGATGGTGCTCATCATCACCCCCATAACAAATGGTTTCTCATCCTCTTAGTAACTTATCTCTTTTATTGCTTTAGTGGCTTCTATGACATCCCAAGGAATTAGGGAAGGAGTCCCCTTAAGAGGGTAGAATCCAACATTGTTTTCTTCCTCCTCCCATTCTTTGTCTTCTTCAACTTGGTCGTTTCCTTCACTCAATTCTAGTAGCAATGGTGGAATGAGTTTTAAACCAAGCCATAGTGTAATATTCCAAAAATTTAGCCTACATATAAATGGAATATTATAGTTTGATTTATCACTAGGTAGATGAATAAGTGGGTAGGGAGACCCATAAACCCCTTTTTGAAGAAATGATAACACTCCTAATGCGAAAGGAGGAAGAATAAGCAGCTGGATTAAGCACCTTTGGGTGTGAACAGGGATTGGATCATGTTGATTCAGTCAACTTTGACCAAATCAACAACGATGTCATGGAGGAGTGGCCTTTATGATGAGACAACACAATTTTAGTGGAGGAAAAATTGCATGAGATTGGTGGCAAGTATGGATGGGACCCAATGTGAGTAGGCTCTCATGCTATATATGGAGGGGATGGAAACCATTGTTATTCATGTTTTATATTATCATTTTGATATTGGTATGTTTAGACTTTTGCTTCCTTTTGCTGTTTAGCAGGGTTGTTGTGCTGTTTAGCACAAGGGTGTTCCTGATCGGGAAACCCTACCTCATCCTCAGGGAAGGAGAGGTTCTTTGAGTTTCATTTCCTCATTCTAGAATTCAAGCCAAGCTACCTCCTTCAGCTACAATGCAGTTTCTATTTAGAGCTGGGTTGTGTTGTAGGGTGCAGCAAAGGAGGATCACATAGAGCCATTTGTGGGCTTGTTTTTCAGTGTAGAGGTAGCCTATCCATTGGAGGATTAGCAAGGAGGGCTCCTGAGAATATTTATACATATTTGGCATCAGGCCAACCATCTACCATCCCTCACAGCGTAGTCACAATTTTGAACTGCGTTATTTTTGGAGGCAATTGCTGGGAGGGTTCATTGAGCTCATAAGGAGGGTCTATTTCTGAGTAGAGGGATCAACCTTTTATTCAGAAATACTATTGGAGGAGGAAATAATCATTTTAAATTTTTCATAGCCTCATTCTTTTCAGATCTAGTTTTCAGTGACATCTCAACCCCAGGGTTATTTGTCACATTGTATATTTCTTGGTATTTCTAGCAATTTTTTCCGGGTTGGCTATAAATCATGTATTAGAGCCCACATCTTCTTTCTTGGGAATTTATTTTGTTTATATTAGCCATATTCCATTTTTCTATGTTTATAGAAGCAACTACATTGATATAGACAACGCTGTCACTGCTCTCCGACATTCTATAGAGTTGCAACAACTCATGTGCTGATTGTTCTGATCATTGGAGGATTGTTCTTATTGCTTGAGTGGCTTGTCCCTCAAGATATTTTTGTTTATTGTTGCTGATATATTAATAAAATGATGGTTGTATATTAATCCCTCTCATGTCATGATTATATTTGCTGTGTTTTACATTATTATGTCTTATATTGCTGTTATTTCCAATTTGGAATATTACAGTGGTATCATAGCATAATGTTGGCTCAACCTGTGCATTCAAGACATTATGTCATTAGAAGGAGAAGCTTATTCTCACAGAAGAGAGAATTTGCACAGAAGAAACAAATGCAACACTCCATTATTTGGAGAAATGAAGGAAGAGAGGATCTCCCAGCTTCTTTTCCAAACTATGAAAAATATCAAGGAAGATCTCGAGGAGATGAAAGGGGAGAAGTGTAGAAAATTTCCAAGAGGGTTTGAAAGTGGAGAAAGCCATAAATATTCACATTATGGGTGTGAGAATTCTGCCACACATGAATATACACAATGTCGTTTATTTCCCACATTCACTGCAAGAAGGATGGAGAAGGAAGATGCACCAAGGGAGGAGACCTTGAGTGATTATCTTTAGGAGTATGAGTCTCAATCAAGGAGACTCAAAAAGCACTTGGAATTCCAATGGTTTTTCCAACTCAAGGAAGAGAGAAGATCCAAAAACCATAATAGAATCAAGAGAGGTAGAATATTTATATCTAACTTTGATGGATCAGAAAAGTGCACAACCGAATCTTGGGTGAAGGAGCTAGATTCCTATTTCTAGCTACACCAAGTTTCAGAAAAGGAGGCCATTAGAGTAGCAGAGTTGCACCTCAAAGGTATGGCCCATGATTGCTGGATTTGTAGTTCTACTTCTTTTAATCATGCAAATGTAAACACTTATGCTGGGTTCACTAATAAATTAGTGAGAAGATTTGATATTAAACATTGTAAAACATCATTTGTTGAACCCAAAAACTCAAAACCTTTTCATGAGTTGGAGAGATCTATTCTGCCAACTCCACTCCTTATTTCTATTGAAGGGGATAAAAAAATGCATGATGCCTTGCTAAGGGCAAGATGCCCACTTCTTGAAGAACCCTCTTTTATAGATGAAGACATGGAGGTTCCTCCTTGAAGAGAAGACCAAGATCAAGGGTCTCTCATTGATGATGATGCATTCTATAATATTGATGAAGAGGATGAGCAAAGAAGAGCTAATAATGTTGTACCATTAGGAGGAGATCCATCACCACATGGAGATGGGAAGGGAGCCATTGCTTCCATTAGAGGATCCCTTGTGTCTTTGCAAGGAGTTCCAAATGATTAAACATGTGGGAACCAAAGCACAATTCCGGAGCAACATGTATTAGTATTTGTGGATTGTGAGATGGAAGAAAATAAGGATCAACATCAAGGGATGATGAGTATTCACCCTTATCTATTTCAGAAGGTTTCTGCGCAAAAGAAGGAGATTGTATTGCATAGTGAAGAGAGGGACAAATCAGTCCACTCATATATATAGTCTGCTTTAGATCTTGATGTCTCACTACATGGGGGCATTCCACCTGGGAGGCCACCAGATCTAGAGATGGTGAGAGGCACCTTGCCATTTGGGTCACCTCTCTTAGATTCCAGAGGGGTGAAGACCTTGGAGGAGTCTAGTACAGCGTGGAGAGTTTGGGATAGACTCAAGGAGGAGGGAGGCATTCTCCCCTTTTCAGCATTACCCATTCTCACTACATATATTGCGCTAACAAAAATTGTTGCAATGATAGAGGATGGCACCTTCATGGTGCAAGGGATATGCTCCATGGATTTGGAGAAACAGAGGGTAATTCCTTTGAGGAAGGAATCCTCCATGCTTTGGAAGAGTAGATGGAGGCCACTCATGCTTACATTGGCCAAGATCAGGAGGTTCTTTTTGGATGGTAGCTTCTCATGGGAGGCCAACTTCCAAAAGTCACCACTTCTATTTGAACATGAGAAGCTACATTATGGGCATGGTAGAATTTTGGAGGATGAATTTGGCATGAGGGATGTCAAAGGAGAAGACAACAACATGTGGGGAGCTTCACATTTCAGATCTTCAGCGTTGTCTCTTAGGAGGATTGATCCATATTGGAGGTCTCAACTCTTGGAAGAGTACTCCAAGGATCCTGGTGTTTGCATGATTCTTGATGACCCGGAGGGAGATGATAGATACATGGTGGTTGATGGGGTCATCTATTCCCATGGCAGATTCTTCTTGACTAGAGTTTCTGAGCTCAAGAGGAAGCTACTACATGTAGCACATGTGGACTTTCTTGCATTCACTTTGATGAATTTCATTCTTTGATGGAGGATTTCACTTGGGAGGGCTTCCAGCAGGATATATATCAGCACATGGAGAGATGCATAGCCTAGATGGTGATGGAGAGGTTGTCACAGCCACTTCCCTTCTCATGGAGAGTGAGGGAGAAATTTTAATTGAGCCATTTTAGATCAATGACCAAAGTACATAGTAGAGGAGGTACAATTTTACATTATGATTTATACTTCTTTACTTTATATGAGCAGCATATTGTACCAAGGATGATCTTTCATTCTGTTGGGGTTCCCATGTTTTGGCAAGGTTGGAAATACCAAAAGATGAGACAACATCAAACCACTTTCAGACCCTAGGATCTAGCCCTCCTAGGTCCAGAGAGGGATCTCTCTATGATTTTCAAAGGTATATGTCTTTGAAGCTCGAAGTTAAGGTGTTAGGCTAGTTATAAGGCTCGGAGTTTGTTTGTTTAATTGTATGTTGGGTTGCTGAGAATCAGGAAGGAAGGGTTCAATATAAGACAAGGCTGAGCAAAGAAGATTTAGGCAAAAGGAAAGATAATTCAGGGAACATGCAAGACCATTGGGCAATGGAGTCAGGAAAGGGTTTACTTGCTATTCAATATGTAGGCTTTCAGTTGGGCTAGTCATCTAAAGAATTGGATCTTAAAGATGATGGTGTGATATGAAATGGTAAGAGAGAAAGGTGAAGGCAAGGAAACCTCTGAGGTGACCTTCAGATATCAGATCCAGGGATAGGGCCTGCCATTGAACACCTGTGATCTAAAATCCAAAGGCTAACTCTTCAGACAAAGAGCATTTAAGATTTATAACACAAAGTTGAAAACCTGAGATCAGAGAGAGACTTTGAACTCGCAATGCTTCGGCATCCAGCTTGAGGGATCTTAGAAAGGTTAGATTAATTGAAAAGGATCCTAGTGAGATAAAGATAGAGTTCTAGACCTCCCAGTGTTCCCAATTCAATCAATTAAACCTAAACAAGAACATCTGAAACACTGACCTCAATAATTCATACATCAGCTAGTAGGCAATAACATCCATTACATTGGTTAAATTAATTGAAATCAATCCTCAGATACACATATAGCAGAAAACATTAAAGGCAAGGAGAGCAGAAACATAGGGTGCCTAAAAAGGGTAAATTCTATGCCAAATTTCTGATGCAAGCCATTATAAATGCAATGAAATGAATTAAAATACAGAGATAGAAAAACATCACCAACTTCTTTAAATTAGGATCCAAAGAAATGTGCTTGTCATATTAAGAGCAACACCAGTCAAGTAAAACATTTCCAACAGCTTGAAAGTTCAGTCTGAATACATCTTCCTCAGCCTATCTTACAACTTTACACAGAGAACATGTCTCGAAGGAAACAACTTGCAATTCTCTGATAATCGATCAACAACCTTTACAATGAGTTCCTTTTTGAATTTTATAGCTGAAAGGTGAGCAGAGGAGGTAGATGAAACACTAAATGAAGCATTAAAACTCAGAAAGAAAGAGGGAAAAAGCCCATTCAGTTTTAAATCCTGTGCATTTATCCATGGTACTCCTTTGGACGAAGGAGCGATCTTCTTCAGGATTCCATTTACTACGGTATGGCTCTGATGCACTCTGGCTGCAGTACTCTATAGTACCTTTGGTGAACAAACAAAAGGTAGATTGAGGTCTGCCATGCTGCATAACAAATGCTCTGGTAGCATAGGACTGTTCCGTCTGGGTGGAAATCTTCTAAGGAACACGGTAAATAAGGGAACAATATGGGCGCTTTGTCCTTTCACAGGTAGGAATGTTCTGCTGATGTAGCTACCCTGATAGTATTGTTTTATGTGCGCTGGGCCTTCTGTGTGATCTATGAAGTCTTTGATCTTGGTACTCTGTTTTCAAATCATTGGATTAAGGATCAAAATCTTCAATGACAGGCCTTAAACACTCTATTTTCCCACTGATACTCTTTGCCGCTTCCATGCTTGCCTTTGACTGCTAAATATGTGCTTTAATGGCTCTGGGAAGATTTTACAGAGTTTGAACTCTGTTCTTTTAATGCAAGCCCTGTCACACGTCTTCTCAGACCTTTCTTCATGATTTCAGCTCCTGAAAATGGTCCTTTCCTATTTCTCTGTAACTGTGCAAAGACTGTGAATCATGGCGGTTTTCCGCTGCTTATGCCCTGCAAAAACACGCAACTCTATTATGAAATCCACGCATAGGGGAGGATGGCTATGGAGGACGGAAAGAATGATAGCACGACGGTGGTTTTAAATGAACCAATGGTGAACAATGCAGTGATATGGCATAAACAATGACTAATAGGGTTTTGGCAGAGAAATGTGCATGGACCGTTTGATCGTGGTCCGGTGGCGAAGATCGACGACGGAGATTAAACAGTGGGATGGTTTATGAAAGCTGGGTGGAATGCATAGACTCGATGTGAAACATTAAAATTTAATGTAAATTGCGAAATTTAGTGATCCAGGTGGATATTGGTGGCCACCCACCTATTCCACTTGGGCCCCCACCATTGTCTCTTTCAGTTTTTCAGTTTCGGCATAACTTAATATTTTTAGCAGTTTTTCAGGTCCTGAACTTCCGGAGCCGTTTTGAGGCCCTAAACGACGTTTTTTGGGTATCGTTTTACCAGCAAATTGGATCATCCAATTCGTCTCGAAAGTTGTAGTCCTCGGATAGAGCTTTCTAATGATGTATCATGTGCGTCAAACGTAGATAGTATGCCAAAGTTACATCCCTGGGAAGTTAAAACACCAATTTACCCAAACGGGGCCCATAGTTTTGGCGCTTCATCTCCTAGGGTTAGGTTTTTGGGATGTTTAGGGTTCTCCATTATTTCTCAATAATAAATAGGCCCTCGAGCCTCATTGTAACGCAGTTCAGAGGCCTGTAGCCGCCACATCTCTTCTCAGAGATAGCTACCAGTGCCCTAGCTAGTTTTATTTCCATTCTGTCTGTAAGCAAATTTCAGTTCTTTGATATTAATGAAATGGAGTGTTATTTCCGCTGCATCTCTGTATTTATGGTTATGTGTTTATTCTGTTGCGTTCCTGCATAAATCCGGATCAGTGGTATCAGAGCGGTCTGCTTTTTCTCGATCCTTCTTTTCATGTCCCCAACGAGGTCGGGGTATAAGGAGCTAGGGCTCGATCTGGTGGAACCTTTGCAAGATCAGCCTCGCAAACCTCGACGGATGCCCATGGGGGACGAAAAGAAAGATGAGGGAGCAGGAGATCCTATCAAAATATTGCTCGAGGAGGCCCTCGAAAGACAAAGGAACGTGATGATGGATAACTTTGCTTAGATCCTTCAATGGCTACCCACCGGCGGCGCATCTGCATCCAGCAGCCACTCTGGAGGCGCGACTCCTTTTAAGGTACAAGTAAATTTTGACATTCCCATATTTGAGGGTCAAATAGACGCGGATGCCGTAGATAGATGGTTGAATCTGTTAGAAGGATATTTCTCGGTTCATGACTTTTCAGACCGGGAGAAGATTATTTTTGCACTCCTCAAAGCTACCCCCCATGTTAAGGACTGGTGGGAAACCTACTGTGAGAACAAGGACTAGACAGAACCCTCTCTGTTCTCGGTCGTACCAACTTGGAATTCTTTCTGAGACACTGTCAAGGAACAGTACTATCCCGTGGGGAGCTATGAGGACAAGTACATACAATGGACCACGCTGCGACAACAAAGGGATCAAGATGTGCACGAGCTGACGAATCTGTTCCATACCCTGCGCACAAAGTTGGGTATCAAAGATTCAGAGAAACATTTGGTGCTAAAGTATCGCATTTGTCTGCACAGATACATTCAGGAGGAAATGGAGTTCCTCGACATCTCCTCGCTTGGTACGGCATACCGGTATGCTGCCAAGATTGAGCAGAAATTCAAACAGGAGAAGCGAGACTTTGGATCTGCGAATCAAAAGCAAGGGAAAGGTGCTTCCAAACCGCAGAAAAAAGGACAGAGCCAAGGCATGGCGGCTAAAGACAACCCGTCAAAGCCACAAGAAAATAACAACACCGCAAAGCCAAAGAAGGACACGGGAAAGTGGTGTGAGTTCCATAAGAGCTCCACTCACAACACAAGTGAGTGTCGGGCCAAGCCATCGCTAGTGGCCGAGATGAGGGCTTCTGAGTCAGATGCATGCTCCGACTCCAAATCAGAACCTGAAAAGGGGAATGAAAAAGGGAAACAGATTATTGATGCGGAGCCCAACGCCACTGTTGCCACTACAAAGGTCCAGAAGGAGGAACCGGAAGATCGAGAGGAGGAGGAACGTCTCTTCCACTCCCAGATGTGGGTAAAGGGCTCCCCTGTACAGTTCATTGTCGACAATGGGAGCCAAAAAAACCTCATTTCAGCAGACGCCGTGAAGCGGTTGGGCTTGCCGACCACAGCTCACCCACATCCATACACCATCGGGTGGCTTCACCAAGGACGAGATCTCCGCGTCAGCCAGCAGTGCCACCTTCCCTATAGCATCAAGCCCTTCGCGGATGAGGTATTATGTGGCATTGCTCCTATTGATGTTTCTGATGTATTATTAGGACAACCATACTTGTGGAAGCGTCATGCTGTGTATGAGTCTCGACCTCGTGCTGTTATTATTACTTTGGGAAATAAGTTGTACAGGATACCAGAGGTACCACCTCCTACGACTATCTCTTTAGTTACTGCAAAACAATGCAGTAAGCTCATTTCCCAAACCAGGAAATTTGTTTTCCTGATGATCCGCCCCCAGGGCAAGAAGAAGACTGTGGCCACGACCTCCAGACAAGGCCCCTCTGCACGACAACAACAAATGGATAAAGTTGTGGAGGAGTACGGGGACATCTTCACCTCGCCCACAGGGGTTCCTCTGCACTGTCAGGTCAAGCACCCGATAGATCTGACCCCAGGTGCACCACTACCCAATGGACCGATCTATCGGCGCTCTGTTTGATACGGAGAATGATGAAATAAAGAGGCAGATTCAGGAGCTGTTGCAGAAAGGTCACATTAGACCAAGTTCATCGCCCAGTGGGAGCCCAATCATGTTGGTACAAAAGAAGGATGGGACGTGGAGACTATGTATTGACTATCGGGCACTAAACAAGATCACTGTCTGGAATAGGTACCCAATCCCACGGATTGATGACCTTCTGGATTGACTCAAAGGTGAAAAATATTTCAGGAAGATTGACCTGAAGTCTGGGTATCACCAGGTACCAATTGAACCCTCTGATGTGTGGAAGACTGCCTTCAAAGCCAAGGAAGGCATTTTTGAATGGCTAGTCATGCCTTTCAGGTTGACGAATGCTCCCGCAACCTTCATGAGGATGATGGGCGACATCTTACGGCCATTCACCAACTCATTTGTAGTGGTGTACTTGGATGACATTCTGATCTTCAGCAAGACTTGGGAAGATCACCTTCACCACATCCGACAAGTCCTACAAACACTGTGGCAACACAAGTTGTGTACCAATCTGGAGAAGTGCACTTTTGGCATGACCCAGGTTCAATATCTGGGATACATTATTGATGAAGAAGTGCATGTGGATCCGGCCAAGATCCAAGTCATTCGGGATTGGCCAGCCCACAGGCCACTATAATAGGCTTCAGCAGCTTACCGGGTCTTGCTAATTTCTCACACGATTCGTGTTAGGGGATTATCTCCTTATCACTTGGCCAGAAATGATCACCAAAGGAGCAAGAGCAAAAATTGTTTTGGTGAACCTCAACGAAAGAAAGCGTTCAAAGAATTGAAAATTTGCCTGTTCTGCCCCGGTGCTCACCTTACCCGGACTTGCGTGGCGTTTGAGATGCATCGAGACAGATGCCTCCGACTATGCTATTGGGGCAGTTCTTACTCAACAGGGACATCCAATGGCATATCATAGTGAGACATTGTCTGAGACAGTTCGCAAGTATCCCACCTATGACAAAGAAATGTATTCCATTATGCAAGCCTGTCGACAATGGAAGCATTACATTTTGGGGAAGGAAACAATCATCCACACAGACCACCAACCCCTACAGTTCATACAGGCCCAAGGGAAGTTGCAGAATGATCGCCATCAGAAGTGGTCCACATATCTGTAACAGTTTCATTTGAACATCAAGTACAAGAAGGGTAGCACCAATAATGTTGCGGAGAAGCTGCCTCAGCAGGCTCCCACCGATCGTGGTGCTCACCATTGTGCTCAACTCTTGTGGGCATGAGACTTCTGATTGGCCGCTTCTCTATGAGAGTGACCCAGAATTTGGCCACACTTACAAGGCACTCTTGGGGGGGTACGCAAGTTCCAAATTTTCACCTCCAAGATGCACTTTTATGTCACCTGGGACACCTTTGTGTTCCTTCAAGCGAGCGTGCCAAGATTATATGGGAAGCACACTACGGTTGAATCGCTGGGCATTTCGGGGTCGAGAAAACAGTAGCAATCCTGCAGAAGTATTTCTGTTGGTCGAACCTTCGAAAGGATGTCGAGAAGCACATCAGATCCTGCACTGCTTGTGCCATTGCCAGTGCCAGAATCGAAGCGAGGAGGCCTATCCACTCCACTACCTAGTGGTATAGAATCCATCTCCATGGATTACATGTAGAACTGCCTCACTAAGAATGGCAATGAGGCTGTGTTTTAGAGTAGTCGATTGTGAGATTCTCGAAGATGGCCATTATGGCGGTCTGTAAGAAGAATATCACAGCAGAAGCTACTGCTAAACTCTTCTTTGAACGAGTATGGGTACACTTTTGGATCCCACAGTCTATCATATCAGATCGAGATAGCAGGTTCCCCAGCACATTTTGGTCCAGCCTTTGGTCAATGTTGGACACAAAGCTCACCAAGTCCACAACTTTCCATCCCCAAACAGATGGCCAGACAGAGGTCGTCAATAGAATGATTGTACACATTCTGCGCATGCTATATTCAAAGCATCCGCACATGTGGCGAGAGCCTCCCCTATGTACAGCATAGTTATAATCGGGCTCTCCACGATTCAATTGGCATAGCCCCTTTCTGGGGTGGGCTTGGGATTCTCGCCACTATGTCCCAGTGACATAGCCATGCCATTGCGTTTGCTCGGGCCGATTCGGTAGCACGTCCGGTACGGGAAGTTGGCGCAGAAGTAGCTTCATCGAGCGCATTCATGAAATCCGCGATAGGTTCATGATTAATTGGACGAGACGATACGAAGTACAAGCAACGCCATGATCAACACCGGGTGCCACACAACTTCCAGGTGGGTGACAAAGTATGGCTACATTTGCAGAAGGAGCGCCTCACTGGACCCCACCACAAGCTTCGCCCGCTCCGATACGGGCCGTACACCATCACCAAAGCTATAGGGAACAATGCATTCGAGCTCAGTATTCCACCATTCCTTGGTCTGCACCCAGTCTTCAATGTGGATCGCCTTCGTCCTTACTTCCCACCTCTACTGGACACCTCGGACATTGCGGAACAACTCACACCAACTGAGTTAAATCCAGACTGCATGGAACAGGCCACCACAGATTGCATCATGGACATGCAAATCAAGAACACTCGCCAGCAGAAGATCCAACTATATCGGGTTGTCAAAGCTGGCCAACTCCTGCACCAAGGAAAGTGGTTCACCGGGGACCAAGTTCAGCAGAAATTTCCTCATCTCATGGAGGAACTTAACGCAATGGGGACCATTGCTTCCTAAGGGGGGAGGAATGATCCAGGTGGATATTGGTGGCCACCCACCTATTCCACTTGGGACCCCACCATTGTCTCTTTCAGTTTTTCAGTTTCGGCATAACTTACTATTTTTAGCAGTTTTTCAGGTCCTGAACTTCCGGAGCCGTTTTGAGGCCCTAAACGACGTTTTTTGGGTATCATTTTACCAGTGAATTGGATCATCCAATTCGTCTCGAAAGTTGTAGTCCTCGGATATAGCTTTCTAATGATGTATCATGTGCATCAAACGGAGATAGTATGCCAAAGGTACATCCCTGGGAAGTTGAAACACCAATTTACCCAAACGGGGCCCATAGTTTTGGCGCTTCATCTCCTAGGTTAGGTTTTTGGGATGTTTAGGGTTCTCCATTGTTTCTCAATAATAAATAGGCCCTCGAGCCTCATTGTAACTCAGTTCAGAGGCCTGTAGCCGCCACATATCTTCTCAGAGATAGCTACCAGTGCCCTAGCTAGTTTTATTTCCATTCTGTCTGTAAGCAAATTTCAGTTCTTTGATATTAATGAAATGAAGTGTTAATTCCGCTGCATCTTTGTATTTATGGTTATATGTTTATTCTTTTGCGTTCCTACATAGATCTGGATCAGTTAGAACTTAGGCGAAAATGCAAAGAAATGAATGAAAATGCGATGATTATGATCGTGTGTGGTGGGACCCAGCATGGGCGGAGGGCGATTCATTCAGGACCCTTCGGATCTCAGGAGGAGATCGACAGCTACGATCCAATTGGAGGAGAGAAATGGGAGGATCGGCAGCCAGATTGAACGACGGTGCGATTGGTTTATGACCATTGGATCTGGGGCTAACGGATGGTCGAGATTGAATCGGGAGATCGCAATCGCAAAGGGCGGAAGGTGGCAGCAATTGAAAAATGCGATTGCGATTGAAGCGGGAGAGCGCGGGCCGTCGGATCAACAGGAAAATCAACGGCTAGGATGCGATCAGCGAATTGCAATCGGTGAATGCAATCGGGTGGCGCATTTAGAACTTGTGATTGTGATGGAGGCGGAGATGCGATAGCGCTGAGCCGTTCGATCCTGTGGGAAGATCAACAGTTCACATGTGATCGGAGGATCGCAATCGGATGGAGCGTAGGAGTGACACGGCAATAGTTTGCGATTGCGATCGGGGCGGGAGTGTGATCAGCGCCGGGCCGTCCGATCTGGGTGATAAATCAATGGTGGAGATCGCGGCGGAGGTCTTATAGACCAAACTCAATCGCATCGGGAATTTTTTGTTTAACAAAGAAATGCGCTCCAACCGACGGTACGATTGCGATTAGTGCTTCGAGCCTTTGCGCCTGGTTTTGGCATGGGGTCACGTGGGGAAGTGGTTTGCGGGGGCTGGCGGAAAAGGGTCTAGGCCCTATTATAAGGTGGAAAGTGGGGTTTTTGCCCCTTTTAAGTGCATTTCAAGGCCGATGAAAGGTAACGATAGAGGGAAGAGAGGGGAATCAGAGCAAACAAGGGGCGAATATAGGGTTTAAAGGGGATTTTGGGAGAATTTAGAGGGTGAAAGGGGAACTTTGACAAAGGGGAGAAAAGGGTAAAATGGGACATTTTGCAGGGATACAAGGGGAAAACCAAGGCCTTTTGGGGCACAATTATTCATCATCAGTGAGGCTTATTTACTCAAGAACAGCAGAGGGAAACAGTCAAAGGGCAGGGAACATGAAAAGGCTTCAAGGATGATGTGTTTTCAAGGGAAATTCATTCCTTGAAGGCTCATAAAACTAATTAGCCCCTTGCTTGCTTGTCAAGGAATTTATAGGGGGCTAACAGTGGCTCCACATGGGGATGGCTTCTTCTTGAAGGAGTCAAGAATTCAGAAATGATCTTTGGAGTAGGCCAGATGCCTGCTGCTTGAGTCACCTTTCTTCTTTGGTTTTTAGCTGCCATAATTGTGAAGACATCAATTAGCAGAAACATCACCCAAACAATCTACCTACCCGTCCTACAATCCTAGCATTTTTTCTTCTTTTAGGGTGCATTTGGACTAGCAAACCCATTACATCATTTATTTTTATAAACAGAAAATAAACCTATTCTAAATCTACCCTTATCACTCCATGAGACCAGATTAGATTGTTGGTCTCATATGTTTCTCTACCTAATCTAATATCTGCTGGGATTAGACTATCCAGCAGATTTCTTCTCTACATTCTACAACAAAAATTTAAAAACAGTCAAACTAGGATTAGACAGTCTATTTTGTTGTGGATCCAAGGCATAAAGATAGTTGCACATGGATAGAAACTTGCAGAAAACTGAAAACAAAACTTTGAAGGCTTGAAATCTGAAGTTTGAAGCATCCTTCTTCTCTTTGTGACTCAAGTTTTGAGCTTTTTAGAGTCACTTTCTCTTCTTCATTTCAGCTCTATCTTTGGGCTTGTTAGAGCTGATTCTTCTTTCTTCTTTGTCGGTCCAGGTTTTGGGCATGTTTGAACCAGCTATCTTTACTTTCTTTGGCTCAGGTTTTGATCATATTAGAGCCAATCTTTGCATCCATGAGGTTCATGTTTTGAGCATGTATGAACCTCTCCTTTTTCTGTTTTTTGGAACATTTTCTCTTTTCTTGAAAATAAACACAGCAATGGTATTTACAATGGGAATGGGAACTAGAAATTGGAAATAAGCAGAAGTAGTGTTTGAGCATCTTTCCATTGACAGGACCCCCAAACAGCTCTGTACCATCTAATTCTTGTAGAAAAAAGGCATTTGGACCCACAGTGGCCTGGATGATGTATGTACCTTGCCACAAACTGTCAAACTTGTCGTGCTTTCCTTTATCCTCTCTCCTTGAGTCCCACTTCAGAAATTTATCTCCGATTTTGAAATCAGAAGCTTTGGCTCTCTTGTCAAACAACTTCTTTATACTTTCCTGAACTTTCATAGCTCTGTTATAGACCTCTTCCCTTGTTTGCTGGAGATTAATTGTTTGATTTATCCTTCTAATCATGTTGTCTTCTTCTGTCTGGATCTCTTGGACAAGCTTGATCACTGGTACACCCAAACTGGTAGGAAAAATTGCTTTTGTCCCATAAACAAGCTGATATGGTGACATGCCAATGGATTTCTTCATTATAAGTCTGTCAGCCCACAAAGCGTGCACTAACTTGTTATGCCATGACTTTTTGTTCTCTTCCAACAGTTTCTTGAGGATAGTCACCAGGCTTTTGTTTGATGATTCAGCTAAGCCATTACCTTGAGGATAATAGGCAGTTTAATGACCGAGTGTTATTTGATACCTGTGACAAAAATCAACCATTTTCTTGGATCCAAAAGCAGCATCATTATCAGTGATTATTTTTCTTGGACAACCAAACCGAGAAAGGATGTGGTCTTCTAGGAACCTGATGATGACAGAATCTGTGGCATTCCTAGCAGGTATGGCCTCTATCCACTTAGTGAAGTAGTCTATGGCTGTTAGGATCCATTTGTGTTGTGCAGAAGAAGCAAGGTGAATTTCTCCTATGAAATCTAGGCCCCACTACATAAAGGGACCTTCGAAAGTGATGGGTTGTAGAGGTAAGGGGAGGAGCTTTCTTTTGCCTTCAAAAATCTAGAATTTGTGGTAGGCAATTACCATCTTATGGATATAATTGAAGAGTGTAGGCCAATATTAGCCAGCTCTGAGTATTTGTTTTGCAATGGCTTTCCAGTTCAGGTGGCCTCCACACTCTCCTGCATGGAATTCTTGTTTAATCCTTTCTGCTTCAGACTCAGGAAAACATTTAAGCAATAGGCCATTTGGATTTTTCCAGTATAAGCCTTCATTCATTATGCAATAGCTTATGGCCTTTAGCTTTAAGAATCTAGCCTTGGTCTTTGATAGTTCAGGAGGGGCATTGAGGTGTGTAAGCACATACAGAATGTCAGAATACCAAGGAGAGCTCTAAAACTTCTCTGAAACAGTGGGATCAGAAAATCCTTGCTGCTCATCCAAGGTATCTACCATTTTAATGTCAAGGGCTTGTATATTTTTTTCAGTCATTAGTCGAGCTAAGCCCTGACCTTTGATCAGTTTGGTGGGTTTTATCTCAAGGTCGTATTCTAAGATCACAGCAATCCATTTGCCCCTCTTCCCATCTAGGTCTTGGGAAAAGATATCTTTGACCACCATGCTAGGCACATAGGCTGTGGTGTTGGAATGCATAATGTACACCCTAAAGTCTTTCAAGGCCTTGACTAAGGCATAGGTCTGTTTTTCTATTATGTTGTATTTCAAGGGTGCATCTCTCAGTGCTTTGCTGAAGAAGGAAATGGGATGTTCCATTCCCTCTGGATTTTTATGCAGTAGAACTGCAGCTACTGTATGCTCGAATGCAAATGAGAAAATCAGAAAATCCTTTGAGAAATCAGGGCTGATTAGGACAGGAGCCCGGGTGAGTGCAAGTTTTACTGAGTCGAAAGATTTTTTGGCCTCTACAGTCCATTTAACTCTAGCACCTTTCTTTAACATGTTTGTCATATTCCTAAGGTGTTCAGCTAGGTTGGGAATAAACCTCCTTAAGAAGTTGATCTTCCCAATAAAGGACTGTAATTCTTTGATGTTTCTTGGGTGTGTGATTTGTAGTATTCCCTCAACTCTTTGTGGGTCTATCCTGATTCCCTCCTCAGATATGATGTGGCCAAGAAGCTTACCTTCTTGTATCCCAAATACAGTCTTTTTAGGATTCAATGACAGACTGAACCTTCTACATTTTTCAAATACCTTTCTCAGATGTTTTAGGTGTTCTTCTTCAGTCTTGGAATAGACTGTTATGTCATCCAGGTAGATGACAATCAAGTGTCATATCTCATCGGAAAAATCTATATCCATCGCTCTTTGGAAGGTTGCGCCAGCGTTCATCAGTCCAAAGGGCATTTTAACATACATAAAGGTGCCCCATGGAGTGGTAAAGGCTGTCTTGAGTTGATCTTCTGGGATTACTAAGACTTGGTTGTAACCTGAAAGACCATCTAGCAGGGAAATCCTTTTTGAGCCTACTACCCTCTGAAGAATATGTTCCATTTTTGGCAAAGGGTAATTTTCTTTGAGTGAGGCTCTATTAAGATTCCTGAAATAAATACACAACCTGATCTCACCTGTTTTCTTTCTCACTGCTACAAGGTTTGAGGCCCAATCAGAAAACCTCACAGGGACTATTATGCCTGCCTCATACATTTTTTTAATCTCTTTTTCAACTGCAGGCAATTGCTTTGGGTTTATTCTTCGAAGCTTTTGTCTAAAGGGCTTATGATTTTCTTTCAAAGGTATTTTGTGTTGTATGATGTTTGTGTCATAGGCCTTTAAGTCTTCGTAGCTCCAAGAAAACACGTCAATCAATTCTTTGAATAGGCCAATGTATTTCTTTTTCATGTTTGTAGGAAGAGACTTAGCCAATTTAATCATTTTGGGCTTATTTCTGAGCCTATGTTGCATTATTCAACGTCAGAGTCTGTGTGTTCTATGGTAGGCTTCTTTTCTACATCATCAAAGTCAAAAAGGTCCTCTAAAGGCGCTAGACCTCGAGGTATGTTCCTATCTTTGGCCTGCAGCACCTCAACTTCTTCATTTTCCGCGTTTTCACAATTTCCATTTGGATTTCCAATCTGTTCATCCAAAGCATTTATTCCTATGTTACAAGGTGGTTCTTCCTCATCTGAGGGCTCTTTACTTAGGTAGCTTTCATTAGATTTCGAGTTTGAATCAGGAAATTCAAACTCGTTTCTTCCCATCAAGAAATCCTCAATTTGTTTATCACCCTCAAAGACCTGCCAATATTTTTCGTTATCTGGCACAGCAGGTTTGAATTTGGTCTGTATTATGATTTGCTGGTCGCTTGGAGTCTTAGGGTATGAACTAGCTAGGAAATCTAATCCATTTGCAATGACGTTTTGACTCCTAGGAACAAACACTAATTCGTATTCAACAAATGTTTTCAATGTATCCACGACATCGTTCCTATATGCTCTCAACCTAGTGTGTTTGGTTGTGTATTCACCGTTCACCTGTTTTATAACCAACTCAGAGTCTCCCTGCATGGCTATCCTACGGGCTCCCATTTTCTTCAACAGATTTAAGCTTAGGATAAGGGCCTCATACTCTGCAATAGTATTTATACATTTGAAATGCAGGTGTAGGCATCGCTCTCCGCATAGTCACTCTCTGTGTTATGTAGCCACACCCCAGCTCCGGCAGTTCTCTTGGTGCATGACAAATCAAAGTTCATTTCCCACAGGGGCCCATTTTTCGTTTTATCATCATTTCCCTCCCTATCGTGGGTTTCACTGGTTTGTTGTATTACGGGTTCTACGTTGTGCTGTGGAGGGTTTCGATGCTTGTGTGGTATATGAGTTTGTGAGGGGTGACTAACCGGCTGATTACAGTCGATTCCTTGTTTGGTCTGAAACTCTGTTTCAGTGAACTGTCTAAGGGTTTCTCCTTCGTTTTCCTCCAGATATAGAGTGGCCATTATGTTAAAATCCGTAGTCTTAAACCCTCCGTTTGCATCTATGTTTTCTGATTCTAGCTCTCCCAAAGATTCATCGCTACAGAATATAAAGGAGTCCAGGTCTGTGTGTACAGAGTAAAGAGGGGAATTTTGAGGCTTTTCAGGGCTACTAACCAGGAATTTCATCTGTGCCTCCCTGTACAGTCTTCTTAGTTGGCTAAAAACAGGGATTGTGGCATACGCCCCATCCATCTGCATGGTACCCTGCAGCTTGGCTCCCCAAGATCGTGACAGTAGCATACCATACTTAGGTGGCACATCAGCCACCACAACATCCATGACCATACATTTTGCTGGAATCTGGGTTAGGCTTACACACAGGTATTTGATTAGGCCCAGACATTTTACTCTTCTAGAGTCAAATGAATATAAATCTTTGTAAGGCCAGGTTATCTTTAGGCCTAATCTTTCCATAACTATCTTAGGCATCAGGTTGTGTGAGGCCCTAGAGTCATGCATTGCATTGTGAAGGATTTTATCATGGATATTAAGACTGATATAAAAAGGGGGAACTACCCCTTCCTGAAATTTCCCTTCAATCTTTGGACCAAACAGAAGGGCTGGTTGGTCATCACTCAGGTTGACAGTGTCACTAATTTCACCTAGGCTCAAAGCTTTCAAAATTTGGCCTTTATATACATCCTGAGTGGCCAACTCAGAGAGCGGAACAGAGATTTTAATTTTCGCAATCTCACTTTCTAGATTGAAAGTGGGCTGACTCTTTGGAATGTTCAAATCTATTTTGTTAACCACTGCCTTGGTGGATGAATCAGTGTGCTAATTCTCGTTATGTATAGTGTTGATGATAGTTTTATCAAGAGCACTAACTGCAGTGCTAGTGCTGCTAGTTGGTTGAGTTTGTTTCTCACTGTTTTGGTTGTCTTTTCCTTTGTTCTTCCTAGAACTCTCAGCTACTGACTTGTTACTCCCAGCAATTTCTTTAGAAGATTTCTCAGGCCTTTTATTGATGGTAATCTCAGAAGCTTTGGGTTTGGAATTATCTAGGCTTTTCTTGCTCCTAAGTTCATACTGTTCTCTGACTTGCATGATGGCATCTTCAAATCCAAGTCTGTAATCCTCCGATTCTAATCTTTCCTCATCCCAACATGAGGATGAGGGCTGATCTTCCTCTGAGTAGCAGTTGTGGATTGAATCTTCTGTTTTGAACATGTTTATTGCATTCCCTTCAGACTCTTCTATGATTCCCTCATCTTCATCAAGAAATTTCTCTTGGAACGAGGGAATAACTTGCTGATCTAATTCTCTTTGTCTATTGGGAGTGGCATTGTTTCTTCTAAAGTTTTGGTTCTGGTTATGGTTTTGATTTCTATTTTGGTTACTGACTATGAAAACCATTTTTTCCATCATTTTTTGTAGCTTTTCCATGTTTTTAGATAGACGGTCATAATTTGGATCAGATGTGGAAGCTACATTGTCATCTCTATATGTTACCCTTTTCTGAGTCCTCAATCTTGCTCTTTTCTCAATCAGATTAGCCGCTACACTCACTGCTCCTTTTTTCATGTTTTCCAACATGTTGTAATATCTCTCCCTAAGCTGGTAGGCCAGGTCAGCATCAAAGCCTTTAGGGTACTTCACTAGAGCCATACCTTTGGGAGGTTTCATATGTGGAGGAAGAGCATTGTAAATGCTGTTAAATCTCGTTGAGTAATCATGGACACTCTCTCCTACGTTTCTTTTAAGGTTCATGTATTCTGCTAGGATTTGGCGAGGATTGGCCTTGACTTCCCATTTGTTTATGAAGGTCTGATATAAAGCAGGGAGGTCTTGGAAACTATTAGGAGGTAGGCTTTTGAACCATTTCTTCACCTCACCTCCTAAGCTCTGGGAAAAGATTCTCATTTTGATTGTATCATCATCTATTTTCATGTAGTCAAAAGATTCCTCCATCCTATCTACATGGTGTTGGGCCGTGGTAGCCTCTTTGGCAGTGAAATGTGGGATCTTTGATTGATAATCATTGGGTAAAGGTACCAGAGGTTGAGGTAAAACCAGAGGTGCATACCAGGCTACCATGATGATGTTCTGAGGAGGTAGAGGGTTAACCTGAGCAGCTGGTATATGGATGGCAGGGATATTATGACTAGCAGAAGACTGTTGAGCAGATCTAGGGTGGCAGAGCCCCAAGTTTTGAAGGAAGTGAATATCAGGGGGTGTAGATGGAGGGGTCTCTCTGTTCCTAATGTGTTTACCACTGTGAGATGGTGAACCAAGAAGCTTGAGGTCTGGCTGGTCTGGAACACTGAATGACCTAGTTCTTGGTAGTCTATTTGGTAGGTCTAGGTCAAAAAATGGGTCTGATAGAGCTGTAAAGTTCTCTGGAGCAGAGTTAGCTCTATGGATGTGGCTAGAAATAGTTGGTCTTTTAGGTGTAGGAGATCTCTTGAGGATTCTCTCAGGGTTGTCAACTATATCAGGTGGGTTTGGTTTAGGATAAGCTCTTGTGTGAATGGTTCTGAAAGCCAGAATGTTGTTCTCCAACAAGGCAGCTTACCCCTACTTGTTACCTTTAGTGGTTGACGTTGTTTTAGAGGTTGGTCTTCCAGTGGAGTCTTATGTGAAACCAAGATAATCAGCAGGCCTACTGATCACCAGTGGAGTCTTTGATCTTTAAAGAGCTGTGGAGCCGCCAGGTGGAAGGTTAAGGATGCTTCTGGAGGGTACACTGTCCACCACAGTGCTTATGAGATGTCCTTTTTCAAGGATATCTTTAAAACACAGTAAACTCTAACCAGAGATTGACTGGGAGGGCTTTTACCAGATATGTCACCTCTAAAGAGTATGAGATCTGGAGGCTACCTGGCCCTTTCCAGACTCTGTCTAAGAGTGTGGGAGAAACACAACAAATGGTAGAGAAGTTGGAACGCAAATGGAAGTGTTTCACTACCAACCTAACCAGATATTATAGGTTTCTGAGGTTATTACGATGTAGTAAGGTGGAAAATACTCAGAAGTTCCCCAGCGGAGTCGCCATTATGTTGGGGTTCCCATGTTTTGGCAAGGTTGGAAATACCAAAAGATGAGACAACATCAAACCACTTCAGACCCTAGGATCTAGCCCTCCTGGGTCCAGAGAGGGATCTCTCTATATAAGAAAAAATTTTATATCTTTGAAGCTCAAAATTAAGGTGTTAGGCTAGTTATAAGGCTCGGATTTTTTTATTTGATTGTATGTTTGGTTGCTGAGAATCAGGAAAGAAGGGTTCAATATAAGACAAGGATGAGCAAAGAGGATTGTAGGCAAAGGAGAGATATTCCAGGGAACATTCAAGGCCATTGGGCAATGGAGTCAGGAAAGGGTTTACTTGATGTTCAACATGCAGGCTTTCAATTGGGCTAGTCATCTAAAGCATTGGATCTTAAAGATGATTGTGTGACATGAAATGGTAAGAGAGAAAAGTGAAAGCAAGGAAACCTCCAAAGGTGACCTTCAGAGATCGGATCCAGGGACAGGACATGCCATTGGACACCTGTGATCTAAAATCCAAAGGCTAACTCTATAGACAAAGAACATTAAAGATTTATAACACAAAGTTGAAAACCTGAGATCAGAGAGAGACTTTGAACTCTCAATGCTTCGGCCTCCAGCTTGAGGGATCTTAGAAAGGTTTGATTAATTGAAAAGGATCCTAGTGAGATAAAGACAGAGTTCTAGACCTCCCATTGTTCCCAATTCATTCAATTAAACCTCAACAAGAACATCTGAAACACTGACCTCAATAATTCATACATCAGCTAGCAGGCAATAACATCCACTACACTGGTTAAATTAATTGAAATCAATCCTCAGATACACATATAGCAGAAAAACATTAAGGGCAAGGAGAGCAGAAACATAGGGTACCTAACAAGGGTAAATCCTATGCCAAATTTCTGATGCAAGCCAATAGAAATGTAATGAAATGAAATAAACACAGAGATAGAAAAACATCACCAGCTGCTTTAAATCAGGATCCAAAGAAATGTGCTTGTCATATTAAGAGCAACACCAGTAAAGTACAACATTGCCAACAGCTTGAAAGTTCATTCTGAATACATCTTCCTTAGCCTATCTTACAACTTTACACAGAGAACATGTCTCAAAGGAAACAGCTTGCAATTCTCTGATAATCGATCAACAACAACAATGAGTTTCTTCCTGATTTTTATAGCTGAAAGGTGAGTAGAGGAGGTAGGTGAAACACTAAATGAAGCATTAAAACTCATAAAATAAAGAAGGCCGAAGCCCATTCAGTTTTAAACTCTGTGCATTTATCTCTGGCATGCCTTGGACAAAAGTATGATCTTCTTCAGGCTTTCGTTTACTCCGATATGGTTCTGATGCACTCTGGCTGTAGTACTCTGTATTACTTTTGGTGAATAAACAAAAGACAGATTGAGGTCTTCCACGCTGCATAACAAATGCTTTGGTAGCATAGGATTGTTCCGTCAGGGTGGAAATCTTCTGAGGAACACGGTAAATAAGGGAACAATATGGGCACTTTGTCCTTTCACAGGTAGGGATGTCCTGTTGATGTAGCTGCCCTGATGACATATTTTTCTGTGCATTCGACCTTCTGAGAGATCCATGATGTCTTTGATCTAGTACTCTGCCTTGAAATACTTGGATTAAGGCTCAAAATCCTCCATTACAGGCCTTAAACACTCTGCTTTCCCCACTGATACTCTTTGTCGCTTCCACGCTTGTCTCTGACTGCGAAATCTATTTTTTAATGGCTCTGGGGAAGATTTTACAGATTTCAACTCTGTTCTTTAATGCGGGCTATGTCATAACGTCCTCTCAGGCCCTTCTTCATGAGTTCGGCTCTTGAAAATGGTCCTTTCCCGTTTCTCCGTAACTGTACAGAGATGGTGAATCATGGCGGTTGTCCACTGCTCATACCCTGCAAAAGACGCAACTTTGTTATGAAATCCATGCGTAGGGGAGGGTGGCTATGGAGGATGGGGAGAATGATAGCGCGACGGTGGTAAAACGGTGGTTTTAAATGAACCAATGGCGAACAATGCAGTGATATGGCATAAACAGTGACTAATAGGGTTTTGGTGGAGAGGTGCGCGTGGACCGTCTGATCGTGGTCCGTTGGCGAAGATCGACGGCGGAGATTAAACAGTGGGATGGTTTATGAAAATAGGTGGAATGCATTAAAATGAATGAAAATTTAATGAAAATTATCGTATGTGGTGGGACCCAGCATGGGCAGAGGGAGATTCATTCAGGACCGTCAGATCTCAGGAGGAGATCAACGGCTACGATCCAATCGGAGGGGAGAAATGGGAGGGTCGGCAGCCAGATTGAACGACGGTGTGATTTTTTTATGACCGTTGGATCTGGGGCTAACGAACGGTCGATATTGAATCAGGAGATCGCAATTGCAAACGGCGGAAGGTGGCAGCAATTGAAAAATGTGATTGCGATTGAAGCGGGAGAGTGCGGGCCGTTGGATCAACAGGAAAATCAACGGCTAGGATGCGATCAGCGGATCGCAATCGGCGAATGCAGTCGAGTGGCGCATTTAGAACTTGCGATTGTGATGGAGGCGAAGATGCGATTAGCACTGAGCCGTCCGATCCTGCGGGAAGATCAACGGTTCACATGTGATCAGAGGATCGCAATCGGATGGAGTGGAGGAGTGACACGGCAATAGTTTGCGATTTCGATCAGGGCGGGAGTGCGATTAGCGTCGGGCCGTCCGATCTGGGTGATAGATCAACGGTGGAGATCGCGGCGGAGGTCTTATAGACCAAACTCAATCGCATCGGGCAATTTTTTGTTTAACAAAGAAATGTGCTCCAACCAATAGTGCGATTGCGATTAGCGCTTCGAGCCTTTGCGCCTGGTTTTTGCATGGGGTCACATGGGGAAGTGGTTTGCGGGGGCTGGCGGAAAAGGGGCTAGGCCCTATTATAAGGTGGAAAGTGGGTTTTTTTCCCCTTTTAAGTGCATTTCAAGGACGATGAAAGGTAATGATAGAGGGAAGAGAGGGGAATCAGACCAAACAAGGGACGAATATAGGGTTTAATGGGGATTTTGGGAGGATTTAGAGGGTGAAAGGGGAACTTTGACAAAGGGGAGAAAAGGGTAAAATGGGACATTTTGCGGGGATACAAGGGGCAAACCAAGGCCTTTTGGGGCACAATTATTCATCATCAGTGAGGCTTATTTACTCAAGAACAGCAGAGGGAAATAGTCAAAGGGCAAGGAACATGAAAAGGCTTCAAGGATGATGTGTTTTCAAGGGAAATGCATTCCTTGAAGGCTCATAAAACTAATTAGCCCCTTTGTTGCTTGTCAAGGAATTTATAGGGGGCTAACAG